>CM071875.1:14492948-14503505 GCA_036759665.1 Gynandropsis gynandra
ACAAACCTACTCCTTAGGAAAGTGATAAAAAAAACTCGAGAAATATGCTAGGTACGATTTTTAGTTCATTCTCTAAAGATTGCTTGTGTTAGTATGGATCCCATGACTTATAATCTTTCCATAATTGCAAAAACTCTATGGGGAGCTATTTCGATTTCTTCACGATCAACGTATTCTAAATGCAAATGAATGTTCTTGAAACTCTTTTCTGATCTCGGTTTGCCTTGTGTTCCCTTTCTAGTGTTTTCATAGATTATGTTTGCTCGAGGATGTGCAAAAAGACATGTCTGGAGAATTTAATCATACTATTTTCACTCTATAATTACTTGCATGTTTCTATCGAGTTTTAGATTGTTTTAACCTCTTTATTTCCTTTTACACATTCTTTTGTTTATTTAATGATATTCTAGGAAACATGGTTTAAGGAACACATTATGAAGAAACATAACAAACTTTCTACAAAAAACAAGCATCAAGGACAAAAATAGAAAAATCGCTCGGTTCGAGCACTAAATCATTCGGTCGAGCGTGTAAGAATTAGATGCATACAATTTCCAAAGGGATATCTTAAGAAAACGATTAGTCACTCGACCAATACGCAACACCAAAATAACTCTCAAGGTTTTTTTTTCGACCCGAGCAGTTTACGACTCGATTGAGCGATAAGCAAAATGAGAGATGAAATGTAACCAGCGGATTCACTCGATCGTAGCATTTATCGACTCAATCGAGCGACTCTCAGCATTTTATCAAAGTTGACTCCGATTTGCATGGGAAATACGTAAAAAACCAACCGCTCGGCTCGAGCGCCACCAACTCAGCCGAGCTTTTTAGTAAATTTACTTAATCTTTCAAGTTTGAATGATTGAATTTCAAGGGATCTTTCCTTAGAGAAAGGAACGAAAACATAGTAAGTAACGAGACGAGATCTTTGGGATCGTGCGAAGGAGTGAAAAGGCTATCGGAATTTGTCAAAAGGATTGAGCTACCGGTGAAGATGAGTTAGAAGTAAGATCATGGTGACGATTGATCGAGAGATTGATTGAGCTCCCTTAATCCTTTTTCTCTTTACTTGTTTATCGCCGTAGCTCTTTTCTAAGATGTAGATCCATATGTTTGATCCACGCTTTAAACTATAGTTTTGTGTAATTGTACTCATCCAACTTAATCATCGGATTTGTTGTTCATGCTTTTACAATTTAATGCATATTTTACTCTTTTGATTCTTAAATGGACCCCTTCAATTGATGTTCGCATGGTGTAGTTTGTTCGATTACACTAGATTGTATGCATTAAATATAATGAATGATCGTATCGAGAGGTAGATGAATCGGTTTAGGGATGATGATATTGGGCGATAATACATTAAACATGTAGGTCATTATGAAGCATCAATGGTTAAGTGTTTGAACACGGGTTTAGACTTTGAAAGAATGTAAATCCATTGATAGTACGTTTAATATGTAGGTCATGAGATAAACACGTCAAAGATTAAAATACTTGAATATGATCTAGATTCCGAGAGAAGATGGATCCATATAAAATGGTTATATTCTTCGGTAAAAACAAAATGACACATTCTCAAATAATTATCGAACCTAAAAGTATCGTGTCTCTTATATATAATTGTAATTTTAATCTATTTTATTTGTGTTTATTAGATAATCGCGTGTTCGATCCTTGTACTATATGATCTCCATCCTTATAAAATTTTTAGTCTAAATATAAAAACATGATACGAAACCTCACAGTTTCACCTTGTATCACACAGACACCCTTTCAAGGCTTGCCACATGATCACTTGTACTCATTTTGAGACACTTACCTTTTCTCATTTAGCTTTGTAACTATATCCTTACAAATCAAGTGATATAAGTGAAATTATTATTTTTTTAATTTACGAATATACATCATTTGATCTATTTTTTATAATGTCATCATGTGTTCTTATTTTTTTTAGCTAATCCCTTTCACTTCGCAAGTTCACAAGTTATGTTGTTTCCCATGAGAATCTTGCCATATTCTTCAAACTGAATGTTGTCGAACCATTCTTTGTTTGGTTTCATATGGTACGTACATCTTAAATAAATAATCATCCTCTTTTTTTGGATATTGAATAGAAACACTCAACATTTCACTTTCCAGTAATTGATCTAAAACAATAGCAACATTGTCTTATTCTTTTGCCTATGTGCTTTGTATAATTCTTCTGCCTTTTCCTCCGAATGCTTCTTCATGTGCTTCTAAAATCTTTCTTGTAATGCCATTCTTTACGGTAAAACCAACATTCAATAGACCCCCTCTATATTTTGATCTTGATTTATTTCTATTTTGATGCCTAAAGACCATTTTTCTCCAATCTCTCTTACAATTAATCTTTAAAAAAATATATTTCTAATTTTTAACACTATATACAAGTTATTTTGCATATGCAACTCTGATCACTTCATCCAAGGTTATTATACAACTATTGTATTTCAATGTATCTTTCGGTTGTTTATACTACTACACCAATGTATTTAGTAGGATAAAACATTGATCATCCTCAAATGTATAAATTTTAGGTTTGCAAGATCAGAAACCATCTTCTTAAACACTTCAACAATTTTTTCCATGGATTTTGTCTCATCCATTTTGAACCAATTTTTTAAAATACATTTAATTTGGTAGAGACTCATATTTTTATCACTTAAACACAAAAGAATGAGGTTTCAGACTTTCCAACTTTTTTTTAATTCTTATTTCTTTCTCTACTGTTGAGCTTGATTTTTTATTCTTCTACAGATTCCATACAAACTCTTTTTTATTTCACATTTTCTTATCCTTTTCTTTTGTTCAAGAACATCATTCAGCTTCAAAATTTAGGTTTACTTGAATCTTTTTCTTTCAAAAAGAGAGAACTCCATTTTTCCATCATAATTATCAATGTTTAGCTAGAGAATGGTTGCCATTTCGATGAATTTTTTTATCCCTTAACAAAACTAGACTCTGATACCACTTGTCACGTATTAACCCTTTGTTATTATTCTATTTTGAACATGCACTTGAGATCTAATATCAGTTTTATAATACACCCACCATAAGGGAGAAAGAAAAACCCTTTTGCACACACGACATAACGAGTTCGCAGTCTATTTTGATGAAATTTCTACATCACATGTTAAGACTAGAAAGAGATCTAGCTAATCCAATAGTTTTCATTCAAGAGAACTGAAGAAAAAAATGGAACAATATATTACATTAAATATCTAGATGCCTCTATTTTAAAACCTGCCACAAAAAATATCGAGAAAGTTAATTCTCAACTAACTTTGCCCCAAAAACTAACATTCATTTCCATCACAATCATGTGTTTTGACTTCAGAAAACAAAATCTCCTTGTTATCTTGATGATGTTAAAAAAAATTGCAGAATAGATAACCGAGATAATACTCAAATAAATATATATATATATATGTAGAAAATGCATTAATCTGTGGTATTAGAAAGAAGTTGACTAGTCAATCGCCTAGGCGCAACTGGCGCCTAATTTGTGAAAAATGACCAATATTTGAATTTTTGTATGACTTCTCTTGGGAAATGTTGATTTAGGAATCTTCATATTAGAGGTGGGAAAATAGCGAATATCCGCAAAAATCCGACTATTCGTATTCGTCGAATATTCAATTTTATTATTCATATTCGTATTTGTAAATTCGGATATTCGTCGGATATTCGTATCCGTATCCAAATCAATTTTTTTTAAAAAAATAATAATTAATAAAAAAATTTCTTATAAAAATTTTGATAATTATCAAAATATAATCCATAAATAGTCTTCAAATTGCACAAATACACAAAAAATAATATAAATAAGCGAAACACTAATCACATCAATCTCTCAATCATCTAAATTTAACTTCGTGGATGACTCCACTAGCGTCGTCAGTTCATCTAAAACAACATAACAAATTATTAGATTATCATATTAAATATCAAATACAGCAAAATAAAACTAGAATATAAGATGTATACTTACGAAGTTCTGTTTTTTATATCTTGCAATATGTCCATAACATTATCCATTCTACCTGGATTATGAAGTCAATATTGAGTGCAAATTAAAGCTTCAATCATATTAGCAGTCGTACAACTACGATACGGACTCATCACATGACCTCCCATACTAAAAACCGACTTTGAAGCAATTGTAGATGCCAGAATAACCAAAAGATCTCTTGTCATCAAAGAATGATTTTTATACTTAGAACCCGTAGTCTTCCAGCAATACAAAATATCTAAATTATCAACATCTTCTTCACATTCTTCTGGAAAATATTTTTCAATTCTGATTTCATAACCCCCTACTCCTTGATTTTTACGGTTCAAATAATCTTGAAGCAACCAATAAAAGTTTGTAAATTACATTTGTAGTCCTCTAAATTTTAAGTATAGTAACTATTTGTTTATATATTTTATATTTGGTCTTAAAATAAAATTAATAATATTTTTTTATTATAATTTGTTCCTTAAAATTAATTTTGTTATATATATATTTGTATATTAAATAAATTATCTATTCAATATTTACAGATACGAATAATTGCGAATAATTGAATACACTATTGGTATTTGTATTTGTATTTGTATTTTTCGAATATCTAATTTCTTATATTTGTATTTATATTTGTTTCTTCGGATATTTGTATTTTCCGTTCGAATACGAATCGGATACGAATATTTCGAATATTTTGCCCAGCCCTACGTCATATGCGGTCATAGACCTGGTTTTTTCCTTTGATAATTTTTTGGAACTTTAGTGACTTCGATTCTTGTTGTGGACATTTTAGAGCAAGGGAGGTGGCAAATAAGTTTTTTGCAATACGACATAGAATTTATGTATGGGTGCAATTTAGATCATTTGTGGATTATATTTTACGACAAAACAAAACAAAAGATAAAAATTTATAAAGATTTAGACTATGATGATTAAAACAAAATCCAAATATTAAATAAAAAATTGGATTGAGTATGATTTCCTATTAAATTAGTACTTTAAATAATTTTGGAAACAAAATGTCCATAATTAATATTAAAAATAGAAATAAAAAAAATATGTAAAATTTTTCATAAACGTGTTTTTTAATTGGCCTTGCTAAAATTTTAAATAAAACCTTTTATCTAGTGTTAAAAATGTTTATTTAAGGGAGGAAAAGATTAAAGTTATCCATTTAATTTATTAATGCTAAAAAATAGAGAAAATTAAAGGAAAATTATCAAGGATATCTTCATAGGGTTTCTTTGCTTCACGTATATACCAAAAAATCTAAGGATTAAAAAGAAGAAAAAAATTGGAGAAAAGACAAGTATGCTCTTATTTTTTACACGTGAAAACGCACACGATTTGATATTTTTCGAAATGAAACCTATTTCGAAGTTGAGAATAAGGAGTGAGAGGCGATTTCGAAATTGAGAGCAAGGAGCGAGGGGCGATTTCGAAAGTTAGAGCAAGGAGCGAGAGGCGATTTCGAAAGTTAGAGCAAGGAGCGAGAGACGATTTCGAAGTTGAGAGGAAGGAGCGAGAAGCGATTTCAAAGTTAAGTCGAAGAGGGTTAGGAGTCGCAAGGGTCAGGAGTTTCAGTGAGTCAGTTGAGGCTCATGACCCTCTTCGACTCAAGTGACTTATTGGATCAAAAGGGTTGTTTGAGTCGCAAAGGGTCGCTTGAGACTCATGACTCTTTTTGGGTCGCATGAATCGCAAGGATCACTTGAGTCGCAAGGGTCGTTTGAGTCATAAGGGTTGCTTGAGACTCATAATCCTCTTCGATTCAAGAGACTCATTAGGTCATAAAGGTCATTTGGGTCACAAAGGTCGCTTGAGTCACAAAGATCGCTTGAGTCACAAAGGTCACTGGAATCCTTTGAGTCGCAAGGGTCACAAAGACAATATGAGATAATCAATATTATAAGGGTAGAATTGAAGTTGAAAGGGTAGGATTGAAGCCCTAATAGCAAATCAAATGCATTTTTTATTTTATCCCAAAATTAAAACATAGAAAAAATGCTAAAAGTTAGAAGATGGATAAATTTTTTACTTTTTTATGGTTATTAGGTTATAACCGCGTATTAAGCAGGTAATTTTTATTTTGAAAAACGTTTGATTAATTTTAGAAATAGATATTATTTTTATAATAATTGATTTAATAAAAGATATGTAAACTCAAAATAATTTATGATATTACCTTGGCTTACTTATATATATATATTTTTATTTTTTATAGATTCTTTGTATGAATAAAAATATTTTATTAAATAAATATTTTTAGAAAAATAAAAATAAGATGAATTTCTTTAAATATTTTTTCTTTTCTTAGTAGAAACTTCATATATGGTAAACTAATTATTTATTTTAATTATAAGAAAACTGAACATAAATTAGAGAGATAAAAGATTAAATCTAAATTATATGAAAAATAGATATTAATTATAGATAGTAAATGATATGATAAATATTGATTTTGTTCCATTGAATTTTTAATAATTTTTTCAGTTTTAGAAAAAGAATATCTATTAATTTTGTTTTTTTAGAAAATCAATATATAAAAAATTAATTATTGTTTTAAATTTAAATAATTCATAGAGATAGTGTACGTAAATTTTTTTATTAAATTTTAAATACTTTTAATATAGTTTTTGAAAATTTTAAATGTATTAAGATAAATTTAAATTTAAATTTATTTTCAAAATCGTGAAAACGCACACGATTTGATATTTTTCGAAATGAAACCTATTTCGAAGTTGAGAATAAGGAGTGAGAGGCGATTTCGAAATTGAGAGCAAGGAGCGAGGGGCGATTTCGAAAGTTAGAGCAAGGAGCGAGAGGCGATTTCGAAAGTTAGAGCAAGGAGCGAGAGGCGATTTCGAAAGTTAGAGCAAGGAGCGAGAGGCGATTTCGAAAGTTAGAGCAAGGAGCGAGAGACGATTTCGAAGTTGAGAGGAAGGAGCGAGAAGCGATTTCAAAGTTAAGTCGAAGAGGGTTAGGAGTCGCAAGGGTCAGGAGTTTCAGTGAGTCAGTTGAGGCTCATGACCCTCTTCGACTCAAGTGACTTATTGGATCAAAAGGGTTGTTTGAGTCGCAAAGGGTCGCTTGAGACTCATGACTCTTTTTGGGTCGCATGAATCGCAAGGATCACTTGAGTCGCAAGGGTCGTTTGAGTCATAAGGGTTGCTTGAGACTCATAATCCTCTTCGATTCAAGAGACTCATTAGGTCATAAAGGTCATTTGGGTCACAAAGGTCGCTTGAGTCACAAAGATCGCTTGAGTCACAAAGGTCACTGGAATCCTTTGAGTCGCAAGGGTCACAAAGACAATATGAGATAATCAATATTATAAGGGTAGAATTGAAGTTGAAAGGGTAGGATTGAAGCCCTAATAGCAAATCAAATGCATTTTTTATTTTATCCCAAAATTAAAACATAGAAAAAATGCTAAAAGTTAGAAGATGGATAAATTTTTTACTTTTTTATGGTTATTAGGTTATAACCGCGTATTAAGCAGGTAATTTTTATTTTGAAAAACGTTTGATTAATTTTAGAAATAGATATTATTTTTATAATAATTGATTTAATAAAAGATATGTAAACTCAAAATAATTTATGATATTACCTTGGCTTACTTATATATATATATTTTTATTTTTTATAGATTCTTTGTATGAATAAAAATATTTTATTAAATAAATATTTTTAGAAAAATAAAAATAAGATGAATTTCTTTAAATATTTTTTCTTTTCTTAGTAGAAACTTCATATATGGTAAACTAATTATTTATTTTAATTATAAGAAAACTGAACATAAATTAGAGAGATAAAAGATTAAATCTAAATTATATGAAAAATAGATATTAATTATAGATAGTAAATGATATGATAAATATTGATTTTGTTCCATTGAATTTTTAATAATTTTTTCAGTTTTAGAAAAAGAATATCTATTAATTTTGTTTTTTTAGAAAATCAATATATAAAAAATTAATTATTGTTTTAAATTTAAATAATTCATAGAGATAGTGTACGTAAATTTTTTTATTAAATTTTAAATACTTTTAATATAGTTTTTGAAAATTTTAAATGTATTAAGATAAATTTAAATTTAAATTTATTTTCAAAATATATAATTTTAAATTATATATATAATAAAACAAATATATGGAAAACAATTTTTAAATGTTTTCTTTATACAAATTCAATATATAAAAATTAATTAATGTTTTTAAGTCAAATAGATAGTATACAAAAAAATTTTATCTAATTTTAAATACTTGTAATTATAGATTTTGAAAATTAAAATTATTAAGATAAGTAATTTTTTTTCAAAAATAACTAATTTTAAATAATATATATAATTAAAATATTTTGGATAATTAAACTCTAATATATAATTCTTTTAAAAAATTAATAATAATAATTAATGAAAGAATAAAAAACTAAAAAAAGTTTACATTATTGATGTGGAGGGCTAAGAGAGAGTTGAGAACACATGAGAAGAGAGATTAATCAACTTTTTTTAATATTTTTTTCATATAAAATATGTTGAGGATTTTGTGGAAAAATATGGCATGATTTGGTCTGAAAATAACATTGATTATTGTGGAGATTGACAAATTAAGAAGAACAAAAAAATCTTGGCAAATGCTTGTAAACGTTCATCCACTGGAGATTTACATATCTGGAAATCTATTGAGAAATGATAAATGCAGTTGGCTGGAGATTGATATATCATAAAATCATTAAAATCTCGGTAAAGGCAGTTTTGTGGCAACCATTCAAAATAAAGTTTGGAGAATAACTAATGAGTGTAAGAAAAAAAAAGTGTGATACTCTTAAATATAACTTAAAGATATCTAGAGTATGAAAATAAGTTTGTGACGGTGTATTTCTCATTGATTAAGTTACATTTTAAGATAAAAATGTATTTGGAAATATATTCGTGATTAAAAAATACCTAAATAATATCGAGTGTAGATATTTTATACATTACTTCAGTGTTAGACCCGTAAGTTTGGAAATTGATCATGCTTGACATGTCGGACTATGGTTCTGGAATGGAAAGTATAGATGTGGACAAATATAAACAAAATTGATGAAGATGTGTGGGGTATATTGAAAACCGTTGGAGTCCACTTATGTTCATAAATGAACAAGCAAACATCAAAAGAAACCTTAGAATCAATGGATACAGAGCAAAAAATAAAACTCACATATAATGCAAAAGCCCTTTTTACAATTTTTGCGTCAAAAGAAATGAACAAATTCAAGCAAATTGAAGAATGTGAATTGATCAAAGATGCTTGCAACACATTCAAGAGTATTTCACGAAGGTACTACATGTGTTAAGAAAACACATACTTGACACACTCAAACATTACTTTAAAAAGTTGGAGATGGATGAAAATGAACTTGTCAAAGAATTTAGTAGCAAGATGAATGCTCTTGCCAACAAAACACATGTGCTTAGTCAAGTATACGAAGGTAAGAAGGTTGTTAGGTTGCTCAGGTGTCCTCCTTGTTATATAATGAAAATGATAATCAAACTAACTTCCCAAAAATGTTGAAATATTTGCAGCTTATGAGATGAAACTTGAACTTGAGCAGAGATCAATAAGCAAAACTCAATCTAAAGGTACAACTCTGCAAGTAACTGAAGAAATACAAAGTATTAGTGACTTGAATGAAATTCATGTCTTCTTGACAACTATTCAATAAATTTTTAAAGAAATTACTTGGGATGTGTCATAAAAATTTCAAAGTATAATTGTTAAATAAAGAGGAAATCTTGGCATACAATATCATGATTGAAGGAGTTTTGAACATATAAAATTCAAATGTTCAAATATGTAGAAAAGAAAAAGCATGTTAAAGACTCTTCAAGATGTTCGATGTTTCAAGGGCATGTACAAGAAAAAAAAGAATATGGAGATTCACATTAAACAAAAGAAAAGAAAATTCATTCAATACACTTAGTGTTCTAGCTCGGAGACTGAGAAGGAAAATGAGGAAGAATCGAAATTTTTTGAAATTTTCATTATTTACATTGAACATAATAAAATGGAAAAGAAAGCTATGGAAGATTCACAAAGTAATTACCATGACAACATTATGGTTGAAACTTTTACAATGATTTTTCGAAAATGAGAAAACTTAATATAGAATTTGTCAAGACCAATAGCAATTTAGAATCACAACATTAGGAGGTGTGACGTGTGGAAAACACGAGTTATAATTACCTAGACCACTTCACCGCAAGTATACGGATCGTGTAGTACCAGGGTCGATCTCTAGGGACTAAGTGTGGATAAACTAGGAACAAAACTAAACTAGGAAGAAAGGTGATATGAAAGGATGTGGTTCTAAGGGTCCTAAATCTAACCTAATGGAGACAACGAAACGAAGATAAGGGTGAACTAGATATGATGAGTACTACGGGTGTACGGGTTACCGGATATTGCATACATGAACGACTAAAGATCATAGATCTACAACCTACTCTTAACAACGGGAAATTCATGCTCTACTGT
>CM071875.1:14513621-14561807 GCA_036759665.1 Gynandropsis gynandra
TGGCGATCTCAAGTCATAGAATTACATATATCATAATCATTATTAAAATTGCTATGATACTCATATAACAATGCATGTAGCAACCTCATGGCGGATCGATCCAGTACATTGTTCTCTAACATGTAGCTATATGTTAAATTGATATCTCATATCAATTTACACATATCAGTCTTCATGCAACATTGATATCAGTTATTCTCAATGATGCTCGACTATTGCTGTTAGATCCCATTATTTACGATGATAGATATTTGCATTGTATTCCGATTAACCGAGAATCGATAGATACCGTCTTAGGGATTTAACAGCCACTAGCATACACATAAAAAATCAATCATATCTATTTTATGCGATTTTCCACATTTCTTACTTTCCCGATTCGATTTTATATGATTCTCCATGTTACTTACTTTCACAAATCATGCATATCATAGATCTTGAATATCACAGATATTCTACGTTTTTTACTTTTCTGATTCTTCACGCATATCATAGATTCACAAATCATGTATATCACAGATTCACAAATCATGCATATCATCTCTCAATCCCGAACCTTCTCCATCCATGACCCGACACCGTCTGTCCGTTCCGAGGCTCGGGTCACGGACGGAGAAGGCTCGGGACGCACGGACGGTGTTGGGTCACGGATGGAGAAATCCCAGGACGGATGGTCCGTATATTTACGGACGACAGAGCGTTCTGCAATTGCAGACGGCAAAGCGGTACACAAAGTTGTGGACAACCACACGGTCCGAAATTGCGGACGGCCGAGCTGTTCGTCCGCAAATTTTCGGACGGCCACGGGTGGTTCGCAATTGCGGACGATCGTTTTCTTTCCGTCCGCAATTGCAGACTGTCGTTTTCTTTCCGTCCGTAATTACGGACGGACATTTCCTTTCCATCTGTAATTACAGACTGTCGTTTCCTTTCCGTCTGTAATTGGTTTACAGATACAGACGGTTTTTCTCCACCATCCGCAAAAAAAAAAATCTATAAATTTCATCCCACCGTTCTGATGGTTGTCCCAAGTTCCACCGCCCATCTCGAGTTCCGACGGTCGACCCCAATACCACCGCCTGTCCCGTGTTTGGCGGCCGTCCTAAGTTCCGATAATGACGATTCTGAATTTCAAATGTTACTCACATATGATTTCTAATTAATTATTGTTATGTATAAAAACATTTAAATTTTAATTAAATTAAATTAAATTTCAACTTTTATTTTTGTAATTTTTTTAAAAATTATGGACGGACAACCCCGTCTGCATTTGCGGACGCCCCACCCATCCCCAAATTTGCGGACGGACAAAAGGGTCATCCGAAAATTTGGGGACGGACTGGGGCGTTTGCAAATGCAGACGGGCCGCCCGTCCGTAATTTTTTTTAAAAAAAATTCTCCGACTTTTCCCGTCGATTCGCGAACGGTTTGGTGGTCTGCAATTACGGACGGTTTGCGGACTAAAATTTATGTCCTTATTTGCGGACGAATTAGGGACGGATATCATTTTGCGATGCTCGTTTGCGGATGCCTCTTGGTCGTCCCTAATCCTTTCCTAAACACGTTTAGGGACAGATTAAGGACAGATTTTGCAGTCTCTAAATCTTAATTTTCTTGTAGTGAGAAGCACCCGAGGCCTTATACACTACAATAGCTCCTTGAGAACAACAAAATGAACATGACCAACCAAGTGGTCGTGCCTATCATCATTGGAACATACGAGGACGAGATCCCGTGTGACGTTCTTCCCAAGGATGCGAGCCATACCCTTCTCGGTAGTCAGTGGGAATCGAATCATAAAGTAATACATGACGGTTCTACTAACCAGCATTCTTTCGAGTTTAATGGCAGGAAAACGATTCTTATTCATTTGACACCAAGAGAAGTGCAACAAGATCAAATGCGCCTAAAACAGAAGGAACAACGCGTAATAAAGCCATCGAACTTTGCGCTAAATTGGATGAGATCAAGAAATCTCTTCACTGTAGTCAATCGGTTTTATTATTCGTGTTTAAAGAAGCTCTTTCGAGCTTGACTAACCTTGCACCGGTGTTGTCGAGTGAGATCATTTCTTTAATGCAGACTTATAAATGTGTTTTTCCTAAAGACAACCCTACGAGATTACCTCCTATACGCGACATTGAACATCAAATAGAGTTTATTCCCAGAGCCGCACTTCCAAATCGGCCAGCTTATAGTACCAACCCGGTGGAGACAAGGGAGTTGCAAACATGGCAGCATTACCTTTGTCTAAAGGAGTTCGATATACATACCGATCAGGAATCACTCCAGTGCAAGCAAGGTACAAAAAGCGTCGTAGCAGACGCCCCATCCCAAAGGTATGCCCTACTAACTACTTTAGATGCTAAGTTGCTAGGATTTGAACAACTTAATGCATCTGATTTGGAGTTCGGAGAAGTGTAAAAATGTGCGAAAGTTTGCATCAGGTCATTACTTTAGGCAAAACGACTTTTTGTTTTATGATGACCGATTGTGCGTGCCTAACTGTTTTATGCGATAATTTTTTGTTAGAGAAGCTCACGGATGTGATCTTATGGGTCATTTTGGGATTGCGAAAACACTTAAGATATTACAGAATCACTTCTACTCGCTGCACATGAAGAGGGACTTGAGCGAATTTGTGAAAGATGCATCACGTGCAAGCACACTACATCTAAAGTTCAATCTCACGGTTTGTATACCCCTCTACCTATCCCGACTCGCCCTTGGAATGACATATCTATGGATTTCGTGATTTGTTTGCCTAGAACTATGAACGGAAATGACTCAATCTTTGTGGTTGTTGATAGATTTTCTAAAATGTCACATTTCATAGCATGCCACAAAACGGATAATGCATTCCACGTAGCAAATTTGTTCTTTAAGGAAGTAGTTAGGTTGCATGGAATGCCTAGGACGATAGTTTCAGATAAAGACACGAAGTTCCTTACTCATTTTTGAGGACTCTATGTTCTAAGCTAGGAACTAAATTATTGTTTTCCAGAACATGTCTTCCGTAAACTGATAGTCAAACCGAGGTAGTTAATCGAATCTTAGGAACTCTCTTGCGTGCAATTGTTAAAAAGAACTTAAGAACGTTGGAAGAATATTTACCGCATGCTAAATTTGCATATAATCATGTTGTACATTCTGCTTCCAAATATTCTCCATTTGAAATTGTTTACGAGTTCAACCCCGCCTCACCTTTGGATATAATGATGTTACTTTCGAGTTATCGAGTTAGTTTGGACGGAGAAAAAAAAGCTAAAATGGTACAACAGATCCACGAGAAAGCTAGGAAGAACATAAACAACAGAACTCTATGCAAAACAGGCAAACAAAGGATGAAAGCGAATGATTTTTGAACTCGACGCCCAAGTGTGGATTCGTTTGCAAAAAGAGTTATTCCTGAACAAGAGAAAATCAAAGTTGATGCCTCGGATCGACGGACCCTTCACCGTGACCAAGAGAATCAGCAACAACGCTTATCAACTCGACTTGCAAGGTAAGTATAATGTGAGTAACAATTTTAATGTTACTGATTTGGTGCCTTTTGTCGCAGATCAAACAGATTTGAAGAAAAATCCTTTTCGAGAGGGAGGGGATGATATGATCATGGATAGCATCGAGGGTCCCGAGCATGAAGAGGACGCCTCAATATTACAAGAAGGACCCGTGACCCGAAATAAGGCAAGAAAGGAGGGTGCGACTCGTGCCGTGGCAAGCAAAGAGGATGCGGCCCGTGCTGAATCGAAGGGAAAGGATGCGACCCGTCCTAAGGAGAGCAAGAAGGACGCTGGTCCCGTGAGCCGTGCTAGGGCTAGAGAGGAGGATGCCTTAACCATACCAACAGGTCTCGTGATCCGAGCTAAAGCTAGGACGCTCAAGGAAGTTATCGTCGAAATTCTCACGGCCATGCAAATTCAAGACGAGTGCTCGAGTCCGCAAGGATGTTCCAACAGGTAAGTCATACTACAAGCCGAAGCACATCCCTCAATGATCAATAATTTCTTTCCCACTGTTGGTTTTGTCCCACGTAGTTTTCCAACAGTGGGTTTTTAACAAGGCTACGACTCACTTCCGTTTCCTTAATTGTTGACCCGAGACTTCATACATCGATCGTATCAAAGTATTTTATCTCACGTTTATTTTTATTTTGAATTTTTGTTCATTTAAGTTACAAGCCTTGCATGGCTTGCATGCATTTATTGCATCATTGAATTCTTGCATGACTTCTTCTCCTTCATATGACCGACCATGCCTTGTAGAACTCATTTTGGTTTTTTAATTTGGATATTGAATTTGTCTTTGAGAATTTCTCCATTGTTGGTGTGTCATATCGAGCAATTATTGGTGCGTAATATCCAACACGCATTCGTTCTTCGTAGGTGTGTCATATCCTCGAAGATGAGCTCAGTAAATCGAGATCCTTCCGCAACTCTCATGTGACCTATCGTTCCACACACCTTGTGTAAAGAGTCTTTTGGCTCCGCTGCAGCAAAGGTTATCCATCACACCTTCATTCTAGAGTGTCGTTCCAGTGAGGTTCGCATCACATGCTCAATTGTTTTAAATTATTTCAGTTACATATGTAGAGTTCCTTTTGCAATGGGATACTACAAGAAGTGATTTATATAGAGCACTTAAAGGATTTAAATATCTTCATCTTCTGGACCATGTCTATCATCTGAAGAAATCCAAATATGGATCAAGCAAGTACCACGATCTTAGTATGCGAGATTAGTAACATTTACAATCTAGAATGATTACAAAAGAGGAGGAGTATATAGAACTCTTTTAATTTATAAATAGGGTAATGTTCCACATGTTTTTATACATGTGAATTATATTTTGTGGGTCTAAATGCCAAAAAAAAAATTGATTGATTTGTAAAAACAATAACATGAATTTGAAATGCGTTGTTTGGTTCTAAACTATTTTTTTGATTTGTAGGTGAAAAAAAATTGAAGATGGGATGTTAAACACTTAGAAAATACAAATTTCTACTTCAAATGTTTGAATTAGGTCATAGTAGGTCAGCAAATACACCAGGTTTACTTCGATAAAACTCATAAAGGATGGAAAATAAGAAGATGTATAGGTCAAATTATATCGAATTATAATTGAGAATTTACGGTATTTGACAATATGTACATCTAATATGTAATTCAGTGTAGGTATATGTGCACGATATCAGAAAAAAATGAATAAATCACACTTGCTAATGGAAAACATAATTAACACCACTACAAAAAAACACGGAGTTTCCAACGGACGGGGCAACGGATCCGTCCGTTGGAAACTTTTACCAACGGATTGCAACGGATGTGGGGAAATTGCAATGCGTATGGAATGTTATCAGGATGGAGCACGCACGGAAGATTAGCATGTCCTTATTGTATGGAGGATACAGATTCATTTCGACTAGTACATGGTAAGAAACCATGTTGGTTTGATTGTCATAGAAGATTTCTTCCTCGTGGTCATGCTTTCAGGAGAGATAAAAAACATTTTCGGAAGAACGTGGTTCAAAAAAAAGAGGCACCGTGCATGCAAACCGGAACACAAATCCTTTACGAAAGATTGAACACAATGGAGGATTTACAAGAATCAGTAGAATGCGGTGGAGATCGTGGGCATCGTAAACCAAAAGGTCAAGGTGAATGGCATAACTGGTATAAACGTAGTATCTTTTGGGAACTACCATACTGGAAATCATTGATATTACGTCATAATTTAGATGTTATGCATATCGAGAAGAACTTTTTCGATAACATCATAAATACTGTTTTGAATGTGACGGGTAAAACGAAAGATAATATACAATCGAGGAAAGATTTGAAGTCAATATGCCGACGACCAGAGTTGGAATTACGGGATGGAAGGTCACCTATCCCGGTATTCAGATTGTCTAGTCCGGCCAAAACAGCATTATTAAAGTGGTTAAAAGAGGACGTTAAGTTTCCCGATGGATATGCATCGAACATTGCTCGGTGTGTGGATATTGTCGGTTCGAGGCTGATCGGTTTAAAAAGTCACGATTGTCACGTTTTCATGCAGCGGCTCATTCCAATCGCATTTGCTGAGCTCTTACCACGTAATGTTCACGATGTGTTATGCGGAATCAGCATATTTTTCAGAGATATATGTTCGAGAAATTTAAAAGGTGATGACTTGGAAGTAATGAAAAACAATATCTCTGAAGTATTATGTGCATTGGAAAAGGTTTTTCCGCCTTCATTCTTCGATGTCATGGAACATTTGCCAATACATTTACCAGATGAGGCAATACTCGGTGGGCCAGTTCAATTCAGATGGATGTATCCTTTCGAAAGGTTCTTCTTTCATTTAAAGAAAAAAGCAAAAAACAAAGCAGCGGTCGAAGGCTCTATTGTTAAACAATACTTGCTGGAAGAAATCACATATTTCAGCACATTTTATTTCGAGTCGCATATTCAGACGAAAGAGCGACGTGCAGCGGATGATCACACAAATTATCTGTATCAATATAATCCGCATTTTGGCACAATTCCTGACATGTTTACACCGATTGGACGTACAGGAGGAAAATCCGATGAATATTGGTTAACACTAGAGGAGTATAATCATGTCCACACATATATACTACTTAATTGTCAAGAGTTATTACCGTTCGAAAGGTATGTATGGTACATATTATAATTTCAATCTTTATATTTATATATATATGAACATGTAACGTATTTTATTATTCAGGATATTTGACGAAGAGGTGCTTGGTACATATCCTCATCTAAATGCAAATGAACTCACAGACATGAAAGTTCAACATTATGGATCGTGGTTTAGAGACTACGTAAGTACTCGTACACACATTTATGTAAATTAATTGCATATAAGAGTATTAATTTGTTTTTTTATACATACAGGTGAAATGTTCTGATGAAAGACTTCCTACGTGGATAAAAGATTTGGCTAATGGTCCCGCACGAAATGTCATGTGTTGGCCAATCTTGTTTACTCGCGGCTACACGTTCCACACGTACGAACACGGAAAACATAGAAGCACATACAACTATGGAGTTTGCGTTAATAGTGATATAGAGGGTGATAACTTCTACGGTATTTTGCACCAAATCATACAACTGGAATATGCCGGTCTCGTTGGGTTGAAGGTTATGCTTTTTAAATGTCAGTGGTTTGACCCAACCGTAGGACGCGGAATACGAAAAAACCGTTGGGGAGGAATTGACGTCAACCCGGCACGACAATATGGTAAGTATGATCCCTTCATCACAATATATCAAGCAGATCAAGTATGTTACGTGCAATATCCAACAACATTGAAACGTCGAAGAGAGGAGTGGTGGTCCGTAGTAAAGATCAAGCCACGAGGGATCATAAGCTCTGATGACAAAGAAGATCCGTTGCAACCCGATCATCCGCAGCCGATTCGTTTAATTGATACAGATCGCGAGGAGATTCTTGCGAGGAATGACATAGACGGAGAACTCATACGCGATTATGAAGACGTTGAACCGGAAGATGCTGAAGATGAAAACGGCGATGAATTCAATGAACAAGCGAAAGACGACTCGCCCATCGAAGAATCTACTGAAGAAGAAATGTAAATACAATCATGTTTATTATGTTTATGTGTAATACATGTATATGATTTGTAATTAATGTAAATGACGTAGAATGTCAATGAACGATGTTATATAAACAATGTTGACGTTCGCCCGTTGAAACTATTAACGGTTGTTGAATTCGCACCCGACACTTAGAAAAAATTTAAGGATTTCCAACAATCCCAACGGATATCCGTTGCAAATGGTAACGGATAACCGTTGGCCCGTTGCAAGGGTAAATTCGCACCCGACACTTAGAAAATTTTCTCGATTTTCACAGTTCCCAACGGATATCCGTTAGAATGTGTAACGGATATCCGTTGGAAAGTTTTAACGGATATCCGTTGGAAAATGTAATGATTACTGCCGAATTTGCAGCTTTTCTTAACTGTTTTTCATATTCCCAACGGGCATCCGTTACAAATTGTAACGGACGTCGGTTGGAAAGGCAGACGAGCCGTCATTTAGCCGTAATCGCATCGGGAATGTAAATTTCCGACGGGCATCCGTTACAATTTGTAATGGATGCCCGTTGGGAATCTGAAACGTCACGTCAATTTAATTATTCCGTTACAATGACGCATGTTTCCAACGGTCATCCGTTGCAATTTGTAACGGATGCCCGTTGGAAATTTCGATATATATATATGTTGCGACGGATTTTTTCTTATTTCAACGCCAAACAAATCCAGAAATCTCAAACACTACCAAAACTTACAAAAATGAGAAGACGTTTTATAGGAAGCGGGGGAATGTTGGCCGGTTCCGCGGGAGCGCCTCCCCCGTCGCCACCACCTCCATATCGTCCTCCGTCACCAGTAGCGGCACCGCCGATATTTGTTGACGAGGACGATATGGTTGACATCGATGCCTTGATCGATTATTTCGATGGGCGTCCAACCCTTCCGATCATCGATCCCGAACGTTCTCCTGGAACGTTATGGTAATGTTAATGTAATTTTATGAATTTCATTTAAATTGCGTAAATATTACTAACTTGATATTTTGCTATGCAGGTTTGATGAGAGTGATGTCTTAAGACACACTAATAACAACATGATTTGGGGATCGATGCAAGACGATCTGTTTTACTCCTGGCAAGTTACGCCAGAAGTTGTGCGCCAGCGATGGTGGCGCACTTTTGTGGTAAGTTTTATTAATTATATTTGAATTTTAAAATTAAAAATATATATTTGAAAACTACTAATTATATAATTCTGTTTGCAGCGTTCATACAGATGGTGCCGAATTCATACAACGCGCATCTTCACTGCATGGGTGCGCGATATGCAGATTCGGATGCGCATCATGATGAATGTTGCGAAGCGGAACTACTACGCCAACAACAACAGACCAAAATGGGCAACCGAAATGGTCTTCAACAAATTGATTGAGCATTGGGAGTCCGCATCATTCAAGGCCAAGAGCGAGAAGGCTAAATAAAATCGCTACGGTGAGAAGGTTCCCGGAGATGGTCCCCATCGCCATACTTCGGGATCAAAATCATTCGCAAAAAGAAAAAAAGAATTGGTAAATTTTAAATTATTTAGATTTTTTATTCATTTAAATATTTATCTAACAAAAATTTTTTATATTGTAGACGCAACGGATGGGAAGAGAACCGACTCTTCTTGAAGTGGTATTAGAAACCCACGCAAAGAAGAAGTCGGTTGTCGGGGAAGAGGCTGAAGAACCGGAACTCGTCGATCCTCGAGCGACCCGAACCGTGAGAGCTGTGACGGAGAAGATCACACAGCAATCTCAGGCTTGCGGTCCAAGCCCCGACGACCTCAGTCCTTTACAAAAGGACCAAATCTATTTAGAGGTAATAATTTATTATTTTGTTTCTAAATTATTAATATAATTTGTTAAATTCTAACGTTACGATTATTTGTTTTGTAGTCGGTGAAACCGTATAAGGGACGCCTGTACGGTCTCGGAGCACTTCAAAAGGACATCCTCGAAGACGTAACGTCGGTACCTCCATCGGTCCAAAAGAGTTTTTCTCAACAACGGCGGATCGAAGAACTCGAAGCACAACTTCGAGAACAACGAGCTGAAACGGCGCAACAATCAGTGAAGATACAACATTTGGAGAGCGTCATTGAGTTGTTGTCGGGCCAGGTGAGGGGATCAACACCGCAGCAAGAACCGGGGCTCGATTCGGATGCAACTCCGTCTCGAGGGGATGGTGGTGGTGATGGTGGGGATGATAACGACGCAACCGACCTAAACGATTTGTAATAGGAAATAGTTTTAATTTTAGGTGGTTTGTAATATAATTTTGATATTTTTATTAAAAACCTTTTAGTTTTAATTTTTTTTATTTTTTTTATTTTTTTTTTTTTTTTTCAAATGTTGCAACGGGCATCCGTTGGAACTGGTAACGGTCATCCGTTGCTAATTTTTTCCCGCCAAATTGTTTCCCACCCTTTTGCAACGGACATCCGTTGCAACCGCTAACGGGCTTCCGTTGAAAAATATTTTTCCCGCTAAATCTTCCCGCCAGTTTGCAACGGCCATCCGTTGCAAGCTCCCGCCACGTGGCAACGGATGTCCGTTGCAAAGATTTCCTATTTTGCAACGGACCGCCGCTGCACACCAACGGCCGTCCGTCACAACGTTTTGCAACGGTGATCCGTTACTAATATTCTAACGGCGTATTCCGTTGACAGTCCGTTGCAATTTTGTAACGGATAATATCCGTTGGAACGCCGTCACGAATTGCAACGGATCCTCATTTGCAACGAACTTTTCGCAACGGACGGAAATCCATTGGTGTCCGTTGGAAACGGCTGTTTCCAGTTTTTTGGTAGTGCACATATGTGAAGCTGATATGATTATAGATCGACGTTCTATCATTAACCATATGATGGAAGGATTAAAATCCTCTAATAACTTGATAAAAGAATTTGAAATTGATCGGTGATGGATGAACACTCCAAACTCCCCTACAACCCGCCTAGAGGATTCTAAATACAACGATAACGCCAATACACTTGTAGTATAGTATTGATGAGTTGATAAACACTCAGATCTTGAATCCAAGAAAGCTGTAGCTATATCTCAAAGAAACAACAAGAAAAATAATTATCTCTAATAAAACTTGGTTAATTCATCATACAAGAGTGTGCCTTATTTATAAGGTTGAAATAAAACTTAAAACTTAAAAACAATGAGCAAAAACACTTTAAAATCGGGATATCGCTCAATTGAGCGCCATATAAAGGTTTTAATTAAAATTTCGTTGAATATGCTAGGTCCAAATCTTGGATCAACAGAGAATTCATTTGGTCAAGCAAACTATAGCTCGAGTCATGTGGTCCATGTCTTTAAATGCACATTTGCACAAAAAATAAGCTCGGATCAAGCACAATTTTGCTCGGTTGAATACATTTTCGCTCGAGTCGAGAAGCCAATATAATTGAGATGAACACAAGACACAGAAATCGCTTTAATCGAGCATGTCATTGCTTGGGTCGAGTGTTTTTTGCTTGATCAGCTCCATAATCAGGTCGGGGCTCCTCTACTTGCAAATAGGGCACATGGGTTTGACTTAGCTTGTCTTGATGCACTTGTGAAGCATTCTCATATTCTTTAGCAACAATGCAACAAGCACGATCTGAAACTTCTTTGCTACAACCCTCATGATTTGTCATTGCATGGTTTTTGTCTCGTCTTCGATCTCGTTCAAAGGTGTGAATTAGGTCACAGTAACTGAACAAATACACCATGTCTACTTTGACAAAACTCAAAAAGGACGCAGAAGGAGAAAACATAGAAGTCAAGTTATGTATAAGTATGATTGGGAACATAATGTGTCTTCTGTACATCTGATATGTATTTAAGTGTAGGTATTATGCATGATATTGTGGAAAATAGAATAAATCACACTTGTTATGACAAAAAGAATTAACACATATGTGATGGGAAAACTAATTATGGACTTTTGTATACAAAACACATTAATTATGAGCTTACGACTTGTTTTGACGTTGAATTACAGTGGTATTGCTAATGATAGAATATACATTTAAAGTGGATGTTTCTTTCCGAGAGACAATCTAATGTGGTGTAAAAAAATCAAATTTCAATGTTACTACCTGTTGTGGAAGTGCATAAAGATTACGACATGGTTTCTAAAACCGTTGTTGCTCATTGTGATAGTATAAATGCTATAGATATATCTCATACTCATGTGCAATATTTCTATGGCAGAAAATATAGAGATTAGACATTACTTTCTTAGAGAAATGTTGAAAAAGAGTAATTAAAAATTGATTAAATTCCTATTGAGCATTTAAACACCATATTAGCAAAACTAATTTACACTAAAATAGAAAAAATGTCTATATTGAAAGACATTCAAATTTAAACTCTATTTTTTAAGAGCACATTTTTTTAAATACACAACTACGATTTAATCGGAACATAAAAATATACATATAAAGGTAATCCAAATCTAAATTAAATAGAGAAAATTTTATCTAAATCAACATCCTAGGAACTACAAAGAAAAAAAAGAAAAACATTTTAAAAAAAAGAACAAAGAAGTATAAACATTAAAAAAAACTAAAAGAGATGGAAGAAAAAAATGAGTCTACAATTGCATTATATTTGATTTAGGTAAAGCATATGAGAGTCAAAGTGTTACTGAATTGAAAAACAAATCATAAACATATTATTGTTTTATTGTCTTTTGGTCATCTATTCAAGAGTTTTCTTTTCTAAGGGTCAGGTCAATCTTTAGTAATAGTACTTAAAGATTATGTAAATATACTATTAAAAGGGAAAATGATTAATAATTTACGTGGTTTATTTTGACAGTAATGCATAAACCCTTAGTAAGGTGAAATAAATATTCAAATTTTGAAATGATTAAAGGTTATTAAAAAGATGTTTATGGGTTTTTTATACATTTGTTTTTGGAAAATCCTTAGGAGCTCAACATACGTAAGGAGTTTTCTTTTTTCAATTGGAATTTGGGGGTGAGACATTTTTATTTATTTTCATGGAGAAAAAGGAATAAATGGGCATATAACATGTAAAAAGGTGAAAGCAAACCCGAATTATGGTCTCTTACGGATAAAACTTTTATCAAATGAGTTGTACACTCTTTTAAGGTATAAATGCCGTTGTGTTGTTATTTAAAACCATCCAATCAATATATATATATATATATATATATATTTCAGAGAATTTTATTAACTACGATCTAAATTATACATTTTGACCTTGCTATTTTAAGGTAAAATATGTTATTAACTAAAGATATGATTGTTAAACAACGAACAATATTTTGATTAATATATAAAATTTAATTAAATTTGTCAATGTCATGTGGACAATTTTGAAAAACTGATTTTTCTAAATGTATCAATGTGAACTTCGATCAACAAAAAATTATTTATTATTTAACATAGTTGTATTTATGTTTGTATTGATAATTAAATGAAAATATTTTAGTATGGTATATATGTAATGAATATATCGAAAGATTAACATATTACATGATTAAATTTTATTATTAATGCATTGATGCATCTTTTATAAGTCGAAATTAATTTCTAAAGACTAACTAAACTATTGATATTGTGCAAATATCTTTGGAATAGATTAAATTTTATATTATCGTTTAATTCAGTTTTTATTGACAATATGTTTAAAACAAATTATATTTTGTTTTGCATTTATATAATCAACATAAAGTATTTTTAGGTATAATAATTCAATTCATATGATGAACCAAAAGCAATACTTATAATCTTGCAATTAAAGAAGTTCATCCACTTATTATGGAATCAAATCAATATATTAAAAGTTTAAGTTTTTGCTGAATTCTCAGCCATTCTGCCCTCTCAGGCCGCCACCTCAGCACCTGCATTCATTTCACCACTCTCCCACGATCTCTCTTTTTCTCGCCCACGATTTCCTCACCGCAACATCCACCCTGCAATAATCTCCCACGCCTCTTCACTGTTGCTCTCTCGCTCCTCTCTTCTCTTCCCTTTTGCATTTCTTCTACGATTTATTAGTCGATTTTGCGTGGATTTCTCGGTCCCGGCCTCTTCACCGCACCTCAGGTTGCTCTCTCGCTCCTCTCTTTTCTTCTCTTTTCATTTCTTCTACGATTTATTTGTCGATTTCGGGTGGCTTTCTCCGTTATCTAGGTCGTGTTTATAGTATGGGTTTGCACGATTAGAAACCGTTCTGATTTGGAGCGTCTGGCGCAAATCCATCGTGATATATTCCCAATCAGGTATTTGTTCGATGGTTATGTGGATTACTTTCAGTTTACGTTTCTTTTTATCCCTCCTTGTAGGTTTATCAAAGATTGAGGAGTTGATCTCTTCAGGTATGAGTCTGAGTTTTTTCAGAGTGTTGTGAGCGGATGTGATATCGTTTCTTGGGCTGCTGTCGATCGAAGCCGTCCTGATGGTCACGGTGATGAACTGATTGGATTTGTTACAGCAAAGATTGTGTTGGCCAGAGAAAGCGAGGTGACCTCTACGTGTCCTTTGATATTGTTCTTCCTTTCTTCACTTTTAGGAGTTCTGCAGCAATTGGGTCTGTGCATGAACTCACAGGGTCTTATAAGTTTTAGATTTTGATCATGATAACATGCTCTTTGGCATGATTTAGGACATTTATTTTCTTGTAAAGCCTCTCAAAGTGAAAATTTTCCATAATTGGAGCAGCTTAGAACGTCTCGATTACCATTGAAGCATGGTTAGTGTAGTGTTTGCCTAACTCATCAAGGACTGTTTCCTTTCGGACATTGTCATCAGCTGCCAGATGTTTTCTGTGTCTTGCACAGATATCAGATCTATTTCGATATGATTCTACCAAGGGAGAAGAGACATTGGTGTACATCTTGACACTTGGAGTTGTAGAGACATATAGGAATCTTGGCATAGGTATGTAAGCCATTCTAATACCATTTTAGGATTTCTTAAATGTTCCTTAATCGATAACCAAGTCGAAAGTTCTGCAATTTTCAGCATCTTCATTAATTAACGAGGTCATTAAATATGCTTCTGGTATCCCTACTTGCCGTGGAGTTTACCTTCATGTGATTGCTCACAATAATCCGGCCATCCGCTTATACAAAAGAATGTCGTTCAGATGTGTCCGGAGATTACATGGTTTTATCTCCATCAACGGCCAGCATTTTGACGCCTACTTGTTCGTATACTTTATAAACGGTGCACGCTCCCCTTGCTCGCCCTTGTAAGTAAAACCATATTGCCCAAATGACCATAGATGGTATGGCTGCTTTCATTTCAATTTCTGATAATGCATTCTCTTAATCTCTTTTGTGGTATAAAAGGTAAGCAATTTTATGGGCGTGTGGAAACGCTAACTTGAACTTGTAGAGTTTTTCGCGTTTGCGTGCTCTAATGTTTACAGATATGGTTTTATCGCGATGCTTTGCAGAGAGGTTGTGATGATGGTTCTGAATTATATGAGAAGCGGAATCAGATCAGTGGCGTCAAAGCTGACGAAGAACGAAGAGAAAGGATTGAAATGGATCAAATGCAAAGATACGAGGTGCCTATTGCCCACGCAAACCAAACGAAACCTTGCGTCTGAACGATCATCCGCTTACGAATGCGTATAAATAGCTTCGATGATTCAAGAGATTTATGCATGTTCGTGGTAATAAAACATCCAAAATGTAAATAGCCTTTGTTCATAGGAGAAGAGCTTCCTATGAAATGGAATCCATGTGTTGCATTGTTGGTAGAGTGATGACTTTGGATGACCTTTGTAATGAATTCATTTATCATTTATACATTCCTTAGGAAATCGAATTCATTGCTAAGTGGATAATGTATCTCACTATTACTAAGTCACCATCAAACATCTATGAATAAATTTGATAAATACGAAATATAAACCCTTCTAACGATTCTTCTTTTTCTTATTTCTTATAAATACACCCTTTTTTACAAGTTTATGTCTTTTATTAGAGGAATTTTAAAATTAGTATTTTATTTAAAATTAATTAAATTCTTTTTTTTTGGAAAAATATCAATTTGCCATATAAACCTTTGTATTGTTAAATAATATAGAAACTAAAATTTATTTAAATAGAAAGAATTATTTTAAAATATGGTTTTAAAAACACCATATTTTATTAGAAAGAATTAACAAGTTACTATGAAATTTAAATTTGTAGGTCCATTTGGAGCCGACAATCTGCTTCTCTTTTAGTGAGTTCGACCAAATTCTAGGTTCTATTCTTTCTGAGAGATTTTATTTTGTCCTCCATAGCTTGTTGCCATGTTGGGATATATCGATCTTTTTCATATGAAATGAGTTCTATCAATTTGATTCACATAAGCTTAACGTTCATGAGCTAAATTAGTCATATTGTAAAAGGATTGAATATAATAAGTAAATAATTATCATATTATAAAATCTAATGTATTAGCCATTCAAATCTAAAATATGATTTAGCAATACAAAGAGAAATCATTAACCCGCACATCGCGCGAGAATATTTCTAGTTCTATTAGAAATGATAACAAATTAGAATGTTGAAACCCTCGTATTAAAATTTAAAAAATATTCTATTCCTGTAAATATCAGATCATATAAAATAACCATTTGAACAAAATTGAGTTGGTGGAATATAGAATATTTTAATGAAAAATACAGAAAAAATTCCTAAATTTTATTTTTTTCTAACAAACTTGTAGAAGGTTTTTAAAATAAACATTTAACCATTAGAATTAGACAAACATATTGCGAAAAAATAATTTGAGACAAAGATAAAACATATTTTTCATATCTACTTATACCACTTACTACATTATGCATTTTAATATATTTTATACTACTTTTTGAATACATTATTCATTCTAACATTTCTTTTGTTTACGACGAAACATATGAATTGTAAATATATACATATGAAATCTATGATATGTGCAAATATATATATATATAAAATTTATATTTCTATAAAAAGCTTTGCTTTTTAGTTTTTTTGTCCCTTTGGACATTTCAACAACGGACGAAAAACTAAAATCATATTCATCTCAGATATCAGAGAGAGAGAGAGAGAGAGAGAGAGGAGGAAGAAGGAAAGAGACAAAGCAATGGCGTCTCAGGCGGCATTTCAATGAACCAGAGGAAGCCCTTCCTCTTCCTCGTCGTCCTCTTCTTCTTCTTCTTCCTTCAAACTCACAAAATTCGAGAAAATGGATTATAGATTATATTGCAAACTCACGTTTCCTGATCGCTCTTCGTGCGCTCGGAGATTTTGACTCTGTTTCCAGGCTGATTTGATCCCAGAAATTATCTCTTCTCCGTTAGGTTTTTGTTTCCGCGAGCTTCTGGTTCTCGTCGGAGATGGAGGCATTGACGGAGCTATGCGACATTATCGCGCAGAATCCGAAGCAATTCTCGGAAAAGTTGGCTTGGATTTGTGGGCGGTGTCCGCAGCCGG
Organism: Gynandropsis gynandra; assembly: GCA_036759665.1. NCBI lineage: Eukaryota > Viridiplantae > Streptophyta > Magnoliopsida > Brassicales > Cleomaceae > Gynandropsis > Gynandropsis gynandra. The sequence goes on from CM071875.1 coordinate 14,530,689, forward strand.
AGTGGCTCCTCGCCGGATCGCCTAGGGTTTCTCGGAGCCATCTCAACGCCGTTTTGGCCGTCGCTCGGATCCTCTCCCGCAGCCCGGACTCCACCGACAACCGCGCCAAATCCGTCGTGCTCGAGTTCCTACGCGCCGTGCCCGCGTCGTTTCGCCGCTCATTTTGGCCGCATTCGTTCCCCACTGAGTCGATCTCCTCGTTCTATGGCGATTTCTTGGGTTACGTCTCGTGCGCGGCGGATCTGTCGCCGGAATTCGCCACCGAAGTCGCCGGGTTCACCGGGGAGGTTGTGCTCTCCGCCATGACGGGAGGCGAGTGTGATGGTGATCCGTCGATTTCCAGGGTTTTCTTGCTTGCCCTTTCCGAAAATTTCCCGTCAATTCTGCAGTCTGATGGGGATAAATTGATTACAATGCTGCTTGATCAGTTCGCAGTTATTCGTTCTCCGGCATCTCCTAAAGAACAACGGCAGCAGAATTCAGCGGGCTCTGAAACATCGTCGTCGCAGAGCTCTCCCATTAGTACGAACCGTTATGCCTCTGGCAAAAACGAAGAGTTTAGTCCTGGGTACGAGGTTTCTAGCCACGCGTCCAGTGCGTCTTCGAAGAGTTCCTTGTCTGTGGTGGTGAACGGGGGAAGTATCACTTGGAAGAGTGGTTCTGATCTTCTGAGTTTTGGATATAGTGAAGGAAATGGACTCTCTAATCCTGTGTTCAGACAACAAGTGGCTTCCTTTGAGGACGAGCCTATTGACAGCTTGGAGAAGCAAGAGGTTGCGTTTAAATTGATAACACACATTTTGGATAAAGTGAAAATTGACTCCAAACTATTGGAGCAGGTGAGAGTTGTGGCGAAGAGGCAGCTCCAATCTATGTCTGCATTTCTAAAGGTGATCCTTTTTCCTTTAGTACTGAAGCGATGGTAGTTCCTCAATTAGGTATTCTGTTATAAATGTCTCAAGGTGAGGTGTTCTCGTGAAACATTTTAGATATATGGGTTCTGTTGAGAAGAGATGCTGACTTTCTTTCGGCCTTTTTTGTGCAGTCAAGAAAACGAGATTGGAATGAACAAGGGCCAGTTTTGAAAAGTAGGGTCAATGCCAAACTGTCTGTTTATCAGGCTGCAGCGAAAATGAAAATCAAGAGTCTCGTGTCCCTTGAAACAGATGGAAAGACCTCTAAAAGGTTGGTGTTGGAGACTCTAGCTTTGCTGTTAGATGCTGCGGATGCCTGCTTGACATCTGTGTGGCGGAAACTAAGGGCCTGTGAAGAATTGTTTGGCTCTCTGCTCTCGGGAATTGCAAAGATTGCAGTAGCTAGGGGAGGGCAGCCACTACGCGTGTTGCTCATTCGTCTTAAACCATTGGTACTGGCTGTCTGTGCACAGGTAAATTTTCTACTGTTTGAACTCACAGTAGCAACATAGTTTATGCTACTGACTGAAATTTTCATGTCAAATATCTTTCATATGGGTTTTCCAGTAAATTTAAGTGACTTACAATGCCTCTGCTTGTATTCAATGTCCGATGGAACAGCCTGATACTTGGGTGAGCAATCATTGGGCTATGTTTGAAAGTGTACTTAAAACTAGCTGTGAGATTATTGAATCTGGTTGGGCCAAGGACCGAGGTCCAGTGGACACATTCATCATGGGTTTAGCTTCAAGTATTCGTGAAAGAAATGACTATGAAGACCAGGTGATTATTATCCCCTTCCGACCAAATTAGATAATTTCATCTTTCCTTTAGCACACTTATATGCATTTCTTGTGATGCATCATAGTTTTAGCATTATCATAAGGTTTGTAATCTGGTTTCCAGGTTGATAAGGAGAAACAGGTTCCTGCTGTACAGCTTAATATTATACGGTTGCTTGCTGATCTCAACGTTGCTGTCAAGAAACCTGAGGTAGTGGACATGATTTTGCCACTTTTTATTGAAAGCCTGGAAGAGGGCGATGCCTCAAATCCCAGCTTACTGCGACTCCGGGTATGGTTCCATTCTTTTCAGTGATAACTTGCTGATTATTGTTCTGTATGTATAACTTTCTCAAACTTTGACAATGGCAGAAACTGCTAGCGCAATGCCTTTTTCCCTTTAAAGTTGTATGAATATTAAGCGTTTATTTGCCAATTAACTGCAGCTTCTTGATGCTGTATCTCGGATAGCAACTTTGGGGTTTGAGAAGTCCTACCGCGAGACAGTTGTTTTGTTGACAAGGAGTTACTTGAGCAAATTATCGAGTGTAGGATCTGCTGAAAGCAAAACATCGGCCCCAGAAGCCACAACTGAACGTGTAGAGGTATTGTGTTTTTTGATACTTGGTTCATGTTTAATTGAGTTTCTTTATGATATTTTCTATGACATTGGTGCTCACAGATTAAATTGCAATGTAGACTCTTCCTGCAGGATTTCTTACGATTGCCAGTGGTCTCACAGATGCAAAGTTGCGTTCAGACTATCGTCATCGTCTGCTCTCTTTATGCTCAGACGTAGGTCTGGCTGCTGAGTCCAAAAGTGGAAGGTAATCATATTCGTGCATGTATGAAAACAACCTTTTCTTCTATGGTCTGTGATTTTATAGTATCTGGTCTTTTGACTACCTAACGAGATAAATGTTTTACTTATCTGTTTTCTTGAAAAGCTTAAAATAATAGAAGCATAAATATTTTTTTCGCATCAAACTTTATGTGTCCAATCACGAGACCATTTAAATATGAGATGGAAAAATAAGGTGTGGGTAAATACTTGGACCTTGCAATGGCTAAGTCAATAATGTGGTCATGGTGCCAACCCTAAAAGATATATTAAACATCTTTGGCTTACTGATTATCTTAAAAGCTTAGTCTAATAGGATTTAGTCTAGTTAATGTGTGCCTGCATTGCAAAGAGTGACTAAATTTGTTTTACGCAATATTGGTTTCATCAATTACCTTGTGTTCATTATCAACTCTTATTTTACTTTTGTATAGGAGTGGTGCGGATTTCTTAGGGCCTATGCTTCCTGCTGTTGCGGAAATATGTTCTGATTTTGATCCCACTTTAGATGTGGAACCATCACTTTTGAAGTTGTTTCGCAATTTGTGGTTCTATATAGCCCTTTTTGGCTTAGCACCCCCTATTCTGAAAGCTCCAATGCCAGCAGGAAAGTCAATGTCCAATCCAGTGAGCAGTTCGGGAAGCATGGGCAGTCCTTTACAAGCAGTGGGAGGGCCATATATGTGGAATACTGAATGGGCTCTTGCAGTTCAGCGGATTGCGCAAGGCACTCCTCCCCTTGTAAGTTGTCATTCTAGAAGGATCACTTCAGGATTTGTTTTGTGGTTCACTATATCATAACCAGACAACTGAATATAAGTTCAACGGATGTATATGAACTATCTATATATTGAGCTTTACCGACCCCGATTTTGTAACGATTGGGGCATATGAGGATCCTTAGGCGCCTTTTCCTATAAGCTAGCTTTTGGGATGAGTTTTACCTAAGTGGTTTTTATCAGATACTTTTATGGTTTTTATTCAAATCATGTGAGTATATGCTTTTTGTAGGTTGTCAGTTCTGTAAAATGGCTTGAAGACGAATTAGAACTGAACGCGCTTCACAATCCTGATAGCCGTCGAGGAAGTGGAAATGAGAAAGTAGCTGTTACCCAGAGAACTGCTCTATCAACTGCTTTAGGAGGTCGAGTTGATATTGCAGCAATGAACAATATCTCAGGTAAAAATAAACATGACTTTTTTGCCTATATGTCTGCTGGTAGATGGGCTTTGGTTTTGTTAGATATCTGTAAGTTTTTTTTTGCTTGAATTTCAAATTATTGTTAGCTTTAGATATTAACGATATTCTACTGTGTAATATCATGTCTGAAATGGTATTGTTCCTTTTTTTCCTAAAATCTTGCAGGAGTTAAGGCGACCTATCTTCTTGCAGTAGCTTTTTTGGAAATAATTCGCTTTAGTAGCAATGGTGGTGTTCTTAATGGTGGTTCTAGTGTGACAGCTTCTAGAAGTGCCTTCAGTTGCGTCTTTGAGTATCTAAAAACTCCAAACCTCACGCCTGCTGTTTCGCAGTGCTTGACAGCAATTGTGCATAGGGCCTTTGAGACAGCAGTGTCATGGCTGGTATGTCATTACCTGTTCGCAGCAATTTTGGGAATTCTCTATGCAGAATCTTTAGGTGGCAAATGTAGCCATGCTATAGCCCTGTTTAGCTTCTCTTGTTTGACTAGTCTTTTCTGGTTTTTGCTTGTCTGTGTGCACGTCTTGCTTTTGTATTATTTCTGCTTCTTGGCGCGAATAACAGTATGTGAATTTTATGAAAACTTTCTTCTGGTTTCAGGAAGATCGGATATCTCTAACTGGAAAGGATGCTACCATTAGAGAATCAACTACTTATGCACATGCATGTTTCCTCATAAGGAGTATGTCGCAGAGGGATGAACACATTCGGGATATTTCTGTGAACTTGTTGACTCAGCTCAGGGACAAGTTTCCTCAGGTACATACCATTTGTATACACTGTATCATTCAATCATTTTCTTTTAGTTTAATTATCTTTTATGAGAGAAAAACAGATGATTTAATGCATGGAAATATATCACATAATTAGTATTTTAATGGGAGTAGAATTGTTTTATCTATAGAAGGGTTTGTATAAAAGGACCCAAAACTCTATTATTATATCCGAGTTCAAATATAATCCTATGCTAATTCTTCAAGCTTTGTTTTTGGGCCCCTGTCTGCACCAGCATGTAATTATATATTAAATTGTTCATTTCCAACCTATTGATTTTTAACCAGCTTTTCTTGCTTTGTAATTCTCCAAATCTTTTACAAATGGTCCATTGTCTGCCTTCTTCTATTGTCCAGCAACCCGAGACATCAGTTATCTGGGGAAAGTTTATGGACTCTTGAGTGTCACATGATTTCTCTCTGGTTTGCTTCTGCCTTAAAACAATTGACTGCTGTTTACTACCTTCCAAATCTTCTTCCTGCCTGCTACTGCCATTTAATGCGTTTTATTTTACTTTGATGTCTACTGGCTTTTGTCTTATGCCACTGCCTTTTGCTATTTTTCTAATGGCTTTTTCATTCTAAAGTTTTATGCTGGCATTTGACCTCGGTACCACTCTGATGGTTCTTGAGTTCCTCCACTGTTATGTTGTGGTTCCATTTTACACCTATCATTTCCTATTGTGTTCTAAACTATTTGTTGTTTTGATAATTGATTCTGGATATTGTTTATGACCCTTTACCTGCTATCTACCTTTTAATTTCTGTTACTAATTACAATTTGCATGCTTGTTTCTGAGCATCCTGCTGATGTCATAAGAAGGCAGTTATATATCTTGGTGTGTTTTTAGAACAAGCCAGGCATGTTTAGTGTGTATGCTCCAGCTTCAGAGGAGTGTTCGAATTATGTTTTCTTTACTGGTGGGTTAGTGTGTTAGAATTATATGAAGTGCAGATTTCTTCTAAGTGTTATTTTTCTTTTACAAGCACAGATACTCGAGGATTTCAAATTAGTTATTTCTGATACTAGTGGTGTTAGTGAGTTATGTCAAATTTCTGTAATAATAAAACCTGTCTTTCTAACATATCTACCGATGATAAACTCACAGCTGACTTGTTATTGAATGGATTAAATGGGCTCTCTAATTAAGCTATATTTTAAGAGCCATGAGAAAGAGTTGTTAGTCAAGATTCCAATCTTTTAAATGACTTTGTTGTCTTACATTATTAGCTCTTTCAAATTTACTTAGTCGTAATTTGTCTAACATTGATGTGCTTTATATCTATTGGCAATGATAAAATGTAGGTGCTCTGGAATTCGTCTTGTCTGGACACACTGCTGTTCTCCGTTCATAATGATGTGCCTTCAAACGTTGTCAATGATCCTGCTTGGACGGCTGCTGTCCGATCACTCTACCAGAAAGTAGTTCGTGAATGGATCATAATATCACTTTCATATGCTCCATGCACGAGCCAGGGTTTGCTTCAGGTATCTTTCTACATGTTAAATCATATTTCTATTTTTGCAATTCTTATTTCTCCCTGCTAAGCTTAGACTTTTTGTTATTTTGACATTGTTCATTCGGGAAATCTACAGGGAAGAAAAAATTGTTGTTTCGTCTTTGCAAATGTGTCCATGTTTTGCTTTTTAGTATTGTCTCTAACTCACTCGTTTTTCATTAAATGAAATTTGGGCAAAGGTTTATAGCGTTCTTGTTCCCCTCTACCACAGCATTAAATTCTTTTCTGCATTGACTTTTTCTTGACTTCCAGATGTTAAATTTCGTAACTTGGCGAGAATGCTTGGACTTGGTCTGTTTTCCCTGCATAAACTAACTCTGAAAAGCGTTAAACACAGGCTTAAGATGGTTGTTTCTGCCTTCTCTTTGGTCTAGTTTTTTCATGAAAGATGCTCTTTTCCGTTATTTGGCTTACTACACAGTACGTCTGCAATGGTTGTTTTGACTACAGTTCATCTGACTTAGAATAGTTTTTTCACATGTCATGGTAAAGATTACACCCCTTTTTACTGTTTGAATTTCCACTTCAGGATAAGCTGTGTAAAGCAAACACTTGGCAGCGAGCACAAACTACGACTGATGTGGTCTCTCTTTTATCTGAGATAAAGATTGGAACTGGGAAAAATGATATTTGGTCTGGGATAAGAACAGCAAATATTCCAGCTGTAATGGCTGCAGCTGCTGCAGCTTCTGGGGCAAACTTAAAAGTTTCTGAAGCCTTCAACTTGGAGGTGCTCAGTACTGGTGTTGTTAGTGCAACAGTAAAGTGTAACCATGCTGGAGAAATTGCTGGAATGAGAAGATTGTATAACAGTATCGGTGGTTTTCAGTCTGGCTCTACACCTGGTGGTTTTGGTGGTGGCCTTCAGAGGTTAATATCTGGTGCATTTTCGCAGCCATCACAACAAGAGGATGATTCATTTAATGAGATGTTAATTTCCAAGTTTGTGCGGCTCCTTCAACAATTTGTTAATACTGCTGAGAAAGGGGGGGATGTGGACAAGTCTCAGTTTCGGGAAACTTGTTCGCAAGCAACTGCACTGCTTCTATCAAATCTGGTAAGGGCTGTTTTTTTTTTTTAAAAACCGAGGTACCTTTTTCTCTCCCTAAGTTGAGGAGAGGCAGAAATGTATGTGTGATATTATTCAGCTTCATGATCATATTCTAAGGTTACAGTTTCTACTTTTTCTGCATCAGGGTGGTGAGTCAAAATCAAATGTGGAAGGCTTTTCTCAATTACTGCGTCTCCTTTGCTGGTGTCCGGCTTATATATCTACTCCAGATGCTATGGAAACTGGTGTTTTCATATGGACCTGGTTGGTTTCTGCTGCTCCACAGCTAGGATCTCTTGTCCTTGCTGAGCTTATTGATGCATGGATATGGACAATTGATACAAAGCGAGGACTCTTTGCTTCTGATGTGAGATACTCTGGTCCATCAGCAAAACTAAGGCCTCAGCTTGCCCCTGGGGAACCAGAAGATCCACCTGAAATTGATCCTGTTGATCAAATAATTGCTCACAGACTCTGGCTTGGATTTTTCATAGATCGCTTTGAGGTTAGGATCTATCCTATCTACTTTTTTATAACTACAGAGGAACCTCACATGTGCATGGTTTATATATTCTATTACAGAGACCTCATGTAGGCATGGTTAATTTGTGCTTTCTGATGTTAGTAAAGACTGTCTAGAGTGTCAGACTGCTGTTTTTCTTACGGTTTTAGATCTAATGCTTGGCATTTTGCTTATTATACATTAACTATTGTTTCATTTATGCTTAAAATGAAGCATATAATGTGTCTGAGTGGTTTTGTCTTATTGCTGCCATGGGTTTTAGGTTGTCCGACATAACAGTGCCGAGCAACTCTTGCTGCTCGGTAGGATGTTACAACGGAGTACAAAGTTTGACTGGTGCTTTACACGCCACCCTGCAGCCGCAGGCACCTTTTTCTCTCTGATGCTCCTTGGACTGAAATTCTGCTCATGCCAGTCACAAGGCAATATGCAGAAATTTAGGACTGGGCTTCAGCTTTTGGAAGATCGAATCTATTGGTGACTTTCACTATTCTCCCTTCTTTCTTGTATCACTTTTTTATTGTTATTATATATAGCTTCTTACTCCTTTAACTTTGTCTACTCCTTTGAGGAAGCATGCCCGCAATCTGGATGCAAGCCTCTAAGTGTTGTCCTTTCGTTATTATCATAAACACCAACTTCAGTGCGCATTTTCTTTTGTTTTCCTATGCTGCTGTATTCTCATGGGCTGCCTTTGTGCGATCATGTTGATTGTTAGATTCAAATTTGCTTTTTGTGGGTGACCAATATGCATTGTCTGGTTTAAATCTTCATTATGTGAATATTTATATTATTAGTTGTGTTTAAACCGAAATAACTTTCATCTCATTCATTACTTTATTGAGGCCGAACAAAGTTAGATGTCAATTTAATCTTAGTCAAACATTTACAAATAAACTTGATTTTGTTGTTGCCTTAGCCAATTTCATTCACTTGCTCTATCTCTGTGCATGGTGAGAAGAAATTTGCCTTTTGTCTTACTCCAGGACTTCGTTAGGCTGGTTTGCTCATCTGCCGGAGTGGTATGAAGTAAACATTCCAAATTTTTCTCTGAGTGAGGCTCAATCTGTTTCGGTTTTTGCTCACTTCCTGTCAACTGAGCGATCAGATTTTGTGCAATCTGATTCCAAAGGAAGAGCTAATGGGAACGGGAACTTGATTGACTTGGTATGATTAGAGTTTTCTGGTGTGGGATTTTCTACTTCTGTTCTGGAATATTAAATATGTTGTACATCTTCTTAACGCAAGCTAAGATATTTATATGGCATGCATGTCTACAGAATGACCAGTATCACCCTGTTTGGGGTCAGATGGACAATTACACTGTGGGAAAAGAAAAGAGGAAGCAGCTGCTTCTAATGCTTTGCCAGCATGAAACAGATAGGCTTGAAGTTTGGGCACAACCTATACTTTCGAAGTATACAATTCCTGCTTCTGGTTTGCGCATTAAGTTTCTTTTAACTTATGTATTTTTGGTATTTATTATTTTCCATTTTGCAACTTATCTGCAGGGATAATTCATCTTCACGACATAAAATAAGTTCTGAGAAATGGACTGAATATGCTAGGACTGCATTTTCGGTGGACCCTCGCATTGCTTTATCATTAGCCTCAAGGTTTCCAACAAATGCTGCTCTGAAAGCCGAAGTCACTCAGCTGGTTCAGGTATAAATCTGCTGAAGTCACTTTATGTATGACGTTTGATTTTTAGAAAGTGAAGAAAGATTGTCTTGGAGTTTTAGTGGTTAGAGATTGACATTGAAAGAAGCAGGTCATTGGCATGGCATACATAAGCTGAATTGAGTTTTGCAGACCATCAGAACAAAAATTCTGAAATGTGAATAAATTATTAAAATGATTAAAATACTTATTAAGAATGAGAATTGCTGGGTTTGTATGCATTTGATCTTTGGGTAAAAGAAAATACAAACTGATATCACGGTTATTGCTTTGTTTATTCCTTGGAGGATCTTAATGGAGTTGCCTTGTACTCTTTAATGCAGACCCATATAGTGGATCTTCGTACAATACCTGAAGCCTTGCCATATTTTGTTACACCTAAAAGTGTTGAAGAAAACTCAGTGCTTTTGCAGCAGTTGCCACACTGGGCGGCTTGTTCAATTACACAAGCTCTCGAGTTTCTTACTACTGCTTATAAGGGGCATCCACGTGTCATGGCATACGTCCTAAGAGTTTTAGAGTCATACCCTCCAGAGCGAGTCACATTCTTCATGCCACAGTTGGTGCAGTCTCTGCGTTATGATGAAGGGGTGAGTTTAATGGAGAAAAAAAATCTATATATTTCATGCCACTTGTCTATCTTTATATACATTATTTGTGACTCTTAATCATGGTGTTTGAATATCTCCTCTTGGCCAGTTTTTGCCGGATGGGGCTTGTACTAGGGCCTTTTTTTTATCAGTTGAAATTATAACTTGTGGGAGCAGCTTACCTTCAGTTCTCTTTTATCTTGATTTTCATACTTTACGGGTGTGAGAACTAAGTGGGTCAGTGCTGCATTTCCCATATTCCCAAGATTAGTGATAAAGAGTAATTTTCAAAATTATCAGGCCAGAAAAAGTTTTCCTTTCTGGACCTTTTATGTAAACTAAACTTGAAGTTTTCTTATATTATGATAATTAGCATTGTATTTTCATCAAGTATAACAGAATCTCGCACATACATTTCAGAATCCTGTCCATGTCTTGAGTGATTTTCTTGTCAACTTTATTTTCATACGTACAAAAAGAAGTAGTATCTTTCTCCAGGACTGGGTGCTGTGTGATTACCTGCACTGTTATATTTCCCCTTTTTTGGTTTAGAATTGTATTAACAGGTTTGCCTCCTTTTTTATATCTCTTTACTGGCAGAGGCTAGTAGAAGGGTATCTGCTCAGAGCTGCCCAAAGAAGTGATATATTCGCTCATATTCTCATCTGGCATCTGCAGGTGGCTATACCTTTGTATAGTTTTTAAAAATCTTAGATTTTGTTTTTCATCACTTGTGGAGAAAAATCTTAGTTTTGATTTGGTATTTAATTTACAAGTTTCGTATTTTCATTTTCACAGGGTGAGTCTGTTCAAGAAACAGGGAAAGAAGGTCCTTCGGAAAAGGTTCGCGCATTAGTACCCTTGTGTGCTTAGGTTTACTTCTAATCAGTTTTTTTTGCTATTCTACATCTTGCACATGTCTCTCTATATACAAATAGTAATGTGGAAATCCTTAGCCATGTAGAACAGTAGACTTTCTCCACCTGAAACAATACCTAATTTGTCTAGTTGATTGCATTTTTTTTTATGTTTTAGGTATGGAAGAAAAAGAAATCTTTGTACTTTTTTCTATGTCAAACTCTGGGTAGAGCTTCATGACTCCAAGGCCTTTTAGATTTAGCATTTAAGATTCATGTCTGTCTTTAGTTTTGTGTTCCCATAAAATTGCTTTTTAGTGTTTAGCTGTAACATTCTGAGCACATTGTGCTGTCCTTGATCCTATTTCAGAATGCTTCATTTCAAGCTATTTTGCCAGAGGTCCGACAGCATATCATTGATGGATTCACTCCCAAGGCCCTGGACTTGTTCAATAGGGAGTTTGACTTCTTCGACAAAGTTACATCTATTTCTGGTGTATTATTTCCTCTTCCGAAAGAAGAACGGAGAGCTGGTATCAGGAGGTATGTTTCTAATTTATCTGAGCTAGCCTCATTTTTTAATTGATTCTGTATGTGTTAATCTAATATCATGTGTGGCAGGGAGTTGGAGAAAATTGAGTTGCCAGGAGATGATCTTTATTTGCCAACAGCTCCAAACAAGCTTGTTAGGGGTATCCGTGTAGACAGTGGGATACCCTTGCAATCAGCTGCCAAAGTTCCTATCATGATAACTTTTAACGTTGTTGATCGTGATGGTGATCATAATGATGTGAAACCACAAGCTTGTATTTTCAAAGTAAGTTTTTGCATTGACTTGAAACTGTTGTACTATGGTTTCGTCTCTGCAGTTGTTGCCTACTCGAGAACAATAATAAATCATGTTTGGCCATCTTGATACTCGTATCTAGGTTGGAGATGATTGCCGGCAAGATGTTCTTGCTCTTCAAGTGATATCTCTTCTTAGAGACATATTTCAAGCAGTTGGCATTAATCTCTATCTGTTTCCATACGGAGTTCTCCCAACTGGCGCAGAGAGGGGAATTATCGAGGTAAGTTTATTTTTTCTTCCGTAGTAGCTGTTCCTTGCATTTTCTCAGCAATGATACAGTTGTACATGTAGTCTCCATGACTACGAGCACATAGAACATAGTGTGATATTTGTTAGTGAGTTTAACGTTTCTCAGAGAATGACGGAATGGTCAAATTTTATTTCTTTTTGCAACTCTAAATGCTCAATCCTAAAATCATGTCTTCTGCGGGAGATGATACATATTCTCCTAAGAAAATTTCTATATCCTTCAGATTTGTAGGAGACAGCTTTGGTTTTCATTAAATCATCTTCGTTTTACATTTATTATCAACAGGTCGTGCCAAATACACGAAGTAGAAGTCAGATGGGTGAAACGACTGATGGTGGCTTGTATGAGATCTTTCAGCAGGGTTATGGACCCGTTTCACCCAGCTTTGAAGCAGCACGCGAGAACTTCCTCATTAGCAGTGCTGGTTACGCTGTGGCTAGTCTTCTACTTCAACCAAAAGATAGGCACAACGGAAATCTCCTCTTCGATGAGTATGATAACTATCTTCCCTTTAACACAATATTTTCTTGTGCAGTTCGAGTTCGACAGATTCCCTCCTGATGAAAACCTGGATAGGAAGTTAAAGTCTTGTGATGTCGGTTTCTTGAGCTTATGGACGATATGAGCAAAGTATTCATGAAATAACTCTCCAATGTATATGCCAATGCAGTGTGGGAAGGCTCGTTCACATTGATTTTGGTTTCATCTTGGAAACTTCACCGGGTGGTAACATGCGGTTTGAGAGCGCGCATTTCAAACTGAGCCACGAAATGACTCAGTTGTTAGATCCTTCCGGGGTTATGAAGAGCGAAACATGGCATCATTTCGTGAGGTAATTAATTAGGAATCTTGTCAATATTGCTCTGCTTCCACTGCTCCAATATCTACACAAAAGTGTCAAGTAATTTGATAGGCCCCAAACAAACTACTTAGTCCCAAAGTGAAAGACGTGAAGTTTTCCATTTTCTTTTAGAGGTAATAATGTGTGCCTCTATGTTGATGTCTGCATTTTGTTTGCTAAGCTTATGTGTGAAGGGATACTTGGCTGCTCGACGGTACATGGACGGGATTATCAGCACGGTGCAAATGATGCTGGACAGTGGATTGCCATGCTTCAGCCGAGGTGATCCAATTGGGAATCTACGCAAGCGATTTCATCCCGAGATGAGCGAACGAGAGGCTGCAAACTTCATGATCCACGTTTGCACCGACGCTTACAACAAATGGACTACCGCTGGGTATGACTTGATACAGTATCTGCAACAAGGTATTGAGAAGTGAAGAGGCGAAATGACAATCCAAAGCAACAGAGGGTTTATATACACCCAAATGTACATCCATTTGCAGGTAAATTTGTTTGATCTCACTAGGGTTTGTTAAAACAAAGAAGATATGTGAGATTGTGCTTATTTGGGGTAACAGATAACTTGATGTGCAAGCTATTTATTTATATGATCTTTACCACTTTCACAAGCAAATACATTATTCATGGTTCTTAAATGTATGCATTCGGACCCAACTCCGCCGTAACATCTCTTTTTCTGGCGAGAGGGGCGTCGTTATGTTTGCCAGGGAGAGAGAGAGAGAGAGAGAGAGAGAGCAGATTTGATGGTTAGCTACGTCTTTATTTATATACTAGATACTATGCACGGATTTTAGAGTTATTAAAATTGAAATAATAAATAATTTGAATATAATATTAGATGTATAATTTTTAAATGATGGAAAGTATATAGTTGTATTGATTAATTATTTAATTTATAGTAATTATATAAATACATTTAAATGTATCCAAATTTAGATAAAATAAAAAATAAATATATTCAACGTTAAACGAATTTTAAAATTATAAAAATTGTAATTAATAAGTAGTTTGAATATAATATAAGATGTATAATTTTTACGTATTAGTTATGTATTAACATTTAAATATATTCATCATTAGATGAATAATGAGTATATTCAACGTTACATTGAAACAAAGATTGAAAACTAATTAGTTTAAGTAATTAAATAATTTTAATATTTTTTTAAGTTATATTTATTTGTTTTTATAACACTATTTATGAAAGTATATAGTGGTATAAGTTTTTAAAATATTGTTCAATAAATTTGTCAAGAGTGAAAGTGATTTAATGAACAAAAACTTTGAAATGTTTACTGTGATATATGATCATGTGTTTTTTACTAATTGATTAAATTAAAATAATAATTCAGTTTAAATAATTAAAACATAACAATTTCATAGATAATATATTCATTATCATCTAATATAAAATTTTAAATAAAAACAAAAATTAATAATTGAAGACATACGAATTAAAAAATAAATTATATATAACTAATAGATAATAGAAATAACAAAATTTGAGAATTTACAATAAATTTTTGTACCTGAAAAAATGAAAAAACAACATTTATTTGTTACTAGTGATAGTAATAATAATTACAACAAATAATAGAATTTATAAGCTATAAAAATTAAAATAATACATATATATATATATATGATAATACCTTATATATATATATATGTAAGAAATTTAATTTTTTTTAGAAACATATATCATATATAACAAATAATAATCTCTTAAACTATCTATCATTGTTAAGTAAACATGAAAAATTTAGGTAAGAGTAAAATAAATTTTAACTTATTATAGTAAATATATAATTTCTAAGTATGAAACTTAATATTGTAATTGGTATTAAATAAATAAAATAAATGTGTGATTAGTTATTGGAAGTTGTTATCAATAACTATAAAGATGAAAGCTATAATTTCATTAAAAAATCATTTTTATAAAATGTGTAATCTAACATAAATAGAAATAATTAATATATATATTACATAATTAATATCGATTTAATTAATTAAAATATAAATAACTTTTTTACATAATTTATTTGATTCTATCATTTATTGGAAATTAATTTTTGCAAGTGATTTATTTTTCGAAAACTTTTTACTCTATTTTAAATTTATAATAATTAAAAAAAATATTTTTATAAAATATATAATGTAAAATAACTATAAATAATTAATATATATATATATATATATATTTGAAAACAAAATGAGGTTAATATCGTATTTAATTAATTAAAATTAAATAATTTTTTTGTTAATTTTAACATAATGAATTATTTATTACATAATTAATTTGATTCAATATTTTTACAATAAAATATTTTAAAAGCTTATTTGAATAATAAATATAACACAAAATAAATAAATAAATAAATAAATAAATTTATATATATATATATATAAATTTTCATTCAAATGAATTTTTCTGTATTCTATATTTTTAAATAAAACAATTTCATTTAAAATTTTGTATTAATTAGTACATATAATATAACAAAATAAAAATAAATAAATTAAATTGTTATTAGTTTTATAAAATCACAATAATATATATGAAATAATTTATATATATATATATATTGTTTCATAAGTTTAACAATAGTAAATTATTATGGTAATTCCGAATACATATTAACTCAAAATTATAATAATTATACATATATAATATTTATTGTTAAAATTCAATTTTGTAATTTCTAACTTTAATAAATTTAAATAAATTAGAATTCAAAAATTATAATAAAAAATCTGTATAAATTAGAATAAATTATTTTTATATAAATAATTTAACATATTAATAATTAGCATTTTCTATAAATATGCAATTTAAAATTTGTACAACTTTTTCTAAAATTAAATGTTAATTTTATTAATATTAACTTTTATTAAATAAAATAGATGACATTTTAAAACATTTATACAATGATTATATATATGTTTAAGTTATAATATATAAACTAAAATTTTAAATTAGTAATAATTCATATTTATAAAATATAATAATCATAAAATAATCTAAATGAAAATAATGTTATCTAATCAAAGTATAAATTTGAAATTGTAAATAATTTTTACATAATTACTATTAAAAAAATAATTATATAGTTTTTAACATTACTATCTTCATAATTTGATCAAATTGTTATTTTATTTTAAATAAATTGCGTTTTAAATATGATAAATATGATAATTTTAGTTTTATATTTAATCATTATTTTTCAAACTTTTGAAAGCATAAATAAATTAAAAAATTAATTTTTATATTGATAGTAATAATAATTTTGAAAATTCTTATAAATAATTTTTAAAATAAGTCGTTATCCATATAACTCAGTTTAATTATCAATACTTGATTTAAAAAAAATTGAATTCATGTCAAATATTAGTAATATTTATTTTAAAAAATATATTTAAAATTTATATTTCTATCAACTTAAATCGATTAAGTGGTTATATAATTCTAATATAAAAATTTTTAAATTAATATTTTAATTAGTTATTACATAATAAATTTGATTCTATATTTTTACAATAAATATTTGAAGGGTGAACATAAAGAATAACACAAAAATAGATATAGCATAAAATTCATTATGTAATAAATAATCTCTATTTTTACAATAAATATTCGAAGTGTAGTAATGGATTATTACCGATTGTTATCCTGATTTTACAAATTCTTAAAATTCTAACTTTGATATTACAAATTTTTCTGTGTATTCCAATATTTTTGATAGGTGACACTTGAAGAACCATTTTTTAAATGATAAAATAAAAAACAATTAGTTAAAAAATTTCAACGAAAGAAACAAATAGAATTAATAATTATTAAAATACGTACTTTAAATTTGCAGAATTTACACACCAAGAATACCGCAAATTTGTTTTCTGTCATTGATGTAAAGTAAATTTATGAGAATATGGAGATATATAAAAGAACAATGAATAGAAGTTATAGTACTTTTACGGGGAAAATTAATTTTTTAAACTAAAAGTGGAAGTTATTTGTATTCGTGAAAGTTATACTAAATTAATAATTGAATTATAAATTTATTGTTAGGTTTTAAACTTTATTCAATTTTAAATATACATTCTTAAACAATTTATAATAATAAAATAATTTTAAAAATTTAAAATTGTTTATAAACATGATAGTGGAAAGTTATTGTCATAATTATATTTGTTGAATAATATTTAAATTTATTAATTTTAAAATAAAACATTTAAATTTAAATTTAACGATTTTAAAATAAAATATTTAAAAAATATTTTTTAAGATTTTCTCTCTGGTTTTTGTTTTAGTAATATTAAGATGTTCATGTTCCATTAAAATGGCAAAGTTGTCCACAAAAATATGATTTCGTAATTCACTTGCTCAGTACTAGTAGTAGGTCATAAATTACCAGTAAAATTGAAATTAAAAGAGGAATTAAGTAAGTCGATGGGACGAATGAATAGATTAAAATCAATATCTTCATATACCAATATGATTAGAGATAAATCGTTTGGTAAACGTTCGAGTAAAGGCCAACTCGAAGGCGTAAAAAGCGTTTTGTCCATATTTATTCCTATCCACTTATTTAATAAGTTTGATCAATATTGATAGATCTTTTCTGTGTAAATAGACTAATAAGTATAGAATTCACACCATTTTCATGTCGTTTTTTAACCAGTTCACCGTTAGGTCAAGGCCAACTCGCTCATGCTCCACATTCTATTTACTAATTTTATTTACAAAAATGTTGACGCGTGCTTTGCCAAAAAATACAATGAATATATTTGAGTAAATTCGTGGTAAACCGCATTTTGAGAATATGATTTAGTCCGATTCCCCCTTCGATTTTGGCCTCATCCGATTTTTCATCGATTTCTAGTCATAATCTATACCTCTCAACTATAAAGAATATGTATAAAACCTCATCCATTAATTAACATTAAAATTTCCGTTAAATTCATTATTTTGGATTGAAATTCTAAAACTCATTCGATCCGAAATCAATCCGATTTTGATTCGATTTTAATCCAGTATTCATCGACTCATTTTCATCATTCAAATGTATTCATTGTATTTTTTTTTGTAAATGCTTAATAAATACAAAGATAAAAGATGTAAGATGTAATAAGTAAAAGAGGAGGGTTCTAAATATGGAGAAAGAGAGTTAATTGGAATTTCATAATACATTCACCATTACCATTATTTATGAAATGTCTACTGAAAATTAACAAGAAAACATCTCGTTAAAAAGATCATAAAGTAAATTAAAAAAAACCATTTAATGAATGGAAAGGTGAACATACTTCTAATGATAATGAAAAATTGTATCATGAACTTTTTTACTAAGAAAACTCAATAAAAAGATTTTGGTAAAAAGAGAAATAGTGTAATGCATATAATCTCTTTCCATGATCAAATCAAATATTAGGATTTTCATTTTTGTTTTTTCAGTCTCCGTCAATTTCAAAATAAAAACTATGAAGATTGAATATAATAATTAATAGATATTCTAAAGTATCATTTGATAAATATCACACTCTTATAATATATTAATATGTAACAAATATTACTTATTACCATCATATATTTGTTGGGTTGCTAATTGGGTGTGGAAGCGTGTTTTACAACCCAGTTATTGATCTAGTCATGTTCGAGATTAGATTCGATTGGTTTTCAACGATGAACAGAATTGGAAACGATTCCGATGTTACATGTTTCGTTGAATATGACTATAAACGGATGTGAGACTTGATTATACAAGCCATCTACTCGTATCCACGCCGAGATCAGAATCTGCAATCAACCGTTGGTGTGGATTTTTGGTCGGAAACGAATAAACTGTTTATCGTTCTTCTTTTTTCTCTTCGGGTGGTCAGGGTTTCGATTTGCATGAATAATAAATTGTTAATGAAATTTGTTCTCCGTATATATATTATTGAACGTTTAATAATTACGCTTTGATCCTATGACTATTTAATATTACATAACAGGCATTCACTTTCAATCTTCCACTTGCCTTTACTAATATCTCAAATAGTTGAAGTACATGTATCTCTATACACATACTTGCTCATACATCTAATGTACAAACCCCAAAAGAGAACCAAGTACAATTATATTCTTTGGTGCTAGCGGATGAATATAATTATATTCCACATTGACTGTCAAACAATCACAAGCAGATACCGAGACACTCGTAAGTGTGTGACCTCGTAGGTTCATCACTAAACCGGTAGCCAATTAGTCACCACTAATTAACTAATCGAGGTTGGCGTCTAGTAACACTCCTCGACGACCGGATAGCGTGAAGCAACATCCTTACTCATTTGAGTAATAATATTACATAAAACGAACCAGTGTGAAGTTGACGTTAGTATTTCCATCCATCTTTATAGCTCCAGATGCATCCTAGGCATGGTCATAACTGTCAGCCTTACGGATCATTAACTATGTTTCATGTCAATCACAACTGACTGGTTAATGAACATAAGAAACACCTTTCTTCATTCATTCAGTGTACTCTGGCCAGAGATTCATAAAGTCATTGTGATTAGTTAAAACATAGAGCTCAAATTCTTACCAAGAGTTGACAGATCCCATCTTGATCAGTCATCAACTACGCAAACATCTAATTATTCCCAATATCTATTCAACTAATACTCTAAGATACTAGGTGTCCAGAATCAAAGAATAATAGATAGGATGTTAGTTACTATGCTGATTTCAGGTCTTAGAAAAAAACTAACAACCTAACTTCTGGAGAAATCTTAATGACAGTTCATTGGTGATTTACCATTAAGCATTTTTCCCTTTAGATCAGTTCAGTGATCACATCATTATGTGTATCACCCACATATGTGATTTAATAAAAGAGATCCACTAATTTCTATCAACATAGAAACTTATCACATATATGTTGTCCCTTCCGGATCACTATAGTCTGAATAGTGATCCTACGAATAAGAACGTTTCAGATTAAATCATACCAAAACTTGACTCTCTTTATTATGATCTCTATCATAATGTCAAGTTTTAGATTTAATCTCGGACTCTATCATACATCTATGAAATTCATCAAATCAGAAAAATAATGCCATATATTAATAAATAAAATCGATGTCCAAAATTACATAACTCGATACTAGTCTATAAACTAATCCTAGCTCGTCATGTCTCTCAATCATATCCTCAGCTTATGCTTGTGAAACTCCTTTGACCCAAGTGCCTTCGTGAACGGATCTGCTGCGTTTTCCTTTCCATCCACCTTTTGGATTTGTACGTCCCCACGCATAATGATCTATCATATCAGGTGATACTTCCGCAGAACATGTTTCAATTTTTTATGAGACCTTGGTTCCTTTGCCTGGGCAATAGCCCCGGTGTTATCACACAACAAAGGAACGACTTTCTTAATCGAAGGCACCACACCAAGTTCATCTATGAACTTTCTCATCCAAACTGCTTCTTTAGCTGCTTCATAAGCCGCTATGTATTCTGCTTCAGTCACCGAATCGGCTATAGTAGCCTGCTTGGAACTTTTCCGACTTATTTCTCCTCCATTCAGACAAAACACATAGCCTGAAATGGATCGGCTATCATCCTTGTCTGTTGAGAAACTCGCATATGTAAATCCTTCTAACTCCAAGTTAGAACTACCATAAATGAGGAACTGGTTCTTAGTCCTTCTCAAGTACTTAGGGATGTTCTTAACAACCTTCCAGTGTTCCTCACCAGGATCTGCCTGATATCTACTCACTACACATAGTGCGTAAGCTACATCAGGCCTAGTACATGTCATGGTGTACATGATGGCTCCCGCTGCGCTAGCGTAAGGAAGCCTACGCATGCGCTCTCTTTCTTCCCGGGTCTTAGGACAATCCTCCCTAGAAAGAGAAATTCCAGTGCCTATCGGTAGATAGCCTTCTTGGAATTTTCCATGTCGTATCGTCTCACGATACTGTCAATGTTTTCGGATTGTGACAATCCAAGCAACCTCTTTGATCTATTCCTATAGATCTTTATTCCTGGAATATAGGCCGCTTCTCCTAGATCCTTCATGGATAACTGATCAGACAACCATGACTTTGCAAGAGACAACCATGACTTTGTCTCTTGCAACGCAGGAATATCATTCCCTATGAGCAATATGTCATCCACATAAAGCACAAGGAAAATAACTGTGTTCCTACTAAACTTCTTGCACACACAATGTTCTTCATCGCATCTAACAAAGTTGAACTTTTCAACAGCCTTGTTAAAGCGAGCGTTCCAGCTACGAGAAGATTGCTTGAGTCCATAAATGGACCTTTGAAGCTTGCATACCATACAACTTTGAGTTGGCAACGTGAAACCCTCAGGTTGAGCCATGAAAACCTCTTCCTGGAGCTCCCCGTTAAGGAAAGTTGTTTTCACGTCCATTTGCCAAATCTCATAGTCATAGAATACCGCTATCACAAGCAGAATCCGAATAGATTTGAGCATTGCCACAGGGAAGAACGTCTCTTCATAGTCAATCTCTTCTCGTTGACTATACCCCTTGGCAACTAGATGAGCTTTATAGGTCTCTACCTGCCCATCTACTCCAATCTTCCTTTTGTAAACCCATTTACAACCAATTGGTCTGGAACTCTCTGAAGGATCAACCAAAGTCCATACTTTGTTGATCTTCATAGATTCCATCTCAGATTCCATGGCTTTCCACCATTTCTCAGAGTCTGAACCTTGTATAGCTTCTTGAAAAGTCAACGGGTCGTCATCTCTATTACCGATCACGTCCTCTTGCACCTCGACATTAAGTCTTTTAGGTGCACCTCGAGAACATGTTGACCTTCTCAAAGAAGTCTGTGTAGCAGGTCTAACCTGCACTGGAATATCTTGTTGGACTTGTTTCTGAACAGGTTCTTGAACTTGTTCTTGAACTTATTCTTGAACTTGTTCCTGAACGAGCACTGTTACTTCAACATATGAAGATGAAGCCCTGGATCCTAACAACATATCACGCAGCCAAGACCGCTCATTTGACATCTCATGATCCTGAGCTTGTGTTGGTTCGTTGGGTTCTTGAATTTCGTCAAGAACTATTTCTCCACCATGAGTTCCTCAAGGAACTCCCTTTCAAAAAGGGTTGCAGTTCTGGCCACAAACATTTTGTGCTTAGACGGGTGGTAGAAATAATATCTATAGTTTCCTTGGGATAACCTACGAATCTACACCTATCAGACCTTGCATCTAGCTTGTCTGGCGGAAGTCTCTTAAAATGTATGCATATGCTTCTAAAGCATAACACCACAGGTTGATTAGAAGATCTGTGAACCCCATCATGGATCATACCATATCTAATAGTCTGATTTCTCCTTTCGGACACACCATTATGCTGTGGTGTTCCAGGAGAAGTCCACTGAGACAAAATCCCATTTTGTCTTAGATAATCGACAAACTCATGACTTAGATATTTACCATCTCGGTCTGATCTCAACACCTTGATACTATTTCCGGTTAGTTTCTCCACTTCACTACAAAATCTCTTGAACATTTCAAAAGATTCGGATTTGTGTTTCATCAAGAACACATATCCATATCTTGACATATCATCAGTGAATGTGATGAAATATGAATATCCAACCTTGGCTTGAACCCTCATAGGTCCACGTACATCAGTATGTATGAGTCCTAGAAGTTCTATAGCTCTTTCTCCGGTTCCACTAAACAAGATTTGGTCATCTTACCAGTGAGACAAGACTCACAAATTGCACAAGATTCATAATCATAATGGCCTAGAAAGCCATCCTTATGCAACATGTTGATTCTCTTCTCACCGATATGACCAAGTCTACAATGCCAGAGATACATCTGTTATTGACGATCATTTACCTTTCTCTTTTGACCCAAAACATGCATGTTTATTAATTCAACATTAACATCAGGTAAGACATAAATTCCTTGTTGTAAATAACCATTCACACATAAATCATCACCATGATAAATAGAGTAAATGTTATTACTGAAAACTATTCGAAATCCATGTCTATCAAGCATAGAAATAAAAATTATGTTCGAAACAAACTTCGGAACGTAATAACAGTCGTCGAACAACAAAGTCTTGCCCGTAGGCATTACAAGAGAAATCGATCTTACGGCTAGAGCAGCAACACTTGCGCCATTTCAACCCTTGAGACTGAAATCTCCCTTCTTGAATCTCCTATTGATCCTCAGCCCCTGCAACATGTTGCAGATGTTAAAACTGCTACCGGTATCCAATACCCATCTAGATGAATCAATAGTAGTCAAGGAAACCATGAAAACATTTTCCATGGAAGTCTTACCTTGTTTCTTGCCCTTGAGAGACTGAAGGTATTCCTTGCAGTTCCTCTTCAAATGCCCCTTCTTCTTACAGAAGAAACACTCAGCATCTGACAGCCTTACCAGCACCGCCCTTTACCGTGGTCATACCAGCCTTGGGCGTGCTCTGCCTGGTCCTGGACCTTTTCTTGCCCTTCCTCTTCTACTGAGAGGACTGCCCAACCATCAGAACAAATCTTAATCCCTTCTTCTTGATGGACATCTGCTTCTTATACTCAGTGAGCATGTTGTGCATCTCATACAGCTCGACATCCAGCTTGTTCATGTTGTAAGTAACAACGAACGGGGAGAAGGAGTCCGGAAGTGAATGCAGGATCATCTCCTGCTGCATCTCCTTGCAGAAGGTGCACCCCAGCTTTCTCAAACTGTTCTATCAGACTTATCATCTTCAGAACATGGGGTCTTACAGGAGAGCCCTTACTGAAAGTTGACTTCCTGATAACTTGGACCTCGCCGTGCGACTCTGTTCACCGAACATCTTCTTAAGATGTTTCATGATCTGCTTGACATCCATATGCTCATGCTGCTTATGGAGTTCACCACTCATTGATGCCAAAATGAGGCACTTCACAGTGATGCACTTTTCCTCATACTTAGTGAAGTCACTAAAAGCCTCATTATTTGTTGGATCTGGTGTTGGAGGAGCTGGGTTAACGATCACATTGATCAGCTTCTCATTGGTTAGCACTAGATGCAAGTTGTGTTGCCATTCATCGAAGTTTTTCCAAACCAGCTTGTTGGTCTCGAGAATAGGACGCAGGTTAAACTAAGACATTCTCAAGAGATCTGTTAAACAAAGGAAAATAAACAGGAGAGAGTTACACATCGTAAATATCATAAACACATGGACTTTATCTAAATGATATGTTCGCTAATCAATGCTACAATAACATCAGAAATATTATTTCTCATTAGCATTAATCTGTAACTATATGCCTGAGTCCTTTGGTAGTCAAGATGTTTCCCAAACATATAAAATAGATTCTTTACAAATTTTATCCCCATTAAATTCATAATGAATTCAGTATGACGCTATATCACATAGTCACCTGGTAGTCAGGTCGTCCCTATTGATATAGTTGGTTCATCCTTCAACTCATGGTTGGATAACAATTAAGTTCATGTCCCCCGGGTAGTCCAGGCGTCTACAAGAACTAATTGTTCCCTACCACTAGACATCTAATGTTATAGACATTTGAAGCAAATCCTTGAACTACATACCTCCTGGTAGTCAGGCCGTACCATATAAACAAGAGCCTATTCATATGTCTACGACGAAGGAAAAGTCAAATGATAAACAATTTATCATTTAAGAACTCAATTATTTTTTACATGACCCGTGCGTGCTATCTGATTAGCCTGTACGGGTTGCGTTTCTAGAAGTTTTTGCACGATTCGGGCTTGCAATAAACCTGTTCGATTTGGGCAGAAGGTGAGCTCGTGCGGATCGAGCACTTCGCCCTCTCGGGGTTAGGCGCTCGCCCGCTCGGGTTGTTTGCACTCGCCCGCTTGGGCTGTTTGCACTTGCCCGCTCGGGCGGTTTGCACTTGCCCGCTCGGGCGGTTTGCACTTGCCCGCTTGGGCTGTTTGCACTCGCCCGCTCGGGCTGTTTGCACTTGCCCGCTCGGGCTGCCTCATTCACCCACTCGGGCTAGGGTTTGAAACCTTACACAACGCGGCTGCCCAAACCCTTGCCGGCTCGGGGTTACATGGACCGCCTGCTCGGGCGCAGGCTCGGGCTAGGGTTTTCACCCCTTGAGCAGTGTTGCCGCTTGTTCTTCTCCTCACTGCTCGCACGCCGCGTTCGTCCGTGGTCTTCGGCCGCCGCTTGCGCATCGCCTACCGCTTGCTCGCGTCAGCGCACCGTCCGCACGCCGCTTGCGAACTCCTTTTGCGATCGCGTTGCTCGCGTAGCATCGCCCGCTCGCCAACGAGCAAAGACATGCCAACGACGGTTTTAAATATTAATCAATATTTAAAACCGAAAAGAGAAGGAGGTTAACAAATAGCAAAGACATGCCAACGACGGTTTTCCCACAGAAAAAAATTGAGAAGACGGAGCTGATAAATATAGTGAGAATACTAACCAAACAACGATAATAAAAATGAAGTTAAATTTAGTTTTTGTAATATTTTAAATATTTGAAATATTTGAAATAATTAAATGTTTCTTAAAATTGTTATGTATTTTTTGTTGAGAATTTTAGTTATTGAGATTTAAATATTTTTAAAAATAAATATATTTTTAATTATTTTTTAATTTTTTTGAATAATATATCTGTAATTAATGTTTAAAACATGAAAATTAATTGAAAAATAATTTAGTTTATTATTTTCAAGTTTTTAGTTTATAATTCATAAATTTAATTTTTTTAAGCAATTTCTATAAGCTTAAATATTTTGAATTTCTAAAATTTTATAAATATTTCCCATTTTAAAATAATAAATTTTTTTGAAGTTATATTTATTTTTATTTAATAATAATAATAACTCCAAAAAACTACTCATCACCCACGATATTTTCCTTCCATTATCTCTTTCCATATTTCTTTCTTCTTCTTCCTTATCTTCTTTTTCTTTTTTCTACATATTCCTCTTCCTCCTCCTTTCTTCTCTCTGGTTTGACTCTGTCCATATTGCTCTGTTCCGTCCCACAACCTCTCTTTCTATGGTTTGAGGGTTGTCTAATGGTTCGACACACCCAAGGGTTATGGTTTTATCACCCCGATGACGAGAACGACAATCTTTTCGTCCATCAATCCTCCATTAGATCTGAGGATTCCACACTCTGATTCCGGAATATATTTCAGGATTAAGAATGAAATTTAGATTTGTTATGCAAATTGTAAGTTACGTTAAAACATTTCATCAACAATTAAAACATCAATTAGACTCATAAAATTAGATTAACTATCTTGTTAAATAAATAAAATAAAAGAATAGATTATCAATAAGAAGTATGTAATGATATTATAAACTCAAATAAAATAGTATCTTATCAGTAGAAAATATATAAACAAAAATGAACAATCAAAACAATAAAGATATGAATATAAATTCAAATAAAATAGTAGTTTATGAGTAGAAAATATGTAAACAAAAAAATAGCAACTTAAAATAAGACAAATATATAAATATGATCTAAAAATGAACTACAAGACCATCAACACTTGTAAATTATATACATTTTCATCGATAAAAAGCATATCTAAACCAATAAGTTGACCCCTTTTTTAAAACTTCGAACTTCCCAAAAGCAGAATAATCTTACTACAATTATCTACTACTATGGTCAACCAATGCTATTGGTCGTAGAACGGTTAATTTGTAGTTTAGATGTATCCATTGGAAAGCTAAAATGGAACTTTTTTTTAGCTTTTTGTTGCTTAAAAGATTGAGAAGGAAAAATGTAAGATGTAAAATTGAGAATGTAAGATGTAATATTTATACTAAAGGTTAGAGTATTATGGGGTGAGTTATTAGTGTAGTAATGGTGTAGTGATAAGCAAATAAAGTGATATTATTATTATTATTATCATAAATATAATAAAATTTAATTAATTTTATAAATAGGATCTAATATTATTATATATTTGAAAAGTGCGTATTTATTATATTACTATGTATAATTTAGAATTAATATAGTTATTCATGCAAAAGCGGATTAGTTGGAATAATTTCAACATATTTATAAAATTATATCACAACTAAATTAAATATTTATGAATATATATATAAAGAAAATATTTATTGGTAAATAAAAAATATAATATACATATAATTTATAAGGAATGTAAAGAGTTTTTCCCTATTAATTTGGTCAATAGGTACTTTAATTGGTCAATAGATATAATATTGATATTAAATACTTGACATAAATATACTAATGTACATTAGACAAACATTTTAGTAGAAAATGCAATTATAACACAATTTAATGTATAATTATTTATAACAATAATTATAACAAAATTAATAATTCAATGAAAATTAAACTAATAATTATTAAAAAATTAAAGGATTGTAAAAAAGGTAAAAAATTAACATGTGACAAAAAAATAATGTAATATTAATTACAAAATATTTTATTTCAATAATATATATAATTTTTACATTTTATTAAATTTATATAAAAAAATATAAATTTATATCAATTTTAAAATAATAATTAGAATAAAATAAATGATTATAAGAATTATAACCTATTTTATTTTATAAAAATTATTTATTGAAAAAGAATACGTTACATAAAATAATAATTATGAAAAGTTTAATAATTTATTTATTACTGCAAATATATAATCGCAATTAAATTTAAGATTTGTGAATATATATAAAGAAAATATTTATCAATAAATAAAAAATATAATATACATATAATTTTAAAGGAATGTAAATGGTTTTTTACCTCTTAATTTGCTGAATAGATAGTTTAATTGGTGAATATAAATAATATTGATATTAAATACGTTATATAAAATAATAGTTTAGTGCTATAAAGAACTTTTAGCGGAGAATAAATTAAATTATAAATAAGAATAGAAAATAAAACAAAAAATTATGATAGTATTAGTAATTTTATTTCACAAATTTCAATAATAATTTGTTTTGAAATAAGATATTTTAATTAATGATAATTGTTATAGAATTTATATTAATTTATGAATTAATATTTTTTTGTATTTATTTAAATTTATATAAATTATTTCATGTTTTAATTCTTTGTATTAATTATATTATTCAAAAAATTGAAAATATGATATTTATTTAATATATATCTATTTATATATATATATTGAATATATTTTTATATCCACGTTTTTATTATATTATTTGAATAATCAAAGATATATACACAAAAAAACTCTTTGTTAAGAGTGAAAAATCTTTTTTTTTATGTATAGAATATATTAAATTTAGGAATAATTACAATGGATATTAAATTTAGTTAGTGGCTATAAATAATTTTTAATGAAGAATAAAACTTAATTATGAATTATATTAAAAAATAAAAAAAATCATTTGTTGATGAGGTGGCATAAGAAGGAAGCTCCATTTTATCCTACTTTTTATATATACTAGAAAAAGAACCTGTGCAATGCGCGAGATGTAAAATTTTTTTAAATATATAATAAAAATTAATCTTTTAAAAATAAATTGATATATTAGAAATATTAAAAATTTGATTCATGGAATTGCATATATATTATTTTATTTTCAAATTTCTCTACATTTTCTTTTATTATTCATGTTTATTTAACAATATAAAATATACTAAAAAATAAAATCAAAACTCTATCATGTTTTTTGTATGAGTAATGACAAAGAAATTTCAAGAGATTTATCGTATCACTCACATGGATAAAAGAATCATTTCTTCTTCTATCTTCTTCTTCCTCTTCCACCTCTCCTATCATTTCATCCAAAGCATACTTCATTAGCATAGTTAATTAGTTCAAATTTATAATTAACTCGTCTTCCACTATTCTTTATGTATTATATTTATATATAATTTATTGTTAATTTACAATTAATTTGATCTTATCACTATTTAATGCATTTACAATTATGATTCATTTACAATTAATTTGAATTAATTTAGTCTTACCCCATATTAATATGCATTAATAATGTATTAAAGTGGTTTTTTTTGTAAATCCACAATATATATAATAACTTTATATTAATAGAATTTATAATATAAAAACATTAAAGTATATTAAATTTATTTTAAAAGCCATTATTAAAATATATAATTAATAAAAATATCTTATTTTTATGATATCATTAAATTTTCGAATAAATGTAAAAGATGTCTATTATTTTTAATTCTATAATTAAAACTTTTAACAACATTATTAATTTATAAATATAAATTATAATTTAATTTTAAATTTATAAATTAATTAATAAATTAACAATAAATTAGAAAATTATTTTATTAACAATATGAATACATATATATATATATATATATATATCAAGGTTGAAGAAAGCGCTAGGCGCTAGGCGGGCGGACACCCAGCGCCTAGCGCCTAGAGCGCCTAGCCGGAGCCTAGGCGGTGTGTAGGCGGATTAGGCGGTTATATATTTTATTTTTATTTAATATAATTATCATATAAATATTTAATTCGAAATATTTATAAGTATATAATTTTATAAAAATCACATATAGATAAATGAAATTTAGTATTTATAAAAATTATTTAAAAGTATTAAATTCACAATATAAAATTTACGTTGACAAACACTATAAAACAAACAAAATATAAAAAATGGGCGTCGAGTGAGGACAATGTTTGACCAAGACAAGGGCTAAGGTGAGGGTGAATGCGAGAGATGAGGCCAATGGTGGAGATGAAATAAATATGAAGATGAGAAATGAAGGCGATGACAAAAGATGAAGACGATGACAACATACGAGAGACGATAAATTTAAAAGATAAGAAAACAAGGATGAAGGCAAAGACGAGAATGAGATACGAATACAAGGACAAAAGACTCAGTGAAGACAATAAATGATGCAATAGATAGAAGAAGAAAAATGAAATAATGATGACAAAGTCAATAAAAGATAAACGCATGGATAGGTGTCATTGTTAGTTTTTTTTCTTTAATTACCAAAACGACGTCGTTTTGACGTCAAATTTTTTTTAAAAAAGACCGCCTAGAGATTAATCGTACGGCCAGGGAGCGCCCAGCGCCTAGGCGGACACCTAGAGAGATTTTTAGAACACTGATATATATATATATATATATTTACGAATAAGTATTAAAAACATTATTAATTTATTAATATAAATTATAAACTAATTTTAAATTTATAAATGATTTAATAAGTATGAATTAAATTATCTCAACAAAATTTTTTTATTTTTACAAAAATTATTTAAAACATAATAAATATATATAAAACGGTATTGTTTTATTATTGTAGAATTTTTTTTTTAAAGAAATTTTCATTTAACTTAGATTGTTTAAATGCTTAAAATTTTATATTATAACTTATTAACAATAAATTATAAATTAACTTATTAACTTATTAACTATACGAATACATATATATATATATTTACAAATATGTATGATATATATAATACATTATTAATTTACAATTATGACTCATTTACAATTAATTTGAATTAATTTGGTCATATTCTATATTAATACGCATTAAAAATATATTAAAATTATTTTTTCATATGTATAAATCCACAATATATATATAGATAAAATAACTTTATATTAGTACCCCATATTATGTATATAGATAATTACCAATATATATAATAAGAAATGATAAAGACCTTTCAATGACCTTTTTCAGGTCTATAATTAATGTAATAAAGTCTGTAATTAATCTAAAAATAAAGTAAAAAATTAAAAAGAAATTTTAGATGATGTGGAGCAATCATAAAATATAGTTTTTTCCTACTTTCATATATAAGATTTACCAAACTTTTATATATATAATTAAAACCATTATATTTATATATATATATATATATATTTTTTTAGACCATGAAAAAAATCTTCAATCCCATATATATATATATACATACGAAATAGAACGAAATTAATAAAATATTTTTTAAAAATTTAATAATAGAATCAATTGATTTTAAAATAAAAATTCATCAAATTTGTCAACGTTGACGTTGAATATTAAAAATAATAGTAAAGGATATTAATTTTAGGATAGTGGATATTAGAAATTATATCTATAATAATCCTTATAAGGTTGCTTCTCGTGAAGCCACCTCAGTAAAGATTATTAAATATTTTTAAAAATATTTTTTAGTTATTAAAAGTTTACTCTATCACAAAAAAGTTCTCTTTACAAAAAAACTCTTCATCTCACCCACTTAAATTTTATTTAATTTTAATACAATATTAATATATTATTTATAACTAAATCTTTATATAAAAGGAGAAAAATAATTTATATTAATATATTATTTATAACTAAAATCTTTATATAAAAATAGCAAACATATATATATATATACAAATACAAATTTTAAATATTAAAAATATATAAGTCACATGACTTTGTAGTTT
>CM071875.1:14570986-14587444 GCA_036759665.1 Gynandropsis gynandra
TGTATACATCAAGAACTTGCATATGAAGGAAACTCCTCGTTTGCATGGTTCAGTTTCTGGAATGTCTCGATCATGAAGCATCCCTTCTCCTCGATGACTTGATTCAGTACACTTTCCTCTGGAAAGTATATGGGCATGTTGAAAGATTCCAAGTTCTTTCAATCAATTAGGCCTTTTCATATAAGAAGCAGTGTTCAAAATGATCAATCAATGGACATCAATCTTTACAAATCCTTAGCATAACATTTATCTTACGTAAGGCATGAATAAAAATGAAAAAGAGCTAACCAATTCAACCATGTGACTAAGGCGAGAACCGACGCAATCGGGAAGCCTCCTTTTTATTGTTTTAGACATTCGAACACCGTCTGGTAGACATGATCCAAGAAGGATTAGCAAGCCTCCGGGCACAAGTTCTTTATTTCTGGCGTTCAAGAAACTACTGAAATCAGTCTTGAACTGAGCTAGGTATGCTTCAGTAACGTCTTTAACAAAACCAATACAATAAATATTCTTTGTTCTAGATAGATGAATCATGGTCCGCGATTTCGTTAGGAACTTGGGACAACAAGTGAATGGAATGAGAATTGTGACCTATATGAAGGTTGTCTCTTGGAAGTACATGGTTATAGAAAGATGCAGAAACTCCAGTTATAATATAACTGGCGATCGGAGGAAATGTTTTGAGGAGAGTGTTGAAATTGTTACTCGAATGATCATTGAAGAATATTTGGAACTCAAGATTGTTGATTTCAGGGTTTTGCTGAGTTTTTTGGTGAAACTTGTTTTCCACGACATCTGTTATGTTCAGTACCCCGATAAACGTGTTAGGTCCAGTGGAACATTTGTTGGTTTTTACCTTAGAGCAAAACTAAGGTTGCTCATCACTCTATCTTGTTTTAGTGTTTGCAAAAAGGAAAGAAAAAATAAAAACTAACATTCTGGAATTTGTGGGTAACAATGGTGATATTGCTGAAAATACTTAGAAAAAGTGCAGAGAAAAAGATGGTGAGCTTGGTGAAAATGGGTGAGTTGTTCTTCACCTCTACCTGATCTTAATATATATGAAAATTGCTTTACAAAAAGCATAACAAACCTAGATGCTAATACCTAGGTCTAATACATATGTATATATCTAATTTTCCAGAAAATTCAGCCTAAAATAGGCTCCTACACGTTTTTTGTTCTGCAGTTTTTCAGACTTTGTTAACTTATATGTCATTTTCATTGGATTTTGGGCTTCTGGGCTTCTTATATTTTCTGGTTTCTGCTCGGCCCATATTCCTCTTCAGTCCGGCCCGGTTCAATATCCTCCAGCCCAGCCCTGTTGTTTTACATTTCAGGTTAGGGGTCAAACCCCTCAACCCATTCTCCCGATTTCCATCTGATACCTCAAACCCTAGGGCGAAATTGTTTCCCTTCGCCGCTGCCCTCGTTCCACCGTTTTCACCGTCGCCGGTGTCGCCCGGACCGTCCGTCGCCGTCCAGTCGCAGAGGGGAGGCGATTACTTCAATTTCCCTCTCGACTCCCCTCGTGCAAGCTCCCGCTCGGTCGACACATCTCCATCGCGATGCCTCTCTGTCGCGGTTCTTCCTCCGTCACGTCTCTTGCTCTCGGGTGTGTCTCCGTCTCTTTTCTCTGTCTCCGGTGTCGGCTCACTGTCTGCGGTAATCTTCGTGTCAGGTCCTTCGCTCGGCCACACTCTGCCGAGGCTTCCTCTGCCTCTTTCCGGTGTTCCTCCAGGTGGTTCGGCCTTACCCAGCGGCTGCTCGAACTCTCCCGGCGGTTTCTCTTCCTCACCGAACAGTGGCTGTTCCTCAACGGTAATTTCTTCAACCTTTATTCCAGATTTTACTTCAATTTTTGTTTCAGATTTTACCTCTTCTAACTGTTTGTTTCCCGTTGTTTGTCGAGGATTGCCACTGCTGCCTTCTCCGGACAGAATCGTCACCGGCGGTACCTCGTCTCCACCGTCCCACTGTAAGGTTTTATTTTTCCGTTCTTGGTTGTAGGTTAGCTGCTGTAACCACAACTCACAGTTGGTGAGTGTGGTTAAAACCATAGAAAACTCAAGCATTCTGTGCACTCGTAAGTGCACTTAGTAAACCATTCTCAATTTGTTTCATGCTCCTTCTAGTATCGGCTTTGCCGATTAGGTCTGAAACTGGGTTCTTAACCCTCTCCAACGATAAACTTCCAACTGAAAAACTGTGATAAAAATCTTTAAAACTTAAACCAGTTTTAGGTTTACTTACTTCTCGATCAGTAGGATTTTCGTAATCCTCCTCAACCACAGCTTCCTCAACTACTGTTAAATAACAGCTTGCTGAAATTACATCCTCGTCGTGCTCTTTACCGGTTTTCCATCTTAGAGTATAGGTTTTATCAATCATAGAAACCTTTGCAATCTTAGCTCCCTTCTTATCCCAAATCTCACAAAACCCTTCAGCAAATGAAACTTTGCACCCATTTCGTACCATTTTTGGTACACTTAGTAGATTTTTACTTAAACCCGGAATAAAAAACACATCGTTTATGATCCGTTTCCCTTTCTTAGTCATGATTTCAACCGACCCTTTTTCAGCAGTAACTAGTTTCCCTCCATTTCCTACTCTAATAGGTATTTTAAAATTCCTATCTAGAGTAGTGAAATACCTTTCATCTCGAGCCATGTGGTTTGTCGCACCACTGTCTATGAGCCAAACTCCTTCCTCGTTTTTAGTCGTCGTATGTGCTGCTGTAAACAGCGCGTTATCCTCCTCTTGTTCGTTTGTTAATCTCGCTTGGTTCAACGGGAATTTCTTAAATCTACATTCCCTCGAAAAATGCCCCGTTTTCCCACAATTGTAGCACTCTTTAGACGCTTTAAAGCCTCTAGACCCTTCTGGTTTGTCATTCTTGTTTCTGAAAAAACATTGTGTGTCGATATGGTTGTCCTTCTTGCAAATACTGCATCTTGATATTTTGAGTAGAAAGCTCCCTCTAGGCTTTTGCATTTTTATATTCTTGATATTTTGAGTATCTTTTTTCCAGCTTTTGCGTTTTTATATTCTTGATATTTTGAGTAGAAAGCTCCCTGTAGGCTTGAACCACCTTGGTCCTGAAGCCTAAACTCTTGTTATTCTAGCGCGATCACAAGCTCCCCAACGGTTAGCGTTTCCAAATCTTTTGTTTATTCCAAAACATCCACATATGGGTCAAACCTCTCATGTAGAGAGCACAATATTTTCGAAACCATCTCGTCTTCTTCCATTCTATCCCCATAGGCTCGAATCTCGTTTCCAATCTCCGTTATCTTGTTTGCATACTCTTTAATTTTTTCTTTGTCGGTCTGCCTCATGTTGTAAAATGAGGCCCTCAAACGTTGCAGCTTAATCCGAGCTGCCTTAGGATCCCCTTGGAACCTAATTTTCAGCAAGTCCCATGCAGCCTTGGCTGTCTCGCACGTGGACAGATGTGCACTGAAGATTTCTTCAGTCACAGCATGATAAATCAGCTCTAACGCGCGCTGATCCTTCGCTTCCAGCTCCGCCCATTCTGCCATAACTCATTTTTTCTCTTCCTCGGTGACCAGATCACCGATTTTAGGCATCTCCGGTAGTCTTTCCGTGACCACCCTCCACAACCCCTTAGATCTTAGGGTTGGTTTTATCTTAATTACCCATAGATTGTAGTTCTTCCCTTCAAACACCGGAATTGGTGTTACTCCTTGAATTCTGTCCATCGTTCTTGTTGGTTTTTGGTGCTGATTTGGTGTTGGTTTTTGTGCTGATTATCGCTGGTTCTTAGTGCTGTTCTTGTGCTCCTTTTAAATTTTTATCCTCGATTATAAACTTCTCTTTCTGCTGGTGCTGGTGCTGATTTTTGTGCCTTTCGTGCCACTTGAATCATCCTCCCCGATCTTGTCCGCTCTGATATCAATTTGTTGGTTTTTACCTTAGAGCAAAACTAAGGTTGCTCATCACTCTATCTTGTTTTAGTGTTTGCAAAAAGGAAAGAAAAAATGAAAACTAACATTCTAGAATTTGTGGGTAACAATGGTGATATTGCTGAAAATACTTAGAAAAAGTGCAGAGAAAAAGAATGTGAGCTTAGTGAAAATGGGTGAGTTGTTCTTCACCTCTACCTGATCTTAATATATATGAAAATTGCTTTACAAAAAGCATAACAAACCTAGATGCTAATACCTAGGTCTAATACATATGTATATATCTAATTTTCCAGAAAATTCAGCCTAAAATAGGCTCCTACACGTTTTTTGTTCTGCAGTTTTTCAGACTTTGTTAACTTATATGTCATTTTCATTGGATTTTGGGCTTCTGGGCTTCTTATATTTTCTGGTTTCTGCTCGGCCCATATTCCTATTCAGTCCGGCCCGGTTCAATTTCCTCCAGCCCATGTTTTACATTTCAGGTTAGGGGTCAAACCCCTCAACCCATTCTCCCGATTTCCATCTGATACCTCAAACCCTAGGGCGAAATTGTTTCCCTTCGCCGCTGCCCTCGTTCCGCCGTTTTCACCGTCGCTGGTGTCGCCCGGACCGTCCGTCGCCGTCAAGTCGCAGAGGGGAGGCGATTCCTTTAGGAACAACCAAAATCCGCGATATTAAAGATTTTGGAAGTGAAGTTAAGGTCGAGTTTGATGGAGATGGCTTCATTGATATATCCTTTTGCAACTTCAAGCAAGGCTCTCTGCGTACGAAGAATAAATATATAAACAATGTACTGGTCCATAATCAGGAAAACACACCTATCCAGTTTGATCAAAGAAAGTAGAGTAAGAAATCAGATGTATGTCCAAAGCAAACGTTTCATGTACATAGAGTACTTAACAAGAGGATATATATAACCTTTCAAACTACACATTTTAAAATACCATTTTCTAGTGTGTAGCATTAAAAAATGGTCGGTATTTTTTAAATACATGTTATTCTTAATAAATTATAAATATGTAGTTTTTAGGTCTAACAATGTGATAAGTTATTTGTCATTCTTTGATTATGGGAACTTTTTGGTCTGTAGCGTTTGTTGAAAGGGTATGTGGAATGATTATTTGTTTATGCAATTGATGTTAGTTTAAGATGAGATCCATCAACTCTCGGTAAGAGTTTCAACTCTATATTGTCATAGATCATAACGACTCCGAAATTCTTTGACCAAAACAATAGATTGTTAAGAGAAAAGGTTTCTTGAGTTCATTTTATAATCGCTTATGATTACTATCAATATAGTTGGTAATCTATTAGGGTTTGAAAGTACAAAAATGTGAAAAAAGTCTGGCATTGTCCTACATCACGAATCATGGAAATAAAATATTTTTATTCACACTATTTGACATTTGAGGATTGTTGATAGACGTTAACCTCGATTAGACGATTAATGAGACTAATCGGCTATCAACTTAGAATTGAACCGATGAAGTCATACACGTATGAGTAAATCGATATTCGTTGATAATTGTTGGACAATCTATGTGAAAATTGATTATGTTTTCCGTTAAAATAAAGGAATGATTCCATTGATAATGAACACCTCTCTAAGGTTTTCCTATGTGATATGCATGGTGGTATACGGTATTGGAATATGTATATGTGATTCTCAGATCATTAGAGATAGTTGAATTGTTTATGCCATAAATAAAATTAAAAGGATAATTAAAAATTAAAAGTTAATTAATTTCATAATAATATCTAAATATTAATATATATATATTATAGCAACATAATACAATTTTTTTGTAATCATAATTATAAACCAAAGAAACAAAAACGAGATAAAAGTTCTCTATCCACATTCTAATAACTTAGAAACTAGGGTTAGTCACAATTAGTGATATGAACCTACAATAACATTCTTTTGTAAGATGGATGGAAACTAACTAAAACCTCTTAGCAATTTTATAGTAGAACCTGAAACTTATCTCTCCTAAGAAAGGACGTCCCAAAAACTCCAATTATAACTCGAGTAGGAAACCTTTAATTCAATGAACGATGCCACAACATTTGTGATATAGTGTTGATAATTTGGTTGAACAATCAAAATATCTCCAAGAGTTTAGTAGCTAAATCTCAAGAATTAGCAAGAAAAAGACAATCTCTCTATTGATAAAAAAACTTTAGTTAAAATATCATATAATAGATTTCCTATTTATAAGGACAAAACAATAACATAAAACTATATAAAATAAAACAACTTAATTAACTCTAAAAAAGTGCGGTGTAACTACTCGCTTGGGTGCCACATAAGTCTTTAACGTAAAATTCACGTAAAAGACAATCTCTCTATTGATAAAAATATTTAGTTAAAATATCATACAATGGATTTACTATTTATAAGGACAAAACAATAACGTAAAATTAAATAAAATAAAACAACTTAATTAACTCAAAAAGTGCGGTGTAACTACTCGCCTGAGTGCCGTATAAGTCATTAACGTAAAGTGTGGTGTAACTACTCGCTTGAGTGCCACATAAGTTAACTTCAGTACGTTCGGCTGAAAAACTCCTATGCTCAGTCGAGTCCCTCATTCTTGGTCGAGCTATGTTATACTCGGATGGAGGAGTCTAATCCTCCGAATGCTCCATTAGTCTAGAGAATTCGCTGGGGTTGATCGATTCACTGCTCGAGCCGAGTGCCTTGAACTCCTCTAGCTTATTGATCCTCTTAACGCTTTCCATTTGTAGGTAGATCTCATAATTTTCCATTTACGTCTCTTGATGCCATTGTAGTGTTTTTGCAAGTTCTTCTATCACCATTTGAGCAAACAAGTTCTGCATCCTCTTAGTGGTGTCTCGAATGGAGTCTAATCCTCATCAATTAAAGCTATTTTTTACTAGTTGTTTTTGTCCAAGAATGAAGACAAAACAATTCACAAGAACGAGATGAATATTGTTACGTTTGAGACATCGATTATGCTTTCTTCTACCTTTATCATTATGTTATTGTTTTTTGTTGTTTTTGTTATTATTTTCATACTGTGCAAGTGGTACACTTACTATAGGTTGGCAAATTTTCCATGTATTAGAATTGATTCTTTCCTAATATTTATTATTATGTAGGCCGCTTGATTAAATAAATTTACGAAATGGGATTGGTTTGGAAGTAAATTTTAATTTAGTAAAGGAATTGTTGCATGAATCAATTGATATATTAAGTGGTTAAGGAATTATTAGATTATTTAATAATGCATTAAGGGTTTAGTTATTTAATTAGAAAATTGATGAAATGATTTTGTGAACATTGAACATACATCAAGCATTCTTTGTATATTTGATCCGCGGAGGCATATGTCAAATTACTCGTTAAAGTTCTTCTTGAACAACAAAATTTTGTCGATCCTCTTCTCATGCATTTGATATAGGGAATTATCGAGACTTCGTTCAACGGGAAAATTTTTCAATTGGTCACCTTCTATCAATATCTAAGAGAAGACAAGTAGATTTGTATAATGCTAAATTCCTTCCTAAACCATGAGTCAATTGCTTCCTAACTATGAAATATTGTTCATACATTTTGGAATATCATTGGAAAGGAACAGACGACAACTATTCTCCTTTTCTACAAAATTGATCTCTTTGATAAATTATATTTTCGTTGTTCTTAGAAACAAAAAATATTTCTTCTATTAAAAAATCTATCATTTTGAACTCTTCCATTGATGTGGTTAATCTTAAGTAATAAATACCTAAACTAACGTTTTCGCAAGAATACGTATCGTGTTGTACCAGGATCAAACACTAGGGAATCGATACAACTATAAAGCTAGTAAACTAATGAATAGGACGGTTAAAAAATTAATGATTGAATTCAACGTAAAGACTAACTAATATAAATGGTTATAAATTGAATAAACTAAACACCACATGTTTCGAGAGATGCACAATGATACAATGAAGTGCTAACAAGATAATGGTTATAGATATTATTACGTATTCGGGGAAATCAAGCTCTTTCCTCGGGAATGACTCTCCCGATGCCTAAACCCACTATCTAGCATGCGTACTACCAATCTCCCAATTGCTTAATCTCACCTACTAAATGCATTAAGATCGCTATCCTAATTTCTAAGTCCAATTAACCGACCGACCAAGGCTCTAAATCAATTGAGACCGCAAATCATGTCTATGTTCCGAAATCTAATTCATCTCCCAATGCAATATGACTTTTATAATTATTCATGCAAGCTACCAACAAGAATAAAAGTATTAAGAACGACCAATCAATCCGAAAACGATCAAATATTATAACCAAGCACTAAGCATGCAACTTCATTATATATCTGCAAAACTCTAACACGTGGCTATAGAACTACTCGGACATGGGTTGCAAACACAAAACCCAAAAGAAAACTACTGTAAACATAGATAAAAAATGAGATTCCTCCCTATCCTAATATCAGTCTTCAACAGCCTCTCCGCGTTCCGAGTTCGTCGCCTCGTCACTTGCCTCTCGGCGTTCTGCTCTCTCTCTTGCTCTCCCCGTTCGTGTGTTGTGTGGTCTCCCCCTTCTGTCTGAATTCTGCCTTGTCTTATTGACTCCTTCTTCCTTCTTTCCTCTTTTTCCATTTTCCTTTTCTTTGGCTCCCTTCCTTCTCTCCTTCATCCCCTTTTCTAATCAGTCACCCATTTCCTTTTTGCTCTAGCAGCCTTGTTTCCATTTTGGTTGTTGCGGTTGAAGGTTTACATTTTTGTTGCAGGTGGCTGGTGTTTCCATTTGCTTACTCACGTGCTTCCTCTTCTTCTCCAGCAAGTTTCCATTTTAGGTGATTCATGTTGTTCCAAGTATTGCTCCAGCCAAAGGTTTCCATTTTACTCCAGTGTCCAGCAAGTTTCCATTTTTGTGTCTAGAGGCTATTTCCTTTTCTTTTTAGTCGTGTGTCTCCTTTGTCATCCAGCTGTTCTTGCTTCCATTTTTCTTCTTCGATCATGTTCCTTAGATGCTGACCGTGCATTGGTTGATAGGAGACTGATTTTTGCTTCAATTACTCATGTTTGTATCCCGATATTTCATTTCCTGCAATAACATGAAAAACACTAGAAGAGGACTAAATGATGTTTAATGCTCGGTAAAGTCTAAATGAATGATTAAACTAAAATGGACGAAAATACTATAACAAAACAGACGTTATCACCAATCACAACATTGTAAAACTTGTTATCATATTAAGATCAACAATATAAAGAACAAGTTGAAATATATCACCTTCTTCTTTCTTCACATGTAATGCATGTTTATATTTGATGAAAGTTTGTTTGTCTTGAAGTAAATGTCGATTCAAGGGCTCCATGTTTCAGGTGCTTATTGTAATTAGTAAAGCGTCTATTTCAACTTCAACACTATGCTCTCTTTTTGGATTTTATTTATCCATGTGGTCAGTTTAAATAGACTTCCTTTTTAAAAATTCCATTAGAAAATTAGATTTTACATCTATTCGATAGATTGGCCAGCGACGTTGTGAAGTTAAAAAAAGAAGTCTAATTGTCTCAATTGGAACTAGAGTGAAAAAAAGAAGTCTAATTGTCTCGCCTATTGTTTATAATTTTTTTCAACAAGAAACACCTTGTATATTTCAACATGGCATTGAGCTTTCATTTTCTTTTTGAAGATCTATTTGAAACCAATGGATTTGTGTCCTTGTGACAACTTCAACAAATATGTTCATATTCATTGTCATGTACATGAGAAGTCATTGGAGTTATTAGAGTTAATGTTGGTGCAACACTCAAAAACTCTCCGTACGTTGCCTTTTTTATTCTTCTAATGATTACATGCTTCTTACTTTTATCCTCGAGCCTGATTTATCTTTTGTTTCACACATGGGCGTATGCGACACTCATAAACGTTAAGTGCTATAACTTTGTTTTCTACTCTAAGGTTATTTGCAAAAAAACTTTCTTTCATTTTATTCAACTTGAATTTGAACATCCAACTCATTGAAATCTCCCCCTAAACCCTAAGAACTTACCAATTTTGTCTTCTGTATAGCATCCTAACCTCCATGAAACCAAAAAATATTTCTCCATTAATTTTCCCATACGGATGATATTACTTTTTAGATTAGGAAATTAGTATACGTTCTTCATGGTACATTCTTTTAACTTTTTATGGGAATTACATCTTTACTCGACCTTCAACTTTCATCTTAGACGCGTCTCCAAAAGAAACATGTCCATCTTCTATCTCTTGCATATAAAAATGCTTTTATTGTGCAATTCAATGAGGTTCGACTAGCTCTAAATGATAAAGAAAAAGAGTTGCAAGCCAAATAAGAAGAATAAAATATCAAGAAGAAGAAATGTTTATCATAAAGAAACAGTTAGAAGAAACTCAGAAAAACTTGAGAATGTTGAACGAAACTAGATTATCTTCTAACAATTGGACAATAGAACAAATCCTTTTTGTTTGGAATACTATGATGAAAAATCCTCTGTATAAAAATATCTTTGTTGCTTTGTCTCAATACGAAAATTCGCAGATGCATCTCACCATCAACAAAGTATATCTTATGTGAACATTGATTGTCCAATAAAGTATCAAAGAGGAATTTGCAAAGCATGCTATCATTGTAGATAATAGGGTCATATTAAAACTTTCTGCTATCATCTAAAGAGGAAAACATCATCAAGAGGTAAGATCCTAACTAGTCTCAATTTAAGAAGAAAAATATGGGTTCAGAAAGAGGATCTATGTACAATGTTGCTTATATCTCAACTCTTGATACTCATGATAAAATATGTAACAAAGAATGTTATTAAAATTGATCGATGAAATAAACAGTGTAAGCGATAATTTTGAATACGTATCGTTGGCAAAATAATTTTGAAGATATCCACACATCCATCATTTAATGGTATGTATTATGTGAAATGGTTAAAATTGTTATCTACTTAGCATATGTCAACATTTGATATTGAGATGAAAGTTCAATATTAATAGTGTGGTTTTCAGATCATTGATATGAATGATAAATGTCTTTTATAGGGTTGAGAGCGATAAATAATGGTTATATTTGAAATGAAGATATTGTATAGCTCAAAGCATCTCAAAGTTATTTGTAACTATGACACCAACATGCCTTATAAGATTAGTGAAAACCAAAGCAGTGTGGGTTAGTTCTATTGCTAGATTAATAAGAAGTATATGATGAGGATGATATCTTGGAATTTCATAAGTTTCACGAGGATCAATACAAGGATGAAGGTAAAGGAGCTTCGGGATTTGTTCGTTCACATGAACATGAAAAGATAGAGAATGACCCACAAGGACGTCAAAGAACACTAAAACAAGTCTAAAAGAGGTCTCTACAAGGAGAGAAATTCGAAATGACCAACAAATTAGAGGCCTGAATAGACTCAACCTGAAACGCTCGAATTGAATCGTTCAATTCGAGCGAATTCTTTAGACCAACATACTTTAGTTGTGCGAGTTTTAGGATTAAGACTGATGTAATGCTCGATCAAGTGGTTATATCGCTTGACCATGTAATGTTTTTGTATTTTGTTAAGTTAGTTTATTTTATTCAATTTTTACTATTGTTTGGTGCTTATAAATAAGGTACCCATCATTTGAAATTTTTTAACGAGGTTTTAACCAATTGAGAATGTCTCTTGTTTCTTATTTCTTGAGATTTAACTACTAAGCGTTTGGAGAGATTTAAGTGTTCACACCGACTATCAACATTAGATTACAAGTTTTTTGGTCTCATTCGTTAAATTTGGAGTTTTTTACTTGGATTTTAGTTGGGTTTTGGTCATCCTTTCCTAAGGAGACACAAGATAGTGGATTTCATTATGTTTTCATCCATCTAATGATAGAGTGTCA
Source organism: Gynandropsis gynandra (assembly GCA_036759665.1). Classification (NCBI taxonomy): domain Eukaryota; kingdom Viridiplantae; phylum Streptophyta; class Magnoliopsida; order Brassicales; family Cleomaceae; genus Gynandropsis; species Gynandropsis gynandra. The sequence goes on from CM071875.1 coordinate 14,582,807, forward strand.
ATTTAGATTCATATAAAGTGGTATCTGAGTTCCATTCTTGTGTTAATCTATCTTTTTATATTTTTTTAATTTTAGTTATTTTTTTCTTTATTTGATTCAATTTATTTTTGTTTAGTTTTTTTTCAATCGAAGAAAAAAACCAAAAAAAAGAAGAAAATAAAAAAAATAAGAAATAACAAAAAGAGTGAAAAACAAAAAAAGAAGGAAGAAAAGAAAATGAAGAAAAACAAAAAGGAAGAAAAGAAAAAAATAAGAAAAGCAAGAAAGAACATGACAAAGTAAGAGAACCCAACAAAGAAGAAAAGAAAAAGAAAAAAAGAACAAAAAGAAAAATAAGAGTAAATACAAACAGAAAAAAATAGAAGTCTCTAGGAACTAGATTAAAAAACTAGATGCAACGACATCATTCTACATTTGTAACATCAAAATTTAGTTTGAACTCATCAGGAATTAACTTCAAGTGTTTTCTTGAGTTCTAATCTAAATCGAACAAAAAAAAGCTGAGGAAAAGATGGGAGAGCGAGTAAAAAAATTGAGCGAAACACCTTTTTGAGAGATCACGAGTTTCGTTCATCTTCTCTTTCATTCATCTGTTCTACTTTTACAAACTTTTTATAGCTACTTTTTCATGTCTAGTGTAGGACAACATCACAACGAATTCTCGAAAGTTAGGGGAATAATTAGGTTGAATACACAAGTACAAATCATGATGATAGAAATCAGTAAGGCATTGTGGAATGAATTCACTATCCTCCACCGATATCTTCATTGGATGGAAGGCATAACTCATGAAATTTTTCAAACACAACGGAAGAGAACACTATCTATCATTGGATATCCACAACATGTGGATATGGATGCAAAACAATACACCAAACTTCGAGCACTCTGACATGTCCATCGAGTCTAAAATTGAGAAGAGGATAAGCTAGATATCCCAGTTTTCATGAATTGACGCGACGTAGAAAAAATACTTAGAGTGTAAGATGAAAAATGGGATAGTTTCCAATTGCCATCAGCATTTTGAATATACAAAAGTAGAGCTAGCTTTGGCGAATTTTATTGAGTATACGTTCACATGATGGGATCAGCTCATTCGTTAACATCGATGGTAGTACGGAGAGAAACAAATAGTGATTTGAGATTAAATGTGTGCAATGATGGGACATCGATTTGTACACTCTAAGAATCATACATAGTCTAATCAACGCCTACGACAATTGGCGTAAGGAAGTTGGAACATAGAGTACTCTTAAAAAGAGATATACTAATCAAGAGTACAAGGTTGCGATCAAATTCCTATTTTTAACTGCGATATTGTATGTCTTAAATTTCATGGTCTAGGTCATTACACCAAAGACTGTCCAAAGCAGGGAATAATGTTAGTACGAACGGATGGAAAAAAATGAAATAGAACTAGACGATGATGTGGTACAATGGGTTTTCAAATGAGATTTGGGAGGGACATGAGGCTGCAAAGGAAGCTTTATTTGTGGCACGAAAACATAACACGAAGGATACAATGAAAAAACTACTGAAGGATGAGAGGTATGAGAATGTGAGTGACAATGAGGTACATGACCACAAAAATTGCGAGGTCTTGAGAGTAACCGAAAAAATCATGTGAAAGCACACCTATGAGAAAAATATTTATATCTCTAAGCTTTTGAGAGAATACAACTTTTTTACCTAAATTGATGAAAGTGCTTACACATAATGTGGTATTGTTTCCTGACATATAAATTCCTATTGAGTCTAGTTTTGTTCATAATTTATTTCAGGATTCTCGAAATGTTTTTTGAAAAAAGGAACCACTGGATAAAGATAAGGGAATATATGTGGTGTGGACAATCTCCAGTTGGGAGATGTGGTATAGGTGCATATGCACACATAAAAGATCCTAAATTGAACCCTAGCCAATGCAACAAACGCCAACCATATATATTGTTGATAGCTAAGGTTTTTTCTTTTTTCTGCACACTCATATCTCCTTTAAACGATCAATAATAGTGGTGCCAATAGACATGAAGGGGGAAATTGTTTGCCTGGAGGGGGAGAGAGGGCCATGAAAAGAGATAGGGAAGAGTGAATGAAAAAAAATATTTTTATATTTTTAAAAATCAAATATTATTTTTATTTTGACTTTTTTAATGACGTGGCTACGGTATGTGGCATCAAAATTATGCGAGTTTGTTGAAATTCAAGACATCAATAAGTGTATCTCAATTTGAAATCACGTATGTGAATTTGTCTTTGTGCACTACTTGATAAGTAGAGGAGATATAATGCTAAAATAAATATGTATAGTACTGCGAGAAATAACAAGTTGAGTGATTAAAATGAGATAGTCTCTTAAATATTAAAAATAATAAAAACTAAAGTTAATGTAAATGTTAAAATACTTTTACATAATAAAATATATACAAATAGCTAAATCTCTAACGAAATCGGAGGTTACAAACCAAGATCGTCGTCCGTCCCCAAATTAAATGTCATTATATTTGATTTAATACGCCACATTAGTTTATCAATATTTTCCTTATTATGCTCCAATTTACCTTCAATGAGGTCAAATTTACATTAACAGACTTGAGTTTGAATTAATTCGTTGTTCAAATCTTCACTTCTTTTTATACTTTTACTTTTTAAAGATATATAAAAACTTGATTTATTTACCTTGAGATAGGTCTCGTTCAATTTTTGTTGATATGGAGACGTGTGAGAAACATCTTTTCTTGGTGAAATTTGAGATACTTTTTGGAGTTTACCTTATGAATATTATTGTGAACTTGTTTTTGTTTGGTATCGACCCAAGAACAATCCAATTTCTTATACGTTCTCTCGAGCAATTCAAAACAGGGGCGGTTGAGGGCATGTGCCATAGGAGCCCTAGAACAGGGCCCATTATTTTTAAAAATTCCAAATATCAATTTTAGGGCCCATATATGTTTTTTTATTCTCTCTCTTATATATATATATATTTAAGAATTCATATATATATATATATATTTAGGGCCCATCAATTACATCGGTCTCTCCATCCTTCTTTTTTGCGTCTTCGTTGATTTCTCCAGCGTCCCGTTATACTTGATTTATCTCATTCACCTCTTTCCAATGACTTCTTTTAAACAAAAATATATTAGAAAAAACAATCAGATCCATTGTTGCCTTGTGACTTCCGTTCTTTTAAAAAAAGTAACGATGTCAGCCTCCATTCTGAGTTTTATGTTTTTGTAATCACAATGTAAAATCTCCAACGCTTTGAGTTGTTCCAATTTCATCCGCCGCTTTTCCGCTGTCACTTTCAGACACAACCTCGACAGCTTCTTAGCGTATTCTTCCTCCATGTGCTCAGTTTTTAATTGCATCATCCTCTTCAAACTCTCTGCTTCTCTCTTTGCTTCATCTGTTTTCTTTTGAAACATTCTTGATTCTGCCTCTTTGATCCTCACCATGCTCTCCAAACTGTCAAATCCACTTCCCATTACATCCGTTAGGACAAAGCACTTTTGTTCCTTGGCTGCGTAGACAAAGCCTTCATCCTTTCTGTAGGTATTTTCAGCTACAGACTATATTTCTGCACAAACAGTAAAGATTGTTGTAAATATTTATTGTATGTAAAAGAAAATTTTTGGCATCAAAAATTTTGTTTCGAAAGGACCTATTTTAATTTTATGGAACAGGGTCTCTTTTCTAGTTGAGCCGGCCCTGATTCAAAATATGTTTGTTAAAGTCTTTTTATTTTGCCTAAAACAAATTATAAACATATATATTTAAAACACATATATGTTTGACCTTTGTGATCCATGGCATCATGCTGTCTATTTGTTACTCAATGTCTTGGTAATCGTCAGACTCGGTCTGTATGCAGATACACACAAGTACTTACAACTTGGATGGAGTACTTTGTGATGTATCTGCACTACATAAGGTCTTGGTAATCGGCGGACTCAGACATCAAGCTGTATCCGCGTTACCTAAGGTCACGGTTGGAGGTCATTTGCTACCGTGGAACTCACCATACATGACTCAAAGCCCGAAATGTCAATGGAACATTTCTTGCGGGTAAGGAGTCATTAATCTTCGGCAAATTTGACCTTTTTTTCTTTCCTTTTTTTTCTCGAACTTAGCCTTCTTCTTTCTCGAACTTCCTTTTTCTTTTTCTTCAACTTTTTTCTTTCCTTGTTTTAACCGTTGTGACCTTTGAGACCTTATGTAACCTTATGTAACTCTTGTGACCTTTGTAACCTTTGAGACCTTATGTAATCAATATTTAAACGTTAAAAATGTCTTATTTTGCATCTATTATTCGTAAGATTATGACCCAATATGACCCGTTATGCGACGCTCAATCGAATTAAATTATAATCAGGTTTAAACGGGTACGACTCATGCGACCACACATAACCCTTGTACGACTCATGCGACCACACCCTTGTACGACTCATGCGACCCTATATGACCACATATGACCCATGGACGACTCAAGCGACCAAACATTACCCATGGACGTCTCATGCGACCACATAAGACCCTTGTACGACTCATGCGACCCTATATGACCACATATGACCCATGGACGACTCATGCGACCAAACATTACACATGGACGACTCATGCGATCAAATATGACCCTTG
>CM071875.1:14597300-14655202 GCA_036759665.1 Gynandropsis gynandra
ACACCCATCATGGACTCCCATCCTATGGGATATGGTCCGCATTTCAATCCGGAAATTAGTGTGTGCTCCACTATAGAGTACCGGATGGGAATGTCGTTTATGACGAACCACAACTCTGTATTGTCCCGTATAATCACGGAGTGATTTAGTAGTACAGACATTTGAACCTTCGTCAATGTGGAGTCACATTGTAAGTGGAATAAATGCCTAAATTGTGACTCATGCTCGAAGTAATGCAACTCCTGTTCATTTAAGATTCCTCTCAGCATCTTTATTGTCTCGTGAGGATAACACTTGGTGGTGATCTTTGGAATTCTGTCCATGTGCTTGAATTCATACACAAATTTCGGCTTTGGCGCCACCTGCAAAATTACCAATTACGAATACATTATACTTCTACCGACCTAAGCGACCCATGCGACTCAACTGACCCGTGCGACTCTAACCGACCCGTGCGACCCATGTGACTCAAACGACCCTCAGACACTCCGCGACACTCAACCGACCCACGCCCCTCAAAAGACCATTGCAACCCATCCCACTCACTGAGACAACCGACTCACTGAATCGAAAATGGTCATGCAACTCCTGCGACCCTTGCTACTCAACCGACTCACTGAGTCGAAGATGTTCATGCAACTCCTCCAACCCTTGCGACCTAACCGACTCACTGACCCTAATCGACTCACTGACACTGACACTCACCCATTTCAAATCAATAAACTGAGTCGAAGATGGTCATGAAACTACTGCGACCCTTGCTACTCAACCGACTTACGGAGTCGAAGATGTTCATGCAACTCCTGCGACCCTTGCGACCTAACCGACTCACTGACACTGACACTAACCCATTTCAAATCAATAAAATTAGAATGAGAGTGACATGAATGAATAGTGCATATTGACCTAATCATCTTCCCCATTCGAACTACTTACACTTATTGACGCCATTGAAGATTGACTCGTGCTCTCTTCGCCAGTGATGCTGCTGATTCTAGCCATTTTCCTTCTCGCCAACTTCAAATCGTTCCCTCTCAAGTTCGACATCACTTATTTCTTTCTTGCTATAAACTTTTAAACAGGTTTCACGGTGAAAAACTGTTCGGCTTTCTCGTTTTCGGCAGTTTTTCACGTCGAAAAACTGCCGAACTTCCATTTTTTCACGTTCGAACATTAAGGGTAAATTTGTCTTTTCTTCAGTTTTTATTTTTCGGATTTAATAATTATTTTGGGGAAGAGTATTTTTGAAGTGGTTTAGCTCTATAAGGGTATTTCTGATATTCCGCCTATATATGCTTATATATATCGTATAAATTATATATATGTATACATATGTATATCTTTGTATATAAATGTATATGGGTGTGAATACGTGCATTTACATGTATTTATAAGTGTATATGGGTGTGAATATGTGTATTTACATGTATATATATGTATGTATGTATATATATGTACATTGGAATATATATATATATATATATTTGTATAAATGTATGTATATATATTATTGTATATATATGTATATGCATGTAAATATGGGTGGTACATGTACTTTATTTTTAGATATACATATATATATGTATTAATATATATGTATATATTTTTGTTGTTTATATAGGTTTCAGGGTATTATTGGCATTTAGTTAAATCACCTCCAAAATCGCAAATCAAGATTTTCCCTATGTTTTAAATCTAACGATTGATAGTGTTTACGTGCAATTAGAATTCCATCAGTCATTCTTTGTCCCGCTTGCAATGCCATAAAATGCAAGCTCCACATTGCGAACGTCTGCGTATCCATAGTCATTCCTTTAGAGCTTGAATGGCATAATTGTTGTGTTTGCATTAAAGATTGTGACATTTATGTTGGTAACTCGTAACATTTTGTTTTCCTTTGTCTAAATGGTTGTAAAGTTACGTTTGACAGCGGTTTCAAATTGTTACGAGTTGTAGCGAATGGTTAAGAAAAATTACCAAAAATACATTATAACTTTTAATAAATTTTAAGTATTTATAATAGTTATTAGTTACAAATTATAGTTTTACGTGAAATTTTATAATTAATTTAATATGTTTGAAAAATTATAAAATTAATAAATAATATATAGATATACATATCTATACATGCATATACACATATACACATGTATTTAGAAACACACACATACATATTTACATTATGCAATTATGTACATATGTATATATAGACATATATACATATATGCATACGAATATACATTTTATACACATAAACATATATCATAAAACATGTATGTGTATTTATGTATGTTCGTATATATATGATGAGGTCTATTTCATGATTCCACCACAAATCATACAAAGACTCATCACGAGGGCTAAAACGAAGGAGTTTAGGAATGCACTCACTCAAATAAATGTGGAAGGACAAGTTATAGATGGACTAGGGCATCAAGAAGCACCGAGTCAAGACCATAAGGTTCACCGAAAATGAAAAGAGTCCGAGAGGAGAAAGATGCTGGAGGAGCAAAAAATCCTCGTCTAGAGTAGAAAATAACTTGAATCGAGTAATTTCTCTAAATAATTGTACAGATGAGCAGTATTTAGAGGACTAGATCGCTCGATAGGAGTATTATACAGCTCGATCGAGTGATGGAGGACTCGACCAAGCATAGAAGTTACTCGACCAACATACTTTACTTTTGTAGATTTTAGGGTCAAAATTTACGTAACGCTCGACAAAGCGATTATACCTCTCGACCGAGAAATTTTATAGAGTTTTGTTAAGTTAGTTTATTTATTCATTTTTCATTAATTTTCGATACGTATAAATAAGTAAACCATTGTATGATATTTTAAACAAAATTTTAATGAATTGAAAGTGTATTTCTTTGCCAATTCTTGATAATTAGATGTCAAACCCTTGGATAGATTTTGAGTCCAAATGATAGTGTTTCTAATAGAAATTATTATATTACCGTTTGAAAAATTGGAAAGGATATTCATATGTTTTTTTAATAAAAGAAAACTATCTCATTTGGGTACAATAATCTTTTGTCTGTTTGGTTGAACAAAAAAAACTACTTTATGCAACAAAAAATTTTGTAAATGCAAGCATTAACATGGTTTTGAACGCTTTCTTCCTCATGCTCTTCTTTTATTGAGTTATTATTGAGTTATTACGTTGTTTGTGCAATGCCTTTTCAGCTCTTGTGCTTCATTCTTCACATATGCGGCTTTGGTTTCTGCCTCTCCAAGCTTGCTTCGTACCTATTTGGCTTCATCCTTTTGCTCATATAACAACTTCATATGGTCATGGAACATCGTCTTCAAGTTTTTCTATGGATATTACAATATCAAGTACATGATATCATAACACACCAACCAAACCTTGTGATCAGACCTTTTCCTATATTTTCCCATAAGATAAATCACATCTCCAAAACCAATTCAAATGCTAAGAATTTTATCATATAAACATATAGGAAAAAACAGATAAACCATTGTTCTGAATAAGTACAGTTTCTCGGCCGCCAAACAACAAAAAACTAAGCCAACACTTCCATTCCCATCAACATCATAATTTCTATACATTAACACCTAAAGATTCCTCTAGAACAAGCTTTCCTGATTTAACCTAAATGTTGAAGAAGTAGTAAAATCAGAAAATGAGAAAATGGAAAAACAAAATGATCGATATTCTATAGTTTAAGTACAAAAGAACATATGAAAAAACTAAGTATTCATTCAAAGCTTTTATTGAAATTCTCAGCAGATTTAAACTAAGTTAAAGTTTCTTTTGCGTTATACATAAATAAGCGTTGGAGCTTTCTTCTTATTCTTACCTTGTTTAGGTCCAATATGTTGTTGAGAAGCAGAAGTAGGGTAGTAGAGCATTTTCTGATCTGAGTGATTGTTGCATATTATTGAATGTAAGACAATCATTCGATATAAGAATATCTGGCATTCCAATCATAGCCGCCATAGGTGTCCTCAACTTATGACTCGAATGCCCAAATCCAAAACGTCTAGAATGCAAATTTTCATTCCAGTATTCACATTAAGAACGTTATATTATTAAACAAAATTTGATGGACTGACCTCATATTTGCAAGAAACTTGCTTTTGTAGTTCAACTCTTCTTCATGCATCGAATTGCCTTATCAGTCTTGCTCTCATTTTCATTTCCTTTCAAACACTACTCGTGAGGATTATAATGCATATACATCCAATGAAGAAGATGCAAAGGGAATTGGATATCAATATGCTAATGTTTTGAAGGCTCTTTCATCTACTTTTTCCATTAAAATGTTTTTCAGAATGATGAAAACACCAACCTGAAAATGATATAATCATCATCCATGGAAACATACTGTAAACCAAAGCAAAGAATCGAGTTTTATGGACTTCACAATCTAGCCTAGTAAGCAAACTAAACTTACAAAGTGGAATTATCTTCATATTTTGTTATACCCACCTGCAATAGCCTCCCTATTCTCCTCATTTCCATCCTTCTCTTCTCCTCATCTCCCATGCCATCGTTAACGCACGACCATGTCTTTGTCTCCAACCTACCGTGGCAGTATCAAGACACGACCGCAATCTTTATAAATATAAACACAGAATAAGAATCGATCAACGACGCAAATACTCACGCAAATTAAAGTTTGTTCAACACGAAATCAAGAAGATCGAGAATTTACATTTGGGACCGGAGTCTAAGGGACTCCAAAAAGCTTAAATTGACGGGTTCTAGGAAACCTAACCGGAAAATTTTGTTGTCCACCATCGCGAAGTTCAGAGGAGGCACAAACAGTTCTCTTCCTTTTACCTTCTCACTTTTCGTCTCCGTCGTCGAAGAATTCTGTAGTGATCGAGGAATTGACGATGATGAGCATGACCACAATCCTCATCAACAATAAAACATAAGAAGAATCGATCAACGACATAAATACTCACGTAAATTGAAGGTTGTTCAACACAAAATCGAGAAAATCGAGAATTTACAGGATGGATCGGAGTCTAAAGGTGATACACGCCTCAGTGTCAAAACTCAGAGTGCGTATGGGGAATCCATTTGATCTCGATCGCTCGAGTAAGATTCATCGTGTCAATAAGGATCTCTTGGTTGGCCTAAGGTCACTCTTCAAGAATTCATCCATTGACAGATGATAGTGGTAAAAGGTTGAGGATCTCACCTAAGGGTAGTCTTCAAGAGAATTTTTTGTTGTGTTAATAAAGACTCTTGATTGGCCGAGGGCATTCTTCAAGAATTTGTCAATTGACGATGGATGACAGAGGTGGAAGGTGGAGAACCTCTTGAATGGCCTAAGGGCATTCTTTAAGAGAATTTCGTTCGTCGATGGTGGATGATAGGGGTTAATGGTAGGGACTATGATTTCACGAGACAAACTAGCTTCATGAGGGGAAGAAAGGTGGATAAAAGGTGATTGAGGGCAGAGCAAAGGACACCAAAAGAGGTGCAGAAGCCTCTTGATGCCATCCGATGTGACTTTAGTTATCCCCGAAACAATTTGAAAAACACCATGAGTTCACTTGTTCGAGAAACAAGTTGAAGACATCGTGTTCTTGACAATAATAAAAAAGGGGTTTATTTCTTATCAATTTTCCTCATCTTATTATAAATGAGGTGGAGTCCTTTATATAAGAAATTCTTCATAGCAAAACAAAGAAAATGATTAAGTACATGATTACGAAATTAATCTACTTGTTGTTTATAAAGATTTTCTAGTCACTGAGAATCTTAGGAGGAGGAAAGTAGATGATTCGGTGGGATATGATCAGCTTGAGAAGAGTTTCTAGTAGTTCGAGATCTTCGGGAAATGAATGTAGATGATCTGGTGGAATAAAATCAATTTTGGGCGATTTTCCTAACCGTGGAATAAATATAAAATATTTATTTCCAATCTTTTTTTATCTGTGTCACCCAAACCCTTCGGTCAATCCTCATTAGGGTCCAGTGATTCCCGTATTTCCTTTTCTACCCTTGATTACTTATTCCGCAAACTTTTGATTCGACCATGTGCAATTAGGCATTGAGGAAGTTTTGACCTTTCAGTTCCCTAGTTTAGCTCGTCATCAGTGTGACCCTTTTTTGGTGTTCTGATATTACTGATGATCTCATCATTCCCTCCTCGTTATGAGTGATACGTCCTCTAATTGTAACCACTAGGTACTCCATGGTGGTAGGCAATTTCTTTCTCTTTTTTTTTTCTTTTTTAAGATAGAAGCGTACCTTTGATCCTTGAACCAAGATGATACACGCCGTAGGGTCGAAACTCAGGTCATGTATGGGGAATCCGTTTGATCTCGATCGCTCGAGTATGATTCATCATGTCAAGGAGGATTTATTGGTTGGCCTAAAGGCACTCTTCAAAAATTCGTCCGTTGACGATGGATGATAGTGGTGGAAGGTGGATGATTACTTGACTGTTCTAATGGCACTCTTCAAGAGAGTTTGTCTGTTGGGTCCCTCTATAGGTGAAATAGATGGGTTCTGGGAAACGTGACACGAAAATCCTGTTGTTCACCATCTCGAAGTTTAGTGAAGGCATAAACATTTTTCCTTCTTTTTTCCTTCTCATTCTTCGTCTCCGTACCGGAGAATTCTGCAGCAGTCTGACAATGATGAGTTATCCGACAGCAGCACCGTGTGAACGTCGCCATCGTATCTCTCCACCCTCATAGTGACTTAACACTAAATGGGTACCAAAAAGGGTGTGAGAGAAAGATCGAAGATGAGAAGGAATCAATCGAAGACGAAGATTGTGAAGAAAAACATTAAATTTTTTATAAGTGGGGGAGAGAATGATATGAATGGAGTGAGATCAGAAAAAAAAAAGCAACGGAAGAGAGTAATGGATAAAACTTTTGAATTAATCTAATAATATTTAGATTAATTCATCAAATCTAATAACATTTCTTATCAAATAACATCGATCTTTTCCACAAAATCAACAATTGATCAAATCCGAAGTTTCTTTCCAAAAAATCATACAGTTGTCTTGGCAAACATCAATCTTTTGATATGGTAATAAACCCAATGATCTCATCATCTTCTTTGTTTCATAATATGACTCGACTGCATTATTATCTTCGGGCAAATACTCTCTTACTAATTGCAGTATAGAATCTATGCAATTCTCAGAAAGATTATTTTCAGTCTTTAAATTCATCAACCGTGCAGATAAAGAGAACCTTGAAAGACCACTTCTACAACAGTCATAAAGTGGATGCCTAGCACTTTCTAACATTTAAAAAAAAACTATTTGCTTCTTCATTCGTATCTTCTTCAATATTTTCATCTTCGTTTCTTTCAACGAACGCATTTTGCATCATTTCTACATAAGGGTTCATTTCTACATCTTGAAAAGTCTCAGACACTTCATGATGTACAATACCCCTACTAAAATTTTCCACAACGTTACTAGGTCATGTGCAAAATTCTTTCCATGAGATAACCAAATAAAATAATTTGGAGTAAACTCTCTTAAATCGAGATGATTCCAAACGGTTCTCTCATTTACGAATTTTTCATTTTTGCATTTGATGCATGGACAAACCAACTTACCGTTTTCTCTAAAAACTTGTTAATTTGTCGCCATCGTCATAAACTGTGTAATGCCTTCTACAAAATCTTTCGATACACCTTGAGTTTCCGGATCAATTCTTCTATACATCCACTATCTCGAAACGAAAATATTCGATCTCGACCATGATGCCATTATAATTAGAAACGATAACAAGATATGTAGAGAATATATCAGAATTTTGTGTGAGAAATGAATAGAAGATGAGAGATTAAATAGAAAATTTTTGGACCGATTATGGACGGATTACGGACTAAGATAAATATTTCTCCAAGAACCGTTCCAACACGTCTACAATTTGCGGACGGAAGTTTCAGCTGTCCGCAATTTGCGGAAGAATTGCTACACCGTCCGCAAATTTGCAGGCAGGTGGTGATTCCGTCTGCAAATTGCGGACGCCCGTGAAAGAAAGTAGTCTCAAATCTGTCCGCAATTACGAACGACTTAGGGACTACTATACGATCTGCAAATTTGCGGACGGATTAGGGACGGATTTATTTTCCGTCCTTAAGACGTCTCTAAATTTAGGGATGACTATTTTAGTCCGCAAAATCTATCCGGAAATGTTATTTTTCTTGTAGTGAATAAAAGTATTTATTTTGTTTTATGAATGTGTTTGAGCGATGATATATGTGGCCACTTCTTGGAGGTGATGGTGGATACTCCTAGTCTCGAGGTAGTTCCAAGATAGGGGTGTTACAGTTGAGATCCCTTAAGATGGAAAAAATCCAACTGAATAGTATTAGATAGTAAGTTGTAGTGCCAGAGCAACATCATCGGTTTATACAACACAATTATTAATCTAGTTTTTTATGCTTTTCCGTTTGAGATTGTTGTTTTCCTTAAAACTACAACTAAGAAAATCGAATCACTAACCTTTTAGAGATGAGACGTGTAGGATGTAGCATCGATGATATGAAACCTCCAGTGTCAATCGTTGACGTGGTATGAATTCGATGAGAATTTTGATTCTACATGCAATAGTCTGTGATTAATACTGAAAACTCGTCATCATAATATGGATCATGATAAATATAGATGAATCTTTAGCATATATTATTAAAATACGTTTTTGATCGTGCAGATCCCATACTATCCCATAAAATTTAGTGGATTTATCCCTTTTGTTGTTAGTTTCAGGAAAGCTAAAACTCATAAAAATGAAATCACAAAAAGAATTAGATCTACATTTGGATTGTTTATAAATACTTTTGCTGTTTAACAAAAAACTTTACATTTCCTAGTGGGAGTAAATACATCTCATGTTCTCCTTTTTTGAGCGATTCCTTTATAAATTTTTAACGTTTAATTTTAACATGCATAACCGAGCGATTTTGGTATTCAGGTCGAGCGTTTCCACTATTTCTAGTTTTGATACTCATTTTGTGCTAATTATTGGGAGGAATATCACAAATGCCCTCCTAGGGCTAAAACACTTCAAAACTACCCTCCTAAATCTGATAAAAAAAATTTGGAGAAAAGACATATGTGCCCTTAATGAAAAACACATACAAAGGACGGAAAGACAAATATGAGAGGAGGGTAAACAAAAATTGAGAGGAGGGAAACAAAGTAGAGAGCTATTTCCTTTCATTTTCGAGTGTTTCTCTTCTATTTTCGAACGATTTCCTTCAATTTTTAGTGATTTCTTCCCATTCTCGAGTGATTTCCTTCCATTTTGAGCATTTTGCAGCAATTTTCGAGCAATTTCCAACAATGTTTCAGCCATTTTCAGTGATTTCCACCAATTTCCAGCGTTTTTAGCGATTTTCCGGTGATTTTTGGCGATTTCTGGCGATTTGTAGGTGACTTTCAGCGATTTCGACTATTTTCCGTCGATTTCTGGCATTTTCCGGCGTTTTCAGGCAATTTCCGGCAATTTCTAGAAGTTTCCGGCGATTTCTGGTAGTTTCCGGCGATTTCTGGCAGTTTCCGGCGGTCGCACTGGATCGGACAGGGTCGCAGGGTCGGACAGGGTCGGGGGGTTGGACTGGATCGTTAGGTCGCACTGGGTCACTGGGTCGCAGGTTCAAACTGAGTCAAACTGGGTAGAAGAGTCGCAAGGGGTATTTTGGAAATTTTAAGATTTATAAGGGTATTTTTGAAGCAAAAAAAAATTCGGGAAGGGTATTTTTGAAGTCTTTTAGCTCTACGAGGGTATTTTTGAAGTTACCCCTAATTATTGCCATATTTCTCTAAAACTTGCTCTTGAGCCCTTATTGCGTGCAAGATCACAGAATATCCCAAAAAATGCGTAAAAAATGTAAAATGTAAAAAAGTCTATTAGAAAGATACAATAAATTAAAGGAAAAACAGTCTCTTCTCCCTTAAAAATCATGCTTTAGTTCTATTCCCCCCTCGATTTTCACCCTCATCCTATTCCCCCCTCGATTTTCAGTTTTCATCCTATTCCCCCCTCAATTATCAAAAATCTGCCTAAAACCCCTCCGTTATTTATCCGTTAACCGACCCGATTTTGATTTTAATTTTGACCCAAAAATGACTCAATTTTGACTTAATTTTGACTCGATTTAATCACAATTTGTGCTTACTTTTAACCAAAATTTTTACTTAATTTTTACTCCAATTTTAATAATTAATCAAGTTAATTATTCAATTTAATCGACTTACTTGATTTAATTGATCTCGAATAAAATTAAGTACATGTTTTTACTTAAAACCAATTTTAACCCAAAATCGAACCCAATTTTGACTCAATTTTAAGCCAAATCGATCCAATTTTGACCCAAATTACGATCTCAATTTTGACTCGATTTAATCCGAAATTTTACTTAATTTTGACCCGATAAAATTACGTATGATTTTTACTTAATCCGTAAATTTAACCCAAAATCGACCCCAATTTTGACTCAATTTTACTTAATTTTAAACCAAAACCTTACCCAAATTGTACTTAATTTTAACCCAAAATTTTACATAACTTTAACCCAAAATTTTACTTAATTTTAACCCAAAATCTACCCCAATTTTGACTCAATTTTAACCCAAAACCGATCCAATTTTGACACAAATTATGATCTCAGTTTTGACTCGATTTAATCCAAATTTTTACTTAATTTTGACCTGAATTTTTACTTAATCACAATTTATACTTAATTTTGATACTTAACTTTAACTCGAATTTTAATAATAAATCAAGTTAATTATTCAATTTTATCGACTTACTTGATTTATTTGGTTTAGAATAAAATTACGTACGATTTTTTTTACTTGAAACTAATTTTAACCCAAAATCGACCTGAATTTTGACTCAGTTTTAACCCAAAACCGATACAATTTTGATCCAAATTATTATCTCAATTTTGACTCAATTTAATCCGAATTTTTACTTAATTTTTACTTAAAATTGGGGTCGATTTTAGGTTAAAATTAAGTACAAATTGGGTTAAAATTTTGGTTTAAAATTAAGTAAAATTGAGTCAAAATTGGGGTCGATTTTGGGTTAAAATTATAGATTAAGTAAAAACCATACTTAATTTTATCAGGTCAAAATTAAGTAAAAATTCGGATTAAATAGAGTCAAAATTGAGATCATAATTTGGGTGAAAATTGGATCGGTTTTGGGTTAAAATTGAGTCAAAATTGGGATCGATTTTGGATTAAAATTGGGGTCGATTTTTGGGTTAAAATTAAGTAAAATTGAGTAAAAATTGTGGTCGATTTTGATTAAGTAAAAACCGTACTAATATTTATCGGGTCAAAATTAAGTCAAAATTCGAATTAAATCGAGTCAAAATTGAGATTTGGGTCAAAAAATTAAGTCAAAATTCGAATTAAATCGAGTCAAAATTGAGATCATAATTTGGGTCAAAATTGGATCGGTTTTGGGTTAAAATTGAGTCAAAATTGGGGTCGATTTTGGGTTATTGAAATCAATTAAATCAAGTAAGTTGATTAAATTGAATAATTAACTTTATTTATTGTTAAAATTCGAGTTAAAATTAAGTACGGATTTTGGTCAAAATTAAGTATAAATTTGGATTAAATCGAGGGGGGAATAAGATGAAAACTGAAAATCGAGAGGGGAATAGGATGGAGTCAAAATCGAGGGAGAAATATGACTAAAGCATGATTTTCAAGGGGATAGGATGAAAACTGAAAATCGAGGAAGAAATAGGACTAAAGCATTATTTTCAAAGAGGAAATAGACTCTTTTTCCTAAATTAAAAGAACAAAACATGGTGTGATCATGTATATTGATAATCATATTTTTTGTGAGCTTTAATATGCGGTAATAATTTAAAATTTATGAATTGTTTATTGATCCTCGTATAATATCATGTCTACCATTATTGCTACAACTTATAAGATTTCCCAGAAATCACCACCGAAAAAATAGAGTTTCCACCAAATGGTTATGTACGTAAACCTGGGTTTGTTGAATTCATTAAGTCTTTAACGGTTTTTTTCCAATGCTTTAAAATAATATTTATGTATCATTATCCAAATTATTAGTTTTGTTTGTTGGATCAATTCTGGTAGGTGTGTTCCAAGTTTGATACAACATTTCCATTGTTTAGTAATGTCTATTAGTATCGTGAATCGAGAGTGTGTGGTGACCTCCTTCTAATAATAATGATGTGATACAACTGAAATAATGTTTTTTAATAAATTTTTTACATGTGCCTCAATGCTCATGGATGAAAAATATTTACCCATTGACGAATAAACTACATGTATGGTTTCCTTGAAAATCTCTCATTGTTCATTTGGTCGTTGATATTTAGTTTCATGTTCAAATTTAGTTGTAGTTGCATCGTATGATAACTATATGTATATTAATCGATTTAAATATTGCAGTTGTCTATATTAGTGGGATAAGGCATTAAATGATATTTCTTTGGTGATTTCCCATTTTTTAGCATTAGTTGTTCAATTCCATTGACATAGTGAGATCTACATATTGAAAGGATGTTAGTTTTTTTAACCATGGAATTTGTTTAGCATATTTAAGAATGATAATTTAAAGGTTTTCCATCGTCTTTAGATGATATCATTTGTCAGAAGTTGTCATACTACTGTACATGCATAATGTGGATGCTAAATATTTCGATGTTAAGAACATGACAAAAAATCCTTAAATATGATGGACATTTCCAGTTTCTTGATTCTTCTATAGCGGCTATATATTCTTGACCATCATCGAGAAGGTCGAATATACGACACGTGTCTTTAAATATAGTATATGTTTTTCTAAAAAAATCTTCAATCTCCAAATGAGATTGGACCTTTTATTTTTTTTCAACAACATTCTTATATAGTATGGTTTGTCTATTGTTGGCGCTACATTTTCCTAATGTCTGCGTACGCTCGTTGTCTTCATGTGAATATTTTTTTCTTGTTGTTCCATATAAACCAAGTTGGGGTTAGTACATTACATGTGAATCATTTTGTAGACTTATTACAGTTGACGTTATGTTTGGATACTATGTTAGCCAATGTTTCACCTCTTAAAATTTGATGTTTTGTTTTCCTGGTAAATGAAACCCTTAGACATTCAATTGGAACTCTTTGTAATTAAAATCAAATCTTAGTATTCTTCAACAGGGTTTGCATCCTGATATGTATCTACAATTGAAATAATTTTGTATATCATCAACACGGTTCAAACTAAATGTACCAGAAGGCGTCGACATGCTTACGTTATTCTGTTGGGGCCTTTATTTTAATATAATTGAACAAATATTTTATTCATTTTATTTGATAACACAATTTCACATTTATATGGGCTATGTATTTTACCTATAAACTTGCATTGTTCAGTACAATGTTTTTAAACTAAATTTCATGATAAATATGTTTTTAATGGTTGTTTGTAAATATGGTATTCAATAATTTTTTATGGAAACCATTTTGTACATTTTTCTTTTTCTATACATGGTGAAAGTTTATTCGCCAATCCATATGGATCATGAACTATTGTATCATCTACCGATGTATAAAGTATGAGGTCTATATTTTTATCTCGGATCTCCATGATACGTTATCAAAGTTAAACAAATAACCTAAACTACCCGCAAGTGCACGACACGTGTGTAGTACTTTAGGTGTCGATCCAACAGGGACTACGCAACAAAACATAAACTCAAACTACGAACCAAACTTGCAAACGAACGAAATGTGAGATTTGAGAATGTAAATACTAAAACAAATAAAAAAATTAGTTCTTAACAATGAGACAAACGTTCCAGGAATTCTGTTTCACCACAAGACTATCGAAACCAACAATCAACCTATCTATCATGCAATCCCAGTCAAGTTATCTAAGGTAGCCGATCCTAATATGACATCCCAGTCAAGTACTATTAATATTTTAAAGAAACACAAAATATTTATATTAATTTAGCGAATATTTTAGTTATTATATATGTAAATAAATAAAAAAATAAAAATTATTAAATAATAAATAAAAAAATGTTATATATTTATTGGAAATAAAATTTAGTATAAAATATCAATATTTCCAAACCCTATCATCATATTCTTCCTTCACACAACCTTCAAATTGGCAACCTCAATCTGAACTCATTTATATGAAATCTCCGTTGCGAGCTTCTTCACCTTCGTTGTAGCTTCTTCTCATTCGCTCATGGCAGTTAATATTATGTTAAAGTTAATATTGTGTTATCAAAATAATTGCATTTTTTATCATAATACTAAATTTTATAGAATTTTAAAGATATTAAGGTAAACAAATAATATAAAAAAATATAATTTATACATTTATTGGTATAATGATATTAGATTTGTGAATTAAAAAATAATAATAGAAAAGTATATGATTCGAAAGGATTAGTCTTTCTATTAAATGCTTAAAATTTAATTTGGATTTTATAATTTTATAGGAATATACAAGAAGAGATAGAAAAAATTCAACTTCGTTAATGATAAAGAAGAACACAACACAATCCCAGAAAAGGTGTCGATTTCATCCAATTGATTATAGTATTAAATCAATACAATTAAAATATAAAGTTGTACAAAAAAACTTATTCTTATGATTTTATAGATTCAGAAAGTATAAAAAATAAACCGAACATATTTTATGAAAAGGTTATGTTGTTATTATCGAATGATATCATGCAAGTAACGTATGATATGAATTTTTATAAGGATATAAAAATAACACAATCAATTTCATTAAAATTTGTTGATCGCTAGTATAGTTGTATTTATCAACGACATTGTTAGTTATAATAATATTTTTTTACTTATACTGCATTTAAATTGAATACTAATTATTTAATATCTGATATGTTACAAGGAGCAATTATGGAAAGAAATATTTTTAGAAAAAATATTTATCTTAAAATAATTATTTACTGAAATTATTCACGAATATCATAAAAATATTTGAATTAATTGTAAAATTTTATTTAAATATAAATTATAAAAATCTTTAATCTATTAAATAAAAATAAAATTATTAAATAATATAATACATAATTGGTTTATAAATTCACGTGAAATATAATTATAGTTTTATCATTGTAATCCAAAATATAATATCCAATACTCAAAATGATACGAAACTATTTGAATAGGTCATGAAATGGGTTGAGAGAAACAGTTAGGGAACATAGAAGCAGTCATTCAAAGAGAAATAATCATTTAAATAGTTATTCAACAATATTTATAATATTTAGATAAAAACTTTTGACCATTAATATAAAGGGTTAACAAAAGTAGTTGAAAAATATCTTCAATATTATCATATTGAGTTTCATGTCTTAATATAATATATATATATATATATATATATTTGTTGTTTATACGAAGAATATTTATCGCAATTTCACTTTAGTATTTGTTAAATATCTTAAAACTTTCTTTTTATAAAGATATATATTGAAATAAAAATTCAAAATTTAAGTATTTAATTGTATAACAATTATATATTTGTATATATTAAATTCCTAGAAATTATTTGTAATGATTCTATTTATTTAAACTGTTTATATTATATAATTTATATAATAAAAAATAAATTTAAAATTAAAATATTTTAATATATAGTAGAATATATCTTAAACCCGCGCATCGCGCGGATAGTATTCCTAGTAACACATAATTTACATATATAGGTTGATATTTTTTGCAAATCCATACACCCATCTTGAAACATCACAACGATCAAAAGATTGTTTATACTGTGGTGAGATATTTTCATAGATGGAGGGTTGTTACGTAGCCAAAAAATATTTACAACTTCAACGGGAGTCCTATCATTCATCTTTGGCTATCGACGACGAGAGTCCGCAGGTTACCTTTGGAGTTGAAGAGTACGAAGGGTCTGGCTTTTAACATCATTTAAATGTCGCTTCCTAGAGGAATGGCTAGAGGATTCGCTCGGGGGCACATATCCCACGGAGTTGTGGTATCCTCGTCATATATGATCTACAAGCCATTAATTCTCGCACCAATTTATTTTTAAGCTTTATAAAATGATAAATAATTTACCTAAGTGCATACAACAAGGCTAGCCTCAATATTGACACAAACAGTGTTAGTATCTACACATTGAAATTTGTTCAAGGGGTTAAACAGATTTGCATGTGTACCTCGGCAGAGATTAGACGGATAATTTCTGGATTTTCGGTCAGGTTATTAATTCTGACAATATTTGAGGATGTTTTGTAAAAACTACAAAGATAAGGCTCGGAGAGGATACAGAAGAAGGTGTGATAGAATGTTTGACTAGACACTGGCGATTTTACATCTGAAGAACCTCTTCTTGACAGGTACTATCAGCTGCCTATAAATACAAACAATCAATATTAAAATGAAGTAACATGCATGTGACTACATGTGTAGTAGTAAGGTTAATGGAAAGTTATACTTGGTTGAATCCTTGCGCATTTTGGATGCATTGTAGTTGATCAATTGCGTGACATCTTTATCAAAGAATAAATATCAAAGAACCACCTTAACATACACACAATATTTTGGATTCCAAATGCAAGTCATTAGTTATGAAATAACTAAGCAAAACAATTAACAAATGAATAAAACTTCTGAAAGAGGAAATACTTGAAAAGTGGCATCTCGGTAGTTGCTTTGCTGAAATCACAATAAAATTCTTTTCTGCCAAGGAATTTGAACATTCCTCCACAACAATCGTTACTTTCCTTGAACAGACCTTACAACCAAGGTAATACCAACTACTAGTGGTGATAACCTCGGAATTATTGCAACACAAATACATGTGAGACTGCAGCGTGGAAAATATATTTTAGTGATTTTCTAAGTTATAACTGTACTATAATAACTCTTATGAGGGTGAGCTTGATGACCTCTGTTAAAGGTAGTATTTTAAACAACGTTTTCAATTGGATAGGACTCCAAGAATCTGGGTGATCGCAGACGTTTGGGCAAGGAACAAACGTTGAGATTGATTTTGGACAATGAGGAATCCTCTCAAAAGACTACAACTTTCAAATGCCTATGTTAAAATCATTATTAGACAGTTGTAAATGTCAATCTGTAAGAGGCTAAAAAATGTAAAAAAAAAGTCTTACAATTCTTTGAATTGGATAATGAGAGGAAATGCCTGAAGTATTGAACATTACAGATTGTCTTTTTAGTCGCAATAGAAAAGCAACATATATGAGCATACACTACAAAAATAAAAAGAGGAATATCAACGAACGGATCAATTTATTGATATCATTTATAACAAATTGTAATGGAAAGTAGGACATTATCAACGACTCGAAGTCCGTTGCAATTGCCAACAAATGATCAATGAATAATATCCGTCACAAATTTGCTAATGCATCCATTGGATGCATGTTGGCTTTTAACTAGCGTTACGTCTTCTTCTTTCTCTTTAAGCTTCTCACATGTATATTGTAATTGTGAACGTATTTACTCAATTTATTTGAAAATCTTGATGTATTTTTCATGTATCTCTTCTATGGTGAGATCATCATCACTATCTTCTTCATTTCCTTCTTCGTCATCGGCGTCAATGATTCCAATTAATGCTATATAGTTCGTCATCTCCTCGTCATCACTTTCTTTCTCAGAATCTAACTCTGTTTCTTCTTAAGTGAGGAATGATTTGCTAAAACTTCTTTAATTGTTTCCACACACATTTTTCGTACACCCAAATCCTTGACAGTTGAAATATTTAGGTACGCCCAAGGTCTTCAACATGGATTCTCTTTTCCGAACATAGGACACTCATTTTTCATATGCTCATACCCTTTACATTCATGGTATTGTATTCTTGACTTTTCTTCTTTTTCTTGCTACGCCTTAGACGACTTAAAGTACACCTTAGGCTTCTTCAGAAACTTGTTCAACGTTTTTGCCAAGAGAGACACATCTTCTACTACTTCCTTAATCCTAGATGCTTTTCCAATGGCTTGTGGAAATATTCTTTGATTGGATTCTTTGTCAGTTGATCCTTGTTCCAACTGTAGTTCCATCTCATATGCTAGAAGAATTCCAACAATCTCCTTGAATCTTGTTGTATCGATGTTAATAGCCATATTCATGACAAAATCTTTGAGGAAGATAACGAAAAAAAATTTACCAGCTTCTTATCTTCGTATGATTGGCCAAGCACATATGCTTCATTTGTAAGCGCATTGAATCTTCCACTAAATTCCCTCACATTCTCCATTTCTCTCATTTAAAGCTTCTCAATGAGAGAAATGGAGTTAGGAACTCTTTTTGATTCCTAACTCTTTTTAAAATGCCTGCCAAAGACTTGAGGTCCTAACTCTCACGATATGGGCATTATGAATTTGCGGTCATGCCATTTGGTTTGACTAATGCCCCTGCTGCGTTCATGAAGCTAATGAACAATGTTTTTGGGACTACTTGGATCGTTTCGTTATTGTATTTATCGATGATATTCTGGTCTACTCCAAGAGCCCAGAGGAACACGAGGAACATTTGCGCTTAGTGTTAGAGCGTCTCAGATAACAATGATTGTTTACGAAGTTGAAACAATGTAGTTTTTGGAAGAGACGTGGTTGATTTTTAGGACATGTTGTATCGGAGGAAGGAGTTTCTGTCGATCCTGAGAAGGTGTCAGCAATTGTAAGTTGGAAACTGAAAAATGCAACAGAGACAAGGAGCTTTTTAGGATTAGCAGGGTACTATCGACGTTTTGTTAGGAACTTTGCTAGTCTAGCGAAACCAATGACGAGACTTATGGGAAAAGATGTACCTTTTGTTTGGAATGAAGATTGTGAGAAGTCCTTCGAGGAGCTAAAAGAGAAGCTAACGAAATCCCTATTGTTAGCCTTACCACAACCAGGGATTCCATACATAGTCTACATGGATGCGTCAAAGATGAGATTAGGATGTGTACTTAAAGAGGGAGATCACGTGATTGCTTATGCATCAAGGTAGTTACATAAGCATGAAGAGGATTATCTGACTCATGTTTAGAGAGGCACCTGTGGTCTTTGCGTTAAAGATTTGGAGGGCATATCTTTATGCGGAGAAGGTACAGGTTTTTACGGACCACAAAAATCTAAAGTATATATTTACGTAACCAGAGTTGAATCTGCGTCAGAGAAGGTGGATGGAGTTTGTCGCAGATTACGAGGTGGACATCGTATGGTATCCGGGGAAGACAAATGTTGTTACAGATGCATTGAGCCGTAAAAGAGTTGAGGTTTCGGCTATGCAAGAATTCAGTGCTTTGATTAGCCAGATAAGTGCTTTGAGACTAGAGGAAGTGCAGACTGAGTCCGAGAGTGTCGGTTTGCAAGCCGTAAATCAGGTTGGTCTATTGGGTAGAATTCGTACATCAAAATTATCCAATGACAGGTTACAGAAGATTCATAATAATCAACAAAACCCGAGGTACAAGTTATATCAGATCAGGGAAGACGGTCTACTGATGATTAATGGTCGAGTTTGTGTACTGAAGATCTAGGGATTATAGAAGAGATTCTAAGCCAAGCTCACCAGTCTAAGTATTCGACTCATCCAGGATCGACGGAGATGTATCGGGATGTTTGTCAGCTTTATCAATGGCCAGGGATAAAGAAGGATATTGCTCGATGGGTAGCAAAATGTCCAACGTGTCAATTAATCAAAGCGGAGCAACAAGTATCGAGCGGAAAATTGCAAAGTCTACCAATCCCCGAATGGAAGTGGGACCATATTACCATGGCTTTCGTGACAGGTCTTCCAAGGACGCAAAGTGGAAAGGATATTATTTGGGTGGTTGTGGATCGACTAACTAAATCGGCTCATTTCATTCCGATAAAGAAGACATTTGATGTGAATCAGCTAGCCATGATATATATTACGCAAATTGTGAAGTTGCATGAGGTTCCATCGAGCATTGTGTTAGATCGAGATGGGAGATTCACCTCATGTCTTTGGCAGGCATTTCAAAAAGAGGAACCAAATTGCGCATGAGCACCGCATATCATCCACAGAAAGACGGACAATCTGAGAGAACTATAAGGACGCTTGAGGATCTATTACGAGCATGTGCGTTTGAGTGACCTGGTAGTTGGGTGAATTGTTTACCACTTGTTGAGTTCGCATACAACAATAGCTATCATGCTAGCATTGGGATGCCATCATATGAAGCTTTATACGGGCGACCATGTCGTACACCCTTGTGCTGGACTGAAATGGGGGAGAGATATATCTTCGAAGCAGAGATTGTTGAAGAGACCATGGAAAAGATAAGAATTGCTAAGATGAAAATGCAAACGGCTCAAGATTGTCAGAAGAGTTATGCTGATCTAAAAAGGAAGGATGTGGAGTTTAACATTGGAAATATGGTGTATTTACGAATTCAAGCGAGGCGAGGGACTTCAGATGGGAGTCGAGTGAACAAGCTATCACCACGATTCACAGTACCGTTTAAAGAGATTGAGCGAATTGGAGTAGTGGCCAATCGATTGGAGCTTCCCTCATCTTTATAGGGAATACATGATGTGTTTCATGTATCATTGTTACGTAAGTGTCTATCAGTACCAGAGAAGATACTTGTTGAGCCACCAAAAACCTTGAGGAAAGACTTAACGTATAAAGAACGTCCAATACGCATTTTGGATCACCAAGTGAAACAGTTGAGGCGTAAACGAATTCTGTTGATAAAGGTTGTGTGGGAACATCATGGCGTCGAAGGAGCAACATGGAAATTAGAAGAGGATATGAGACATAAGTATCCCGAGTTGTTTGGAGATGAGTTGTATGGTTCTTCTATTCACTGAGTACAAATGTTGCCGTAAAAAATCAGAGATATAGAATTCGAGGACGAATTCCTTTGTAGTGGGGGAGAATTTTGATACCTGTAATACATGGTAAGTCCGTATCGCCGACTTGCCTATGTATATATATATATTATTAATGATTGATCGTTTCATTTTCATACGTATTTCTTGCACGATTTTAGAGATGTTTACGATATATATGTGATGTCTACGTATGATTTTGTATGCATTTTACTCGTTTTCGTGTTCTTACAGGTTTTAATGTGTATTCGGTTCATTTTGGATCTAAATAAAGTACACGAGGCAAAGTACCAACATCGAGGATCATCACGGAATTAACGGGACGAGAATCAGTGAGGAACAAGCTCAACCCACGTGGGGCACTCCCTAGCCCGCGCAGGGCCTTTGGCTCGGCAATTGGTCCAGCAGATTGAGCACGGGTCGGGCAAGTCATCAGCACGCTCGGCATCAAGTGAAGCCCCAGCCCGCGCGGGGCACACCTCAGCCCGTGCGGGGAGGCCTGATTTTCATCGCGATCATGCGCGCCGCACCCGCGCAGGGCACAAACTCAGCCTGCGCGGGTTGCATCCGTTACCTGCAAACACCAGATAAGTTAATTTATCTAAACACAAAAAAAAGAACTTGTTGGTGACTTATAAAAAAAAAGAAAACGACTTAAGAGAAGAGGAATAAGAGATATTTTTCTGGATGAAGGAATGAAAGGTTGCCCAACTTAATCAAGAATGGAAAACACATGAAAAGGCAAAAAGGGTGGCTGCTGCAACAAAAGGAAAAGAACTGAACGCCCAAAAGGAAAAACCAGGAGAAAAGGAAAGAAAAGAAGAACGAAAAGGAAGAAGAGGAGCTAGGGGTCGAGGGAGTTTAGAGAGAGTGAGTTTTCAGTTTCAACGAAGAGAGAGAATCAAATAAGAAGGAGACTTTTGCGAAGGAGACATTCAAGGAGCATTGGAGATCAATTCAAGACTTCGGATTCGTTTGGTTTTCATGTTCTTTAGAATTTCTACTTCAATTATGTTGTTTGCTTTTGAACGTATGAGTGAATAGTTTATTTTGTTCTAGGAGAAGGGATTAGCCAATGGCTATTCCGGAACCACTTTGATTTATCTTTGAATGCAATTTCCCGTTTTTGTTTATCTATTCTTTGTCCGAGAGCTTGAATGAATTGTATTTACGAAGGCCCAGTAGATGCATGTGTTAGGGATTAGGAGAAGGACCGAAAGGAGAATTCTAGTCCTAGAAGATCAGGTTTAGAACAACGAAGGTTAGGCCACAAAAGCAGGGTAGCAGCGGTTGAGGGTGAAACGGATGAATCATAGAACATATGGGTTTAGTTCAAGGTGTCAGCCATGAAAGTAGGGGATACCTTGACTAGATCACGTTTCTATGCGTTGAGAGAGGGTAGATATCATATTAGGATTGTATGTCTTAGATAACTTGATCGGGATTGCATGATTATATAGGTTGATTGTTGGTTTCGATAGTCTTGTGGTGAAACCGGATTCCTAGAACATTTGTCACATTGTCAAGAACTCGTTTGTCTATTTGTTTTTAATATTTCATTCTCAAATCCCATATTCGTTCGATGCAAGTTTGATTCATAGTTTGAGTTTAGGTTGTGTTGCGTAGTCCCTTGGGATCGACACCTAAAGTACTACACACGTGTCGTGCACTTGCGGGTAGTTTAGGTTAAATATTTGTTTAACTTTGATACACATCAATGATTAAGGTTTAAAAAATTAAAAGAAAGGGAGAGAGCAGCCGTGGGAAATTCAACAGAGGGAGAGAGAGAAGCAACCGAGAGAAAGAGGAAAGAGAAGAAAAAAAAAGAAAAAGGGAAGAGGAAGAAGAAATTGGAGAATGATCTTCAAATATTCATCGCGTTATTCGTGGGTGGATTCTAATTGAGATTATGGTAAATCTCTAAATAATTTGTTGTGATTATTCCCTTAATTCGAAGATTCATATTATGGAAATTGATTAATTTAATGGATCTATAATAGGAAAATTGATTGGGTGTTGTTGTTAGCGATAATATCAAGAATCGTCAAGTCGTCGGGGAAGCTAACGTGAGAGTTTTCTCCATCGTAATTACGGATTTGTAATTCATTTATGGAAGAGATTATACTTTTAAAACGAGGCATGATCACAATAGGATTTATAGGATCATAATGGGAAAAGTGAGACGAAACAATTGAATTGGATTAAATCATAAATTTGCCGTATGAGAATTGATGACAAGTGTATGAGTTGTATAAGTGATTAGAGATGAACTAGAGAATTGACGTGCGACCAAGAGTTGGGGTCGGAGAACGTCGATATTTGGGTTCGGTGTTAAAGCTGAGTGAATATCAAGTTAGTGTGCTCGATCGAGTGATTTCACACTCGAACCTTCGGAAGAAGGCGTGTGCGAGCGCGTCGGTGAGAGTTGTCACGTGAGGAGTATCGGGTCTATGACGTTAGTATTGCGACACTTGGATCTGGGCTGACGTCATACCGTGCGTGCTGGGGTTGTGGTAACCTTGCGAGCGACGGAACATTGAGTTAGTCAGGTCAATGGATCTGCCGGCGTCGTACCGTGTTAGGGTTGTGGTAACCTTTCGAGCGACGGAGCGTCGAGTTAGTCAGATCAGTGGTTCTTCCAGCGTCGTACCGTGTTGGGGTTGTGGTAACATTTCGAGCGACGGAGCACTGTATTGTACTGATGGCTGGAGTACGTTGTGACCTTGCGAGATCTTTAGAGTGCTGGGGTCCTTTGGACTTTACGAGCGTATCTCCGAGCTAGAGTCGTGTGGACTCTGTGTGTTATGATCCAGTGTGGTACTAGTCTTAGACTTTGGGTACTTATTCAGGTTGGGTAGAGTTGTCTGTATATCTTGTGTTCAGACCTTGGATATATCGTTATTTTATGATATTCAGTTCAAATGGGAGAATACGTGGCACAGATTACGTACACGTATTGATCTCACTGAGTGTGTATTTCGTACTCACCCTATTTGTGGACTGTCGTGGATGGACAGGATATGGCAAGGAAAAAGAGTAATAAGGTTGAGCAGCAACATGAAAGCTCACAACGGAGTGATGGAAGAGGCGTGCACGAGGTCTCGATGAGTTTTATTTTGTATTTCGTATTTATTTTATTTTATTTATTTATCGTGACTATGATATTTACGTATTTGTTTTGCTATTTGGCCCAGACCATTCTTATTTTGGAATAAATCATATGTTTTGTTTTATAAATGCATTTGAGCGACGACACGTGTAGCCACCTCTTAGAGGTGATGGTGGATACTCTTAGTCACGAAGTAGTTACGGGATGGGGGTGTTACAGGCCACTTTCGCTTCATAGATTGCCCTATGGCCCATCGAAACGAGGAAATGGCTTTGATCCTCTGTTTCGCCATCTCGTTGTTAGAGAAGAAGACATCCTCTTAAATAATGACACGTGGAGAACAACCGAGAGGTTAGTACTGGTATCAAGTATTCTCTTCTAGTCTTGTTCAATATAGATTTGTTTCAAGAAATCTAGAAAATAAAAAAGAAAAGATAGGGGAAACTACACTGATTTAAAGAAACCGATGTACTTTTAAGTCGGGCTTTATAAGAGATATAGAGGAAAGAGAGTTTATTAAATTGGAAATAGTAAAAAGAAAGATTCTTGTTCATTTCTTCTGTGTTTTGGGAGCAGACCAAGCCTAAGCTCTGAAGCAACTAGTAAGTACCTAACCTGAGACAAAGTTACTCAGAGCTCATATCTTGGAAACCGAGCTTATGTCGGGCAGTTCATGTCGAGAAACATATATGCCATTCCTCTGATGCCTTGGAAAATTGAAAATGCACGATTCCCTCCATGCATTTGCCCTTCTGAGATGAGTTTCTCTGATATGTCAAGTAGAAAGGAAGCAAATGCCTTGGCCGGGTACAAGTACTCTGGTTTCCCTGTTACACGATAGAGAGAAAGAATGACGTATGCATTTCCACTGATGGTGATGCCATGACAGATTCCTACTCGTTTTAGCAGTCCTCGGTTCCACACAACTTCCCTCGCTTCCACCGCTGCCTGTAAAAATTCTTCTGTCCCAAATACCTGATTGATCCACACATCGAGTTTGAGTTCAAGTACTTTGATGGGAACTTCTCAAGGTAACAGTTTCAAAGTGAGTTGTGGATATTACCTCAGCGGCTTTTACAAGAGTGAGAACAACACCAGGAGCACCATGACACCAGTGGACAAGGCAATGACTCGCTTCCTTCACTAGAAGGGTAATTTCTACTAGGGTAACAATACTTGATCATATAGTATAGTGTTCTATGACATCTTTGATTTCATCTTGTCTCAGTTCCATATACATTAAACCATGCATGATCCCGGCCAAACTATGCGCAGCTCAACAAATACTTCTTACCGTGCCATTCATACATTAAGGGCCTTTTCCCCCTTTTACCCAGTTGCCTTCTGCTCCTGAAGATTTCTTTAACCGCAGATCTCTGTGGAAGTCAGGGATTTAGATGACTATAGATCTGTATTGAATTTTTACTGCGTTAAAGGAGTTTTTTTTAAATAATGTTAAACTCAGTACCATTCTTGCAGGTGATTGATAAGCCATTTTCCGTTTATGTGAGGAAGAAATAGAGGAAGGTGATGAGAGCATCAGAGAAGGAAGGAAGGCGGTGGGATTTTGGCTGAAGAATTGAAGATACCCTGTGGTTTTCGGTAAGGAAGAACGGTAAGGTTTTTAGTTAATTGAGTCAGTTTGTATTTCTTTATTATTGCTTTAGTTGATTAAGTGTGAGAGTTTGTTATTCAGCTGCTGGGAACGTTGTTTCCCAGCTAGACTGAATATAAATGGTTGGGCATGGGGGGATTTCTTTTTTATGCAATTGGTAGCATCTCAATTGGTGTAAGGGGCGTGTGGAGGGGTACACACGAGAAACAAAGACCTTCAAATTGTTCTTCATTTCCTTTGATTAATACAAATACACAGTTCTTCTACTGAAATTCTTACTAAATTTGTATCAGAGCACACCGATTCAACCCAAAATGACGAGGAGCACTTCTCAGTGGAGAGAGGCGGTGGATGCTATTAATGACCGTTTGACATTTCAGCAGGAGTATATGGAAGCCTAGAGTCAAGAGATGGATACGATTAAAGAGAAGATGGACTCACTGCAGAAATCAGTGCTGGATCTGATGAAGATGATGAAATCTCAGCAAAAGTTACCAGAAACGGAAGGTACCTCAGCGACAGCAAATCTGGCGGAAAATTGAGCGCGGCTGACCCCAGAAGCTAACTGTAAAAAAACTGGAGATGCTGGTATTTGAAAGAGCCGACGTTTTGAATTGGCTCGCTCGGGCGGAACGATATTTCGAAGTGGGTAACTATGGAGAGGATGAGAAGTTGTTGATCGCAACCCTGAATCTCGAAGGTACGGCGTTGCGATGGTTCAACTGGCAAAAAACCAGGAAGGAATTCCTGGAATGGGACGATTTCAAGCTAAGCCTCTACAATCGATTTGGAGGGTTCAAAATTGGATCGGCCAGTGATCGATTGTTTGTACTCAAGCAAACCGCGTTGATCTATGAGTATCTAATGGAATTTGAGGATCTAGTTTCACAAATCACCCTCTTACTAGACAATGTGCTCATTAGCATGTTCATGAATGTGATACGATCCACGTTGCGGAAGATGGTTCGAGTGTTGAATCCGCAAGGATTACAAGAACTCACTGATACGACCCTACGATTAGAAGATTGTGAACTGGATTTGGGTGATTTGGTTCCTTCGGAAGTAGAGTCGAAGTCTATGAACTTTGCGTGTCACGGTTCCTTCTCCGTTGCAAAAGGGTTGGGGAACACCAATCATACCCGAATTCAGGCTTCAGGACAATCTGTGATGGGTAATCCAAGAGCTAAGGCCACTATGGATGTGCAATCGAATAGAGATCAGCCTCCTGATAATCGAGGTAACTTCCAACGTAATAATTTTCGTCGTTTAACAGATGCTGAAGCTGATGAGATGAGAAGAAAGGGGATGTGCTTCAGATGCGACGAAAGGTGCTCCTACAACCACTAATGTAAGCAACAGGAATTTCAAGTGTTGATAATAACTGCGGAGGATGAATTCCATGAAGCTGAGAAGGAATGGATGGATGACATCGAGGAAACTATAGAGGGGGTGACTGGGCTAGCTGAATTATCGATGAACTCTATGGTAGGGTTGTCGACTCCCAACCACACTGAAGCTGAGGGGAAAAATTAAGGATCGGGAGATTGTTGTTATGATTGACACTGGAGCGACCCACAACTTCATTGCTGAAATTGTGGTGGATCGTCTGGGATTAGTACTGGAATCGACCAAGCGATATGGAGTGTCGTTGAGAACTGGATTAACGGTAAAAACCAAAGGAATTTACATAGAAGTGACAACGCAGATACAAGCAACAACTATAATATGTGATTGTCTGCCTCTACAATTAGGAAGTGCAGATCTTATATTGGGAGTTCAATGGTTGCAAACCCTCGGACATATTCAAATGTATTTCAATAAACTTGAGATGTCTTACCATCTCTTGGGAGTGAAGGTTTTGTTAAGGGGTGATCCCACTCTCAACAACACTTTGGTATAAGGTTTAATTAAGACAGTCCAAGAAGATGTGCAGGGGTATTGGGTCGAGCTGATGAACATCAATGCAGAAGCACCAATGCTCAAAGAGGAACCCGAGGAGATACACCAACTGTTGAGTCAATTTGAGGACATTTTTTATGAACCTGTGGGATTACCACCCCTTAGAGGACATGAACACATTATCAATTTACAAGAGGGGGCAGGTCCTATAAGCATTAGACCGTACCAGTATCCTCACGCCCACAAAGAAGAGATTGAAAGATTAGTAAAGGAGATGCTGGCAGCGGGAATCATTAAGTCGAGCCAAAGTTCATTTTCTAGTCCGGTATTGTTGGTCCAGAAGAAGGATGGTTGGCGTTTTTGTATGGAATATCGAGCTCTCAATCGTATCACTATTCCAGATAAATTTCCAATACCAATGATTGACCACCTACTAGATAGGTTATATGGGGCAGCATGGTTTTCTAAACTAGATTTAAGGGCTAGATACCATCAGATTTTAATGAAAAAGGAAGATGTGGCTAAGACGGCTTTTCAAACACATGACGGGCACTACGAGTTTTTGGTAATGCCGTTTGGGTTGACAAACGCGCGTGCAACATTTCAGGCCCTGATGAACCAGGTTTTTCGTCCCCTCCTGCGTAAGTTTGTGCTTGTATTTTTTATGACATATTGGTGTACAACAGGACATTGACTGAACATTGCACACATTTAGCTCAAGTTCTACAATATCCAGACAACACAAGCTTTGCGCAAATCGGAAGAAGTGTAACTTTTGAGCTTCGACGGTGGAATATCTCGGTCACTTAATCTCAAAAGAGGGGGTTTCTACTGACCCTAAGAAAACAGAGGCAATAAGATCGTGGGAAACACCAAAGACTGTCAAGGAGCTTAGAGGATTCTTGGGATTGACGAGATATTACCGACATTTTGTGAGACACTATGGTATCATTGCAAAGCCATTGACTAAACTACTGAAAAAGGATGCATTCGTTTGGAATGCTGCGGCAGAACGAGCTTTCCGACAGCTGAAATCGGCCATGATTTCCGCTCCAGTTCTAGTATTACGAGATTTTGAGGATTTGTTCATTGTGGAAACAGATGCTTCGAGCAGTGGATTAGGTGCAGTGTTGATGCAGAAGAAGCGACCAATTGCGTTTTTAAGCAGGGAAATAACAGAGAGAGAGAAGCTCAAGCCAATATATGAACGGGAATTAATGGCAATCGTGTTCGCTCTACAAAAATGGCGTCACTACCTATTAGGCCGTAAGTTTCAGGTATGCACTGACCAAAAAAAAGTTTAAAATTCTTACTGAAACAGAAGGAGATCAACTTGGAGTATCAATGATGGCTAACTAAGCTATTGGGATTCAATTTCGATATCATTTACAAACCCGGGCGGGAAAACAAGGTAACTAATGGGTTATCGAGGAAATTGTACGAGTTGTCGATACCCACTGTGTTGCAGTTTCACGATTTGCATGATAAAATTCTCCTTCATCCTGAGCTGAGTAAGGTATGGCAGAAACTGAACACAGGTCAAGAAGACCAACTTAATTACAGCATCTGTAATGGAAGATTATTGTACAAGGGTCGCCTAGTCATTCCAGAGGACTCGAAATACATACCTCTGATACTAACTCAGTTACATGATGGACCGAGTGGGGGTCATTCAGGTGTTCTCAAATCAATGAAACGAATTCAATGGGTTATTTTACTGGAAGGGAATGAGGAGACAGATTCAACAATATGTCGTCCGACCTGCCAGGCTCAGAAATATTCGACCTTATCGCCTGCTGGTTTACTGCAGCCGCTAGACATTCCACAACAAATATGGGAGGATCTCTCGATGACTTCATTGAAAGTCTTCCCAAATCATCGGGATACAATGTGATCATGGTCGTTGTGGATCGCCTCAGCAAATACAGTCACTTTATTCCTCTCAAACATCCTTTTTCGGCTGCGGAAGTAGCGAGAGTGTTTACAAAAGAAATGATTCGACTGCACGGCTATCCTAAATCAATTGTTTCGGATCGAGACAAGATATTTTTGAGTGGGTTTTGGAGGGAACTTTTCAAGCTTGCTGGTACGAAGCTGCGATTCAGCACGGCCTTTCATCCCCAAACTGATGGACAGGCGGAGGTGGTTAACAGATGTCTAGAAACTTATTTACGTTGTTTGGCGGGAGCACATCCGAGGAAATGGGAGCAGTACTTACACTGGGCCGAAGTTTGGTTCAACACCTCATTTCACTCATCTCTCCAAGAGACTCCATTCAAGGTGGTATACGACAGGGATCCTCCTCTCATAATCCAATTCGATAAAGGATCTATTTGCAATTTCGCATTGGAGAAATCATTACGGGAGCGTGATGCGATGATGGAACAAATTAAACAGCAATTGCAGAAGGCACAACATCGGATGAAGACACTGGCAGATGAGTCAAGACGATAGGTACAGTTTGAGGAGGGAGATTGGGTCTACCTCAAGCTGCGTCCCTACAGATAACAGAGTGTGGCACGCAGACCTTTCCAAAAGTTGGCAGCATGGCTCTTTGGTCTGTTTCAAGTACTTTGACGTATCGGTTTTGTGGAGTATAAATTGGAGCTTCCGGTGGACAGTAAGATTCACCCAATATTTCACGTGTCACAATTAAAGAAAGCTCTGGGCAGCAACTTCGTAATTCAACCGTTACCCCCGAGTTTATCAGGAGATCTTGAGCTGCCGTTGAAACCTAACAATCTAGTGGATGAGCGCTACAACACAGAGGGTCACTTGGAGGTTTTGATCCAGTGGAAAAACGCACCAGCACATGATTCAACGTGGTTGCTTGCTCGTGATGTGGTCGCACAATACCCACACTTTCAGTTTGAAGACAAGTTGCGACTGAAAGGGGTATTGATAAGCCATTTTCGGTTTATGCGAGGAAGAAACATAGGAAGGAGATGTGAGCATCAGAGAACTAGGAAGAAAAAAGGAAGACGGTGGGGTTTTAGCTAAAGAATTGAAGACACCCTCTGGTTTTCGGTAAGGAAGAACGGTAAGGTTTTTAGTTAATTGAGTCAATTTGTATTTCTTTTTTATTGCTTTAGTTAGTTAAGTGTCAGAGTTTATTATTCAACTGGGAAGGTTGTTTTCCAGCTAGACTGAATATAAATAGTTGGGCATGAGGGAATTTCTTTTTTATACAATTGGTAGCATCTCAATTGGTGTAAGGGGCGTGTGGAGGGGTACACACGAGAAACAAAGACCTCCAAAATGTTCTTCATTTCCTTTGATTAATACAAATACACAGTTCTTCTACTGAAATTCTTACTAGTGATATCTTATCGTCAATGATATGCTTGTTCAAGAACAAGCATGCCCACAAGTATCCTGCTCTCTCATATAATAATTCAATCGGCAAATCACTGGGAAGTCTGATCTGTCAAGAAATCAGATTCAAAATGAGAACAATCATCAAAGCTAAGAGAAAATGCAAGGACCTGACATGCAGTTCAGATGTCAAGCTTCAAAAGTTCTATCCACATAGGGGTAAAATGGTCTTACTTCATCAAAACGAGTTAAGTAATGGTCAAGTAGGTGGTCATCTCCAATATGCTTTGCCACAATAGCGCCAAGAGCACAGACGCCAGCATAGCCACATATGAATGTCACACGCCTGATACACCAGATATGGGAATGTCGGAAATATGATTCTCTAAGAGAAGAATAGGAAGATAGGAAGAAGAACACAAGAGAATTAGTGTTTGAGTTGTGATTTTTCCGTTCCATTTCATCCCTATTTATAGGAGAAAAATTACAAAGAAATAAATTACCCATTACCCCACTAACAATTGTTAATGTACCACTAACCCACTAACTCAATTATCCATAGTAAGTGAACTACTCACATCACTAACCCACTAATAAAAAATTAAGAAAACATAAAAAAGAATTATTCAATATTTGCCCCCTTTAATTCTTGTCATGTTTTCTTGAATCTCGACGATACCAATTCTTGTGCGCAGTTCCTGAAATCTGACACGTCCGAGTGGCTTTGTGAGTATGTATGCGAGTTGGTCTTGTGTAGAGGTATACTCGAGGACGATCTTCACATCTTCAACGCACTCCAAAATGAAGTGAAACCGAGTGTCGATGTGTTTGCTCCAGTCGTGAAAGACGGGGTTCTTGCTCAATGCGATAGCGGACTTATTATCCATCCTAAGCTTTGGCGCTTGAGTTTCCGAGCCAATGAAGTCACTCAAGAGTCGAGCTAACCAGATGCCTTGAAAAGTTGCAGCTGATGCAGCGATATATTCTGCCTCACATGAAGATAATGCCACTACCTTCTACTTCGCCGACTGCCAGGTGACGGGGCTATCACCAAGGAAATAGAAGATGTCGCTTGTGCTCTTTCGTGTGTCGATGTCGCCTGCCATGTCGCTGTCATTGAATCCAACAAGACGTGGTTGACCATCACGCTTCTCTCCATAGAACACTCCATAACTGCGTGTCCCAGAAATATACCATAACACATGTTTCACTGCCGTGATATGATCCTCGTGTGGCTTCTCCATGAAGCGACACACGTACCCTACCGCATAGGCAAGGTCTGGTCGCGTGTTCACAAGGTACCGAAGTCCACCAACTATACTTTGATATTCCGTGGCTTTGACCAGTGGGCTAGAAATTTCCTTGCTAAGCTTCAAACGTGCTTCCATAGGTGCCTTGCATGGGTTGCAGTTGCTCATGCCGCATCTCTCCAATAATTTCTCTACGTATGCTAACTGGCAGAGCATGACGCCGGTTGCACTTTGATAGACCTCAAGCCCGAGATAGTAGGTCAACAACCCGAGATCGCTCATCTTGAACAAAGTCTTCATCTCGGCCTTGAACGCTTCAACATCGCCTTTTTCAGACCCGGTGATTATCAAGTCGTCCACGTAGACACCCACGATAAGTCGTGATGCTCTTCTACTCCAAGTGTATATCCCATGCTCAGAGGTACTCCTTTTGAACCCAAGTGGCTGTAAACTTGCATCTAACTTGGCGTTCCATGCTTGTGGTGCTTGTCGAAGTCTGTAAAGGGCCTTATGTAGGCGTAAGCCCTTCTCTTTGTGGTTCTGGTCAACGAACCCTCGTGGTTGTGTCACATACACCTCCTCTTTTAGCACGCCATTGAGGAATGCACTCTTGACATCCATGTGATGGATTTTCCACCCTTTGCTTGCTGCTAAGGCCAACAAGAGTCGTATAGACTCGATGCGTGCCACGGGCGCAAAGACTTCGTCGAAATCAATCCCTGCACGCTGCACATATCCCTTTGCAACCAGTCGTGCCTTGTATTTAACAATGGCTCCATGTTCGTCACGCTTCACCTTAAAACCCCATTTGAGTCCAAGGACTTGGTGACCGACAGGAAGGTCGACGAGCTCCCAAGTACCATTTTCGTTGATGGCTTTCATCTCCTCAAGCATTGCTTGTCGCCAATGTTCGTGTTGCTCTGCCTCAGCAAAAAACGATGGCTCTTCTACTGTGGTCAAGTGCAACTCTTCGGTCTCTAGGGCACGAGGTGCAAACTCCCGTGGTGATGATGGTCCGAGGATGTTGTTGATCGTGCGGAAGCGTAGAGGTGCATCATCATGATCTGCATCAAAGTTTGGTTCGACATTTTTCGGTGGCGATGCAAACTCCACTGTCTCTAGTGTTGCATCAGGAGTTCGAGGGGACTCTTGAACCGTTTCTCTTGGGCCTGGTTCACTCGTAGTGATATACTCGATACTAAATGGCTCCAATGAAACGGTAGTACCACCCTTGTCATGGGTCTTCCAATCCCATTTAGCCACCTCATCAAAGACAACATCTCGTGTCACGTGCACCCGTTTGCTGACTGGGTCGTACACTCGGTATGCCTTGGACCCAACTTCATACCCGACAAATATCATTGGTGTGCTTCGATCATCAAGCTTCTTCAAATTTGGTCGAGTGTCCTTAACATGTGCGATACAACCGAATGTACGAAGGAATTGGACTGTCGGTTTTGCACCATGCCAAGCCTCATATGGTGTCTTCTCATCAAGACTACGTGTTGGAGCGCGATTGAGGATAAAGACTGCAGTGGTGACAGCTTCACCCCAGAATTCTGCTGGAAGACCTTTTGCCTTCAGCATGCATCGGGCCATGACAACAATTGTCTGGTTGCGGCGTTCAACGACTCCATTTTGCTGTGGCGAGTAGGGGGCCGTTAACTGTCGTTGGACTCCCCTATCGGAACAATATTCCCCAAACTCCACCGATGTAAACTCACCTCCACGATCAGTACGAAGCACCTTGAGCTTCCGTCCCGATTGTACCTCTGTCGCAGCTTGGAACCTCTTGATTGCCGCTGGAGCGTGGTCCTTGCTTGCGAGAAGAGTGAGCCACATATAACGACTAAAGTCATCTACGAGCAGTAAGAAATAACGATTCCCACTTGGTGTCATCGGTGTAATGGGCCCACATAGATCACCATGGACGAGATCCAAAAGATCTACCGCGCGTCGTCGTGCCTTCTCCGGAAACGAGTTCCGCCTTTGCTTCCCCACGAGGCAACTATCACACACTTGGTCAACTTGAACAATATGTGGCAACCCACGCACCATGTTGTGTTGAGCGAGCTTCCGTAGTGCATTAAAATTAATATGGCTGTATCTTGCATGTCATTTCCACGATTCTTCGGAGCTTCTTGCCATCAAAAACACTGGTCGTGTAATGTTGAGGCAGATCGAATAGAGCCTATTGGAGGATCTTCGGACCCGTGCCAATAATCGTCGTTGTGGATCTCTTATAGTTAAGGTGCCCCCTTCGATGATAGTCTGGCATCCAGAGTCGTCCAACTGCCCCACACTGATTAGGTCTATGGTGAGGCGAGGAATATAGTAGACCCCTGTTAGTGCACGATGCTCGCCGTTTTTGCATGAGAATAAGATCGTTCCTCGTCCTTCAATCTTGACGATAGATCCATCTCCAAACTTCACGGTTCCAACCAGTGATTGGTCGAATTCGGAAAATGTTGCACGCACACCAGTCATGTGGTTCGTCGCCCCGGTGTCAAAGAACCATATATCACCTTTTCACCCCTCCTCACGGCTAAAATAGGCAGTAACCTTCGTCTCCTCAAGGTGGATAGGGCACTTATGTGATGGTGGTGACCCTGACGGTGTAGATTGTGATGTAGATGAATCTAACGTGGTCTCACACGCCTTGGCCATAAGGAGTGTAGGCTCGTCTTCATCCTCGTGGGCCAGATGTGCTTTTCCATTGTTGGGTTCGACAGTCCCAGATGTGCTTCTCCATTGTTGGGCTTGGATCGACAGTCCCTAGCCCAATGACCCATCTTACCACAATTTCGACACTTATCTTTTGATCTATCTCGGTTCTCGCTAGAACCAGATCCACCATCTGTTACGGATTTACGACGTCGTTGTTTTCGACGACGTTTCTCCGACTTAGAGCCTCCAAAGGAACAATCTCCTTGTTTTCGCTCCTTCATTCGTGCAATCCATTTCTCTTCAGTGAGTAAAAGTTTACCCCCAACCCCTGATGTGGGCTCCAACGGATCAAACCGTTCTTCTGCGGCCTTCAACTTCCCAGAAACCTCTTCCAACGAAAGTGTTGACAGATCCAACAAAGTTTCAATGGACAATGCGATCTGTACAAATCTGGGAGGGACGACCCATAGGTATTTCTCAACCACCTTGTATGACGGTTCAGGATCTCCGAGAATGGCTAGCTGATTCACTATGCCGGAGAGACGCATGGCAAAGTCATCCACCGTCTCACCATCACGAAAAGCTAAATTCTCGTACTCCTTGCGCACTTTCTGAGGCTAGCCTTAACGTGCTCGATCAGAACCGACACGCATAGACTCAACCGCTTCCCAAGACTCTTTCGCATTCTTCTTCACGGCGAGCGAAGAGATCATCTCCGACGGCACGCCGCGCAGAATGGCTTCAAGCGCCATCTGATCTTCCTGCTCGTCATCGGTGCCTACCTCGACGGCTACCCAAAGTCCTCGTGCTCGGAGCATCACATTCATCATTAGTGACCAATCTCCATAATTAGTCTTCGTGAGCATTGTAAATGTCGCA
Source organism: Gynandropsis gynandra (assembly GCA_036759665.1). Classification (NCBI taxonomy): domain Eukaryota; kingdom Viridiplantae; phylum Streptophyta; class Magnoliopsida; order Brassicales; family Cleomaceae; genus Gynandropsis; species Gynandropsis gynandra. The sequence continues at coordinate 14,632,868 of CM071875.1, forward strand.
CCTCCCACCTCTTTGACCACCTTCTGCACCACGTGGTTACCATCATCCCGACGTCGACCACGACGTGGAGGAGGAGAAAGAGATTGTCGATGTCGTCCTTTGTTTACGGGACTCCTTGATGCTCCAACGTTGTGTGAGATCGAAGACATTTTTTAATGGATCGATTACACACGCTCTGATACCAATTGTTGGAAATATGATTCTCTAAGAGAAGAATAGGAAGATAGGAAGAAGAACACAAGAGAATTAGTGTTTGAGTTGTGATTTTTCCATTCCATTTCATCCCTATTTATAGGAGAAAAATTACAAAGAAATAAATTACCCATTACCCCACTAACAATAGTTAATGTACCACTAACCCACTAACTCAATTATCCATAGTAAATGACCCACTCACATCACTAACCCACTAATAAAAAATTACGAAAACATAAAAAAAAATTATTCAATAGGGAATACGTTAATCACCTGGACCCCATAACTCCAACCTAATCCCTCTGAAAACGTAAACCAAATCCACCTAGGACTCAGTACAAAAATCTTGCTCAGAATAGCTCTTGTTTCTGTCATTCAAGAAGAAGGAACAAAAACCCTCATGATATTACCTAATTAGCCTTAGGTTAAACCTGTTTCCTTTTCTTCTTTTTAACCTTTGTGTTCTTCATCTGTAGCCTCCTCCCTCTTCCCTCTCCTCAACATATCCTCTCCATCTTCCTCTGCTCTACGGATCGACCGACCGACGACCAGCCTCTCTCTCCCTCCTGTAGACCGACGGTCGCTCTCCCTCCTGCAGATCGACCCTAACCAAGTTAAATTTTCTATCATAATTTGGATACAAGTGATTTGATTTATTCAATTCTACTTTAAATTTCGAACGTAATTTCGAATTTAAATAAATCTGGAAATTCCTAAACTTAAAAGATATTATTTTATTTAATTATACATGATAAAACCATATACAATTTTTTGTTAAAATGTCACTATTTTTTAAAATAAATTAAAGAAATTACTCCATTTCATTTTTACCTTAATTAATCTAAATTTTGGATTTCTCTTACCACTGATTTGGCCTTGCCGAACTTTCGAAGCTACCACGGATAGACGAAGAGACTCTCACTTGATCGGATTTTAAGGTTGCTCTGACCTACGTTTCCCCAACTTTTCCTAGCACTATCTCTGGTAATTACCCACATTCTTGATTTCTCATCCTCTCCCCCAATCTTCTAAATTGGCAATATTATATCGTAGAATGTGAACTTGTTTTCTAAGATATGGTAAAAGGGTAGGGCTGAACAGGGAAAATGAGGGAAAACAGTCTATTCCCCCCTGAACTTTACCACTTTAATTATATTCCCCAATCGAGTTAAATTTTGGTGAAATTGGGTGAAATCGGATTAAATATGAGTGAAATGGAGTTAAATTCGGTTAAATCGGGTTGAAATTCGGTTAAATCGAGTAAGATCTAGGTGAAATAGAGTTAAATTTTGGTGAAATTGAGTGAAATCGGATTAAATATGAGTGAAATAGAGTTAAAATTCGGTTAAATCGAGTTGAAATTCGGTGAAATCGAGTAAAATCTAGGTGAAATCGAGTTAAATTTTGGTGAAATTGGGTGAAATCGGATTAAATATGAGTGAAATAGAGTTAAAATTCGGTTCAATCGGGTTGAAATTCGGTGAAATCGAGTAAAATTTGGGTGAAATTGTGTCAAAATTTGGTGAAATTGTGTTAAATTTAAGTGAAATGGAGTGAAAATTATGTTAAACCGGGTTGAAATTCGGTGAAAGCGAATAAAAATTGGGTAAAATTGTGTCAAATTGGGTGAAAACGTGTTAAATTTGAGTGAATAGAGTGAAAATTCGGTTAAACCGGGTTGAAATTCGGTGAAATCGAGTAAAATTGGGTGAAATATGGTTATGTTAAAATTATGTTACTATTAGATAAATCATATAGAATTTTTTGTAATTTTTAGAATTTAAAGTATTTTTTTATTTTAATATTTTGTAATATAAAAAATTTAATAATAAATTAAAATTAAAGAAAATATGTTATTTTTATAGAATTTATATAGTTTGGGGGAATATGTTAGAATTCATATAGTTTGGGGGGGAATAGGCTGAAATTCATATAGTTCGGAGGAATAGATTGGAAATCATATAGTTTGGGGGGAAATAGACTATTTTAAATATCTATATATTAAAAGTTTAAACAAATGCTTGCTTCTCAGGCATTCTGTCTTCTCAGGCATTCTTGCCATTTAATTAAGCTTCCACCCACGATCCCTGACTCTCCCATCCACCTCCCTATGACCCTCTCGCTTCACCTTCCTCTCGCCAGTTTTTTTCCCTGAAATTTAATCTGCATCTACGGTGTAGGTTCACGCAACGCTGCCCACTCCAGCTTTGGCATTCGAAGAAGCTACTGGATGCGCCTCCAGCCTTGGCATACGAAGAAGAAAGCAGGAAGCGCGCGGCTGCGAAAGAGCTTTAACTGTGAATTCAGATCCCCTGGTTGATAATGAAGCGTGAGAGAGACCATTTCCCCTGGAAGCGACTTGGTCGTTGGTTTCTGTTATTTCTTTTATTCCTTTAATAGCTCGACGAGCAACAGAGCCAGAGAATTCGAACCAAAATTCAAAGGTTGAGATTAGGTTTTCTTCACTCTCTCTTTTTTCATTTTGGATTCTGAGGTTTCTTTCGCTTTATGGTGTCTGCAAATCCCAATCCTGTTCGAGGATACCGTCTGCTCGATCCGATCATGAAGTCCGGTCTTCATTCGCCGTCGGAAACGACTGTTACGGTCGTGAAAGATCCCGGAGTTTGCTCTCCGGATGTGGGTGGAAAGAATTCTATGTCGTTTCGGGTGGATTCTGGTGAGAGGAGTCGTAAACCGTATACCATGACGAGGTGGAGAGCTAGCTGGATCGAGCAAGAACACGACAGATTTCTAGAAGCTCTTCAGCTGTAAGTACCCGAATCTAGCCCTCGTTTCCTTTGATTTTAATTATATTTATTCCAATCCTTGTTGAATATAATCAGTGTTTGGATGTCTGAGCGAATTTGGAGCGAGTTTGGGTCTTCTTTTACGGGTTAATACAAACGTGAATTCAACAGAATGTATCTAATTGTGATGTTGACGAGGATATTGTTTTTATCTGGTTTCAGATTTGATCGTGATTGGAAGAAAATTGAGGCATTTGTAGGATCTAAGAGCGTCATTCAGGTATTTTAAGCTACTTTTGGTCCGAACAAAACATTAGAAAACATTTAGTAGTTCGAAATGTGCATTTTAGATATTGGTAAAGGTTAGCGGAGCATAAAATTCGGGTAATGTAGCAGAGAACTGCGTGAATTACCCAATTTATGGATTATTTGGTGTTTGGCTTCTTATTAGCCAAGCTTCATAGCCAGCAGTTCTTGTTTATTAGTGGTAGCTTTTAAGTTATCTTATGAAGTTTGTCAATGATAGATTCGGAGCCACGCACAAAAATACTTCCTCAAGGTCCAGAAGAATGGAACAGGCGAACGCGTCCCTCCTCCTCGACCAAAGAGGAAAGCTGCACATCCGTATCCACAAAAAGCACCTAAAAAGGGTATTTGTTGTGTGATGCCCCCGCTGTTTGTTAGAAATAACTGTATGTATATAATTTCAAAAATTCTTATTGCTTTGGCCATGTATGTATTCATGATAGTTACTGCTGTATCACAACTCGAAGGACAATTTCAAGCTTCTGCTGCATCAGTTGACCACACAAACGAAAGCAAACGTATGCCTTTGTGGAAGCGGACCTCGATGGCTGCTGTTAACACCATAGCTGTGACGAATGGTAATAGCTTTGCTTTTGCGTACTCTCTTATGATCCATGTTATTTCTTGATTAGTTTTTTCGGGCGTTAAGATCTGTGAACCATTTAGGTGCCTTAGACAATGAGAGGCTATCTGCACAAATTGATGTCGACGATTGCTCCTATAGCAGCTCTAATGAATCTGTCCAGAAGGATAGGAGGTTCAATGAGCCAAATGCTCAAATTGGCAACAACAGCCTAATAAGAGGTCTATTTTTCTCAGTGACAGTTTGAAGTTGTCTCAGTTTTAAAAGTTAAGGATTTCAGTTAACAAAGTTTGGTTGAATATGATTCTCCTAGGGTTTTAGGGGGTTAAGTATTTATCTGTTTGCTCCAAATCCTGAATGTTAGGGTATCACTTCCAAATAGGTAAGAGATCTGTTGTTGATAGTTGAAAACCATGTAGTATTCATTCATGTGTAACTTCCCACATAAATTCGGCTCGGCGGCTTTGGTGCTAAAGAACCGGGGGTGGGGGTGTGTGAATGTCTCTTCCCGTGACCCCTCTGTCGTTTGCAAGGCCGTTTCTGTCCAGCCCGAGGCTGGAGTTCAAGACATTGCTGTTGCTGAGGATGTCTCTCAGGTGACAGGGTAAGTTCTTATCTTCTCCGCTCTTTGTAATCCATAGATCGTGTCAGATACTGTATTGGTCATCAAACTGTGAGCAATTTATGGCAGGGTATTTGGAAACCAGCTCTTGTTCCTTATTGGTCTAAACTACACAAACCCAACTTATGCTGCTGCCATTCAGCCATCTATTCCCGTCTTTACTTTCATTATCGATGTCCTGATCGGGTAAAAATCAATCGTTCACTGTGTTTCTCGGGCTCTAGCAAAATGGAAATGGAACATAAGCCTTCATTCTTGTGTTTTGCAGCACACAAAGAGTGTGTTTATTCTGACTAGAAGGCCAAGCTAAGGTCGGAGGCACTCTTGTGTGCTTTTTAGGCGCAATTCTGATTTGTGGTCTTTTCTTTTTGTGTCTTTAACATAATCTTTTGTTCTGGATTTCAAGGTTATTGTCTATGAGAGGAAAGGGGTTACCGGGAAGATTACATGCCGTGGCCGCAAGATCACTCTCCTCTTTCTAAAGCTTTCAAAACCGTCCATGGTCGCAAGATCACTTTCCTCTTTCACCTCCAAGCCTTTGGCTTCTCCTAAACCCTCTTGTAGCTCAGGTTCTGCTTCTCGTCCGGCTTCTCTTAGGTTTACACAGAGAAAGCTCGGTGTGGTACCTGGTAGGTTTTTCAAGGAGGAAAGCGTTGAAGAAAGAGAGTATGTTGAGAAGCTGATGGAGTATCAGGTTAGCTTCAAGCTTTTTTTCTTTTAGAACTGCATGATTTGAGAGTGAATAAATATGAAACATTATTCAATGCTTTTGTAAATATGATTGATAATAGAACAAGAGAGGGGGAAGAGTGAAGCTCCACCCAATCGTGTCGGTTGTTTCGGAGTTCGAACATGCCGAGAAAGGAGATGCATTATATGGTAAATTAATACACTATTTTCATTCTTTCTCGAATCAAATAATAATAATAATAATAATAATAATAATTGTTGCGTCTATGATTCAGTTATGGAGCTGGCTCTGTCCTTGGAGAAACTTACCAATGAGAAGCTCCTGAATGTTCACAGAGTAAGTTTCCTTAAATTCAGAAGCCGTACATTGAATTTTCATGCATTTCTTATATAAAAAATGATAATTTCAATGATTGGGGAATAGGTGGCAACAGATAACAATGATCCTTAGTTGGCCGATTTCATTGAAAGCGAGTTTCTTGGAGAACAGATAGGCTTTTTCTTGAAAGAGTTTGTGAAAGGATTCAAGAGATGATTTGTGATGGATTTGATCTTTTATTCATTTATGGTGAATAGGTTGAAGCCATCAAGAAGATCTCGGATTACATCACTCAGCTCAGGATGGTCCGCAAAGGCCACGGTATGTAATCTCGATTACTTAAAAAACCCTTTTATTCATCTTGATTAATTAAAACTTCTATAATTATGTTTTTTAAACATTTGTATTTGTGTTGGGCAGGAATTTGGCACTCCGACCAAAGGCTTATGGCTGAAGCTGTCTAAATCTATACAACTTTGGGGGATGTGTTTGGGGATTGTCATTGCGTTTTGAACATCTCAAGCCATACTAATGAGATGTATTTTGTAAGATTTTAGATGTAAGCTATGGGAGTGGTAATAATAAAGTGGGTTGATTTCATTACTCCAATTAGTTTGTAACATATGGGCATGGAATATGAAATGATGATGATATCAATCTAACAAACTAGCATTTTTGGTTAATGGGTTTGATCCTCTCTAAGTCTACTTTTACACAATCAACATCCTCCATAATAAAATGATTAAATAAAAAGAAATGTAAACAACTTAATTATGAATTACCCTGAATTCTATTCACTAACCTATAGATTCCACAATCACCGCGTAATAATATCGTTACAAACAAAAATTTGCTTAGTATGCTGTTTTTTTTTCCATTAGTTTAGGGGATTGTTACATATCTATTTGGCCTTAATGGTGATGAGTATAATGGTTGTTGAGCCTCAAAATCACTACTTTTTTTTATCGAGTCAGATCTGGACAGTAACAACTACTTGCTTGGAGAAATGGTTGATCATGAGGCAAGATAGTTACAGACTGCTTAAAATTCATCAGAGTCACGATGACGATATGGAGAATACAACTTTATTAGTTCATTTCCTTATGTTAGTCTTTGTTTTGCTTATTCTTGGGTGTTATATGTATTTGCAGTATGAAGAGTGACATCAACCAACGTCTTGCGTATCTTAGATCTCAATAAAGAAGTCCCACAACAACCGCTCATTGTATATATAGAAATATTCAATGGACTACCAAATACATAAGGTCAACATAAAATCACTTTCTTCAGTCAACCAATTACTTACTAATTTATAGTGTTGTTCTTACTTTATTAATTGTTAGTATTTTTATCCTCCATTTAGGTCGTACGATCAGAGACTATCGTACCATGTCATCATACAGAATCATCCATGGGTCACCATTTACAATAATGCACTATTTTTAAAATCTCGGTAATATAACATTTCTCCTAATAGCATGATTTACGAATAACATTGTTCTTCATATTCATTCATTTATGTTGTGATGCATTTCATTCAATATTTTATCATATACGGTCATTAACATGTTTTAAGCTTCGTCATTAAACTAATGCATAAACTTTATTCTAAAAATTACAATGATATATCTTCCCGCGCGATGCGCGGGTATTTACCTAATATTTAACAAAAACAGTAAAGTTTAAAGGGGAATAAGATTAAAGTGCTAAAAGTTCACCGACTTTTACTCTGTGTGATAAATAATGGTTTTTCTGGTGGGCGACTCTGATTTTTTTCTTTTCTATATTGGTTAGAATGTGATATGATCTTTGAACAAAATTAGTAGCCCTCTTCGGTTTTGTTGTCAAGATGAAGAAGTTCTGATCGTAGTTTTTGATCCGTGAATTGTGGGTGGCATGAAATTGATGCAATTTATTAGGATTTTCCGGCGTTTACTGTGATTTTATTACATTGGATTTTAGGTATACCATTTGAAGTTTTCAAATCGATTTGTGGATCACCAGATTCGGTAATTTGGTAATCCACACTCTGTCGTCCAAATCATTTAGGTAGTTGTTCTGGTGTAACCTTAGTCTATCATTTACAGTGGAGGACTCGAGTAGTGTTATTGGTTTATGAGATAATAGACGAAGAGATGGATAGTGAATCGTCGAAACTCAAAGGGGAGGAGGCCGAGGAAGAATTCGTTCTGCTTGATCTCGACGAAGTTGTTGGGCACATTGACATCCCCCCCAATGCCCCATATCTTTTACAAGTACGCTAGGTTTTTATTTTACTAGTTTTGTATTGCAATTGCAGTTATGCTGCCAATTCTCTTCTGGTTCTAACTTTTGCTGTCCATTGTGTGTCATGCTTCTGCAGAATTTGGATACTTTAAACCCGAAATTGATCATAGATGGGAAAATCAAGCTGGTATGTATATCAAATTTTATGTTGAGTTATCAAGTTAAAAGGGTCGTGGCTTTGAGATGTTCTTGAATGGTTCGCTTGAAGACCTCTGCTTTTTCGAAGGTTGGAGAATATATAGAGACGATTGGGACATGCCTTGCTTTCACAGAGAAGGGTTAGTTTGCTTCTCCCTTGTGTTTTGGATTGAGTCGAAAACTTTTTTAATCACAAACATTATACTAATATAACTCTCTAATTTTTTTACCTTTCTGTGCTAAGTCCAGATCTTACATTTCAATCGGTTGGTTCAATTAGATACCTTAGGCTAATAGTAATCTCCTGAGTCTTGGTTGTTTGCGTTCTTTTTCACTGTATTTTCTTGAACTCTCTACAAGGTAAGTCAAAAATGTGTTTTCTGAGTTACATTACACATTCTACCAGATGATACAAATCTGATGATTATGTTTTCAAATGCGTTGTTGTGCTTCTCAGACAATGTTGCTTCCTCTTTGTGTAGAAGTTGCAATCAGAGAAAATCAGACACCGAAGAAGCAGGTGAATCCAGTGGCTAAACTGCACAAGATTCTTAAATTTCGGCTAGTGCTCGACAATAATGATGACACTGGACATAGAAACACAAGCTGAATCAAGTGGTTCAAGACTCAGAGAAGGCAGGAGATAAGTTTCTTGAATACATAGCACGCGTAGGTATTTCATGCATATCTCACATTACACCTAAAGAAAATAAATTCATTTATAAGAGAGAAACAATGGCAGGGTTTCTTCAAGAAGGGATGGTGTCTCCAGACTAAATAGTGCATGATGGTTGTATAAGTAATGTTTCAAATGAAAAAAATGTGTTTCAAAGCATGGAATTTTGGCAGTAATGTGTTATTGCCGTAGAAGCTGTTCATTTGGAAGTCTGTCCTTCAGTTGTTGATCCTCTATTCAGTACTGCCTTCCTAATGCTTTTTGAGAATGTAACCAAAAGAAAATGAAATTAATCGTATCTGCAAGAGCTTTATTTGAGGTTGGTTGCATTGTCATATTAGCATTTGTGTCCACAGACATGAGAGTCATTCTGTCTGATCTTCTTCTGATTATTATATACAACCATATACTATTTGCTCTCGGGACAATCCTTTCTTGAAGAAATCATGCCGTTGTTTCTCTCCTATAAATGAATTTATTTTCTCCTAGTGTAATGTGAGATATGAGTGGGATTCCAATGAATATTAAAAAAACGTTGTATTCAAATGCCTACATGTGCTATGTATTCAAGAAACTTATCTCCTGCTTTTTCTAAGTCTTGGACCAGTTGATTCAACTTGTGTGTCCATGTCCAGTGTTATCATCATTGTCGAACATTAGCCGAAATTTAAGAATCTTGTGTAGTTTAGCTACTAGTTCTATGATTGCAATTTTCACACAGGGAAGCGATATTGTCTCAGAAGCTTTAAAGCGCGTTTAAAAAAAATAGAATCATTGGATTTGTATCCAGAGCAAGTCGGGCTTAGAATGTGTAATGTAACTCAGAAAACCGTAGCATCTGGTAGACCGTGTAATGTAACTCAAAAAACACATTTTTGACTTGCCTTTCAGAGAGTTCAAAAAAATGCAAACAACCAAGACTCAGGAGATTATTATTAGCCTAAAATCTGAAATTGAAGATCTGGATATAACACAGAAATGTAAAAAACTAAAGAGTTATATCAATATGAATATGATGTTTGTGACTAAAACAGTTGTCGACTCAATCCAAGCACAAAGGAGAAGCAAATAACCCTTCTCCGTGAAAGTAAGGCATGTCCCAATCAGCTCTATATATTCTCTAACTTCCGAAAAAGTAGAGGTCTTCAGATGAACCAATCAAGAGCAAAGCCACAACCCTTTTAACTTGATAACTCAACATAGAATGTGATATACATACAAGCTTTATTTTTCTATCTATGATCAATTTCGGGTTTAAAATATCCAAATTCTGCATAAACATGACACCTAATATACAACAAAAGTTATAACCACAAGAGAATTGGCAGCATAACCGCAATACAAAACTAGTAAAATAAAAACCTAGCTGATGAGCCATCGAACCTATTGATGAATTGGAGACAATTGAGGACGAGCTCGAGAGAAAAGTGATTGATCAAGCTATTATAATGCCACAAGTCCCTAATATCCCAATAACAAGGTCAAGGACAAAGAGTTTGCACACAAAGATCAACAATTTCGTTGCAAAGCTGCTGGCGGAATCAACCAGTCACGTGGAGATCGAAGAACCGAAGAAAAAGGGGGAATTACAAGGCCAATTGAAGAGCATTAGCATTCTGGAGATTAAACCAGAGAAAACCGACTCAAACCAAGCTTAATTAAGTCAAAACGTGAGAAGGGAAGGAAATAAAGAAGATTCAGGTGCTTCAATTCATGGAGACAACAAACAGATCAAGAATCAGATACATCCCCTAAATCGTAAGGTGTTCTGCTTTATCAAGGCAACAACGACAATAAACACAAGATTCAACTTCCTTATTGAACCTCAAACGGCTAGGAGACCATCAAAAGCGATTCACTTTTCTTTCTTCAGAGTTTCAACGTCAACGTGCTCAATAACTTTGTCGAGATCAAGGAGAACGAATTCTTCCTCGGCCTCCTCTCCTTTGAGTATAGACGATCATTATCCAAATCTCTTTGTCTATTATCTCATAAACCAATAACACTACTCGAGTCCTCCACTGTAAATGATAGACTAAGGTTACATCAGAAGAACTAGCTAAATGGTTTGGACAAGAGAGTGTGGATTACCAAATTACTGATCTACAAATCGATTTGGAAACTTCAAATGGTATACCGAAAATCCAATGTAACAAAATCACAGTAAACACCAAGAATCGGCAAATCCTAATAAATTGCATTATAGCATTAATTTCATGCCACCCACAATTCACGGATCAAAAACTACGATCAGAAATTCCTCATCTTGAAAACAAAGCCAAATAGGACAACTAATTTTGTTCAAAGATCATATCCACATTCTAACCAATACAAAAAGGAAAAAAAAAAATAGAGTCGCCCACCAGAAAACCATCATAATCACAGAGAAATTCGTAATTTCCCATATTTAGCCCTACCCTTTGGCCATATCTTAGGAAAGAAGTTCACATTCTATGATCCAAAATTTCCAATTTAGAAGATTGGAGGAAAGGATGAGAAATCAGGAATGTAGGTAATTACTAGAGAGAGCGATTGGAAAGGTTAGGGAAATCGTAGGTCAGAGCAGCCTTCAAAATCCGATCGAGTGAGAGTCTCTTTGTCTATCCTCGTATATAGTGGTAGCTTTGAAAGTTCGGCAAGGCCTAGTTAGTGGGAGAGATCCAAAAATTTGGGTAAAAATAAATTAATATATAAAATTTCATGCATTCTCTTCTCTAATATTTCTACATCAAAGTATTTTTCTGTTTTTTTCTACATTAATTATTATTCATAAATTATTTTAAATGAATTATGAATTTGTAATATTAATATTTTCAAGAAATACAAAATATTTATATTAATTTAGATAATATTAAATTGTTATATATGTAAATAAATCAAAAGTATTTTTTCTTTTTTGTTCTACATTAATTATCATTCATAAATAATTTTAAATGAAATATGTATTAGTAATATTAATATTTTAAAGAAACACAAAATATTTATATTTATTTAGATGATATTTTAGTTATTATATATGTAAATAAAAAATAGTAAATTAATAAATAACTAAAAAATTAAATCCTATATATTTATTTGAAATAAAACTTAATAAATTATTAAACTTTAATAAAATAATTATTAACAAATATTGATTTTGTATACAATTTCTTTTCTCAAGTTTTCACATTATCATAGTAATTTTTTTGTTTTTTTATTCTATATTAATTATCATTAATAAATTATTTTAAATGAATTATATATTAGTAATATTAATATTTTAAAGAAAATCATTATTTATATTAAATTTAGAGGATATTTTAATAACTAATAAATTAATTAAAAATAAAAAATGTTTATATATTTATTTGAAATAAAATTCAGAAACTTTTATGTGTTTTTTATGTGTTTTTATGTGTTTCTTTAAAATATTAATATAACTTCTCATACATTCTCTTCTCTCATCCTTCCACATCATCAAAGTAATTTTTTTGTTTTTATTCTACATTAATTATCATTCGTAAACTACTTTAAATGAATTCTATATTAGTAATACTAATATTTTAAAGAAACACAAAATGTTCATATAAATTTAAAAGATATTTTAGTTGTTATACATGTAAATAAATTAAAAAATTAGTAAATTAATAAATAATTTAAAAAATGTTCATATATTTATTTGAAATAAAATTCAGTAAATTCTTAAACTTTAACAAAATAATTATTAAAAAATATTGATTTTAGTTATATATATTATTTAAAATTATTTATCTTGAAAAATAAATTTTAATTCTAACTTATTTTAATAAATTTTAATTTTAAAAAACTATATAAAAAGTTTATAAATTTGGAGGCCTCTCATGCATTCTCTTTTCTCATGCTTCCACATCATCAAAGTATTTTTTTGTTTTTTTCTACATTAATTACCATTAATAAATTACTTTAAATTAATTATGAATTTGTAATATTAATATTTTAAAGAAACACAAAATATTTATATTAATTTAGATGATATTTAGTTGTTATATATGTAAATAAATAAAAATATTTTTTTCTTTTTTGTTCTACATTAATTATCATTCATAAATTACTTGTGTTAGTAATATTAATATTTTAAAGAAACACAAAATATTTATATTTATTTAGATGATATTTTAGTTATTATATATATAAATAAAAAATAGTAAATTAATAAATAACTAAAAACAAAAAAAAATATATTTATATTTATTTGAAATAAAACTTAATAAATTATTAAACTTCAATAAAATAATTATTAACAAATATTGATTTTGTATACAATTTTCTTTTCTCAAGTTTCCACATCATCAAAATAATTTTTTTGTTTTTTTATTCTATATTAATTACCATTCATAAATTACATTAAATGAATTATATATTAGTAATATTAATATTTTCAAGAAAATCATAATATTTATATTAAATTTAGAGGATATTTTAATAACTAATAAATTATTTAAAAATAAAAAATGTTTATATATTTATTTGAAATAAATTTCACAAAATTTTATGTGTTTTTTATGTGTTTCTTTAAAATATTAATATTACTTCTCATAGATTCTATTCTCTCAACCTTCCACATCATCAAAGTAATTTTTTTGTTTTTTTATTCTACATTAATTATCATTCATAAATTACTTGAAATGAATTATATACTAGTAATATTAATATTTTAAAGAAACACAAAATTTTTATATAAATTTAAAGGATATTTTAGTTGTTATACATGTAAATAAATTAAAAAAATTAGTAAATTAATAAATAATTTAAAAAATGTTCATATATTTATTTGAAATAAAATTCAGTAAAGTCTTAAACTTTAACAAAATAATTATTATTGATTTTAGTTTTATATATTATTTAAATATCTTGAAAAATAAATTTTAATTTTAACTTATTTTAATAAATTTTAATTTTAAAAAACTAGAGTTACAAGTATTTAAAATTATATATATATTATTGAAAGAAAACATTTAGAATGAAAAAAATTAATGTTCATGATATCATTTTCCATCTCTAATTAGTGTATATTTAATTTAGATTCAATATATCTCTTACTTAATATACATTTTCTCTATAATTTAAATAAATAAATAAATAATATGTCATATATTAAATTTTTACAAAAAAATGAAAAATTAAAATATATAAATAAATAAAGATAATATCATAACTTATTTTGAATTTACATATCTTTTTCAAATTCATTTTTGTAAAGTAAAATTTTATCTGCGCATTGCGTGGGTTATAACCTAGTTGGAGTAGTATTTTAATTTATTTCAAAAAAATTATGACGTTTTAATATAACAATATGGTTTTATCGTGTATTAATATAATATCTTTTCAATTTTAGTAATTTTTGGATTTATTTAAATTCGAAATGACGTTCGACATTTAAATTGAAGTGAACAAATTATTTCACATGTATCTAAATTATGATAGATAATTTAAATCGGTTAGGGTCAAATTTTAAAGAGTTCAATAAATTCTAATTAATATGACCGAAAGAAAAGGTTTTACAATTCCAATGAATCTTTTTCTACTTCACAAAGAAACCCTTATTTTCCAACAAATAATGGCTTTCATATAATAAGAATACAAAACTTGTGTTGAATCGAAATTCAACCATCAAAAATAATTTAAACAAAAAAGACAACAACAGAAAATAATCAAGAACGTGATGCAGGGGTGGACACGGGTTGGGTATCCGGATTTTTTAGGGTATCCGAACCTAAATGGGTAGGGACACAAGTATCCAGGGTTCGGGTACCCGATGATACCATCTCTAGAGATTGTCAACCGACATCAATATAGGAGATCGACAACGACATCAACACAGGTGACCAAAACGGCGAAACCAAAACAGGAGGCCGACTGCGAGATCGACATTGCACACCAATAGGAGATGCAACCAACACCTAGACGATGACAAAACCAATAACCAGACGACACAACCAACCAGAGAATGTGCTTACTGACGACGATGGAAGTGAGAGGGGGAGACAGAAAACGATGCGTGGGAAAAAGGAACCTCAATGATATTTTAAGAAAAGAAAAAACTAGTATCATAACAATTTTAGAAAGTTTTTAAATTTACAATATATATATATATTATTTTTAAATATTTATTCATTAATTATGCATCATTTCAAAAAAAATATTTAATTAAAATATTATTTTCAAAATTATATATGAACCTTTAAATTAATTATGAACACAAATTTAGTAATTCTAAAAATTCATATATTATTTTGAAATTAACATATGTATTATTCTGAAAATAACATGTTATTTTACATATTAATGTGAAATAATAAACAAATTTTTAAATAAAAATATAAAAAATAATTCATTTAACAGTTTAAAATAAATCAAGAAATTATTATGTGGTTTTCAGTTTAGGCAAAAAAAGTTAAAAGAGTGTAAAGACACTTGTACAAATACAAAACAAAGTTCAATATTTGATAATATTAAAATTGCTATAGTAAAATTATGGGTTAAACTCCTATTCCCACTCAAAGTTTAGGTACTTTACGTATTCCCCCCTCATGTATCAAATTCATCCTATTCCCCTCTCATGTATCACCCCTAATCCTATTCCCCTCTCAAGTTTTGTAATTCAGCTTATTTCCCCACACTGTTTAAATTTCTGTTACATAACCAGAATGAGTTTGATACAAAAACTTGAGGGGGAATAGGGTTTGGGTCAAAATTCTGGTTATATAACAGAAATTTAAATAGTATGTAGAAATAGACTGAATTAGAATACTTGGGGGGAGGGGGAATAGGATTAGGGGTGATACATGAGGAGGGAATATGATGAGTTTGATACATGAGGGGAATAGACAAAGTAGCTAAACTTTGGATGGGAATAGGAGTTTAACCCTAAAATTATGTATTTAATTATTTATACATTTAAAATTTCTTTTTTGTATATGATCATATTGCTTTTACTTTATTATATCTTGCATATTTCTGTTCACTATAAAAAAAATCCAACGCAAATACATGTTGGCAAATCCAACTAAATTGTAACCCTATTGGCACGTAAAAATTTACATTACAATGTAATTGGTAGTTGTAACGTTTTACCTATTACTTAACATTAATGGGTAAATTAGTTATTTGACCACTGATTAATGATAAATTTTATAATATATTTTTAAAATAATGATATTATCTACGTCAATTATATCTATATGCTATTTAAATGGTAATATTATGATTTTTTTCTTTGTAAATTTCAATTTATTTTTGTGAGTTCTTTGCATAAATAATATTATTTGATGTAATTAGTTGTATATATGAACATGAGATAGTCAAATAATCACACATGAGCGTACATGTGTGTATATATATATATTACTTACATATATACATTTGAAATTTTTCTTTAAATCATACCACAAAAATATAGGATGATCGTTTTCATATATAATTTATTATATAAGTCTTTCTTATTTCTCCAACATTAACACAAATAGATTTCCACATATTTTATTTTAAAAAAAGAAAAAAAAATAAAATTAATGAAAGAAAACAAAAAGTTGATGACGCGGTGAAAAGAGAATGAATCATTTATCAAAATAATAACTGAAATATTAATTAAATTCATATATATATATATATTACTTACATATATACATATGAAATATTGTTTTAAATCATACAAAGAATTTTACAATGATCGTTTTTTATATATAATTTATTATATAAGTCTTTTTTTTCATCGATATTAACAATTGTTGATTTTTACATATTTTATTTTTAAAAAGAAAAAAGAAATAAAATCAATAAAAAACAAAAAGTTGATGATGTGACGTAAAGAAAAGACATCATTTTTCAAAATAATAATTGAAATACTAATTATTCAATGAAAATTTCATTAACTTTTTGGTGGAAGAGAAAATTAATGAGATTGTGGAAGACAAAAATAATTAATATTATTAAATAATTAGATAAATTTATATTAATTAAATTTTTTTTTGAAAAATTGTAAAATAAATATAAAATTAAAGTAAACAATTAATATTTATTTTTTATATAAAAAATAAATTTGATGATGTGGATGCTTAGGTCGTTTAAGTAGAAGAGAAGAAAACATCCTACTTTTATATATAAAAATTGATAATATTAAAGTTGTTATAGTAAAATTATTAATTTAATTATTTATACATTTAAAATTTCATTTTGTTTATGATATTGCTTTCCCTTTATTATGTTTTGCATGTTTCTGTTCACTACAAAAAAAAACCAACGCAAATGCGTGTTGGAAAAATTGTAACACAAATCCAACTCAATTGTAACACTATTGGCACGTAAAAATTTACATTACAATGTAGTTGGCATTCGTAACGTAATTTTTACGCCGTTGTAATGCTGAGGAAATGCAAAATGTACGTTAGAATTGTGTAGCTATTGATAACACAAATTTAATGTTAGTCTAACGCAACTATATATCGCCAAAATCGTGTAGGAAATTGCTACGCAATTGTGATGCGAGTGGAACGCAAAACTAATGTGGACGCTTGCATTATGGTTGTGTTTACATTTGTTACGCAACTATAACACAAATCTAATGAGATTCATTTAACACAATTTGCATTACAACGACGTTACAATTTGTAACACAAACTCGTATAGATTTTAACACCATTACATTATAAATTTAACCTCTAATTTATACGTATTATACTTCACAAGCACCATAATAAAGAAACTATTGCATTGGTATGTTAATGATTGTAACGCAAGAGCAACATAAATGCGTTAACAATTATGGTATATATTATGGGTAAAACTACAAAATCATCTAAAATCTCTAACTGCTTGTATATAATGTCTTAAAGCGATTCAGATATTCATTTATACTAAAATATGGTAGAAAGCCGTGTTAGTTTTTTTCGTTGTCCCTTTATTTTGTTAGACCATCAATTGAGACGAAATATAAGAAATTTTAAGAAAAATAGATTGTAGATAACATGCACCATGCATGCTGATGAAAGGTAAAATATTATCTGAGCGATTAGATTCCATTGTTGAATTACAAAGGACTATTGATTGTGGTGGAAATGGACACGATAATAATGTGACATAGATATTTCATCATTTATTAGAGTTACTAGATTATAACCCGTGCTACGCGCGAGCTGATTCATATAATCATTTTATTATTTAAAATTTTTATTTCAATATATATATATATATAGATATCATGGTGCATAAAAAAATTAATGGAGTTAGAAAAAAATATTGATGTGAAAATGCAACGAAAAGTAAAATAAATTAACAATTTTAATAGTTATTGATTCATGAATTAAAAATAACAATGTTAATATATCATTATTTTTAGATCTAAACTAATTAATTTACAACTTATATCATAAGACATAATGCTATTTACTATTAAAAAATATATAAATATTTAGATCATAATATATATTATGAGATAAAACTCAATACAATAGTCTTGATCATGATAATTTCAATCAAACCCCTTATTCCTTGCTAATATTCTTCGTCTGAACATGGTAGACATCAACCAACAACTTTTCAATGGTTGTTTTTTCAATTTTTTTCCTATTTAATAAATTTCAAAAGCTTGACCATAACCATATAGATTATCATATTAACATCACAAAAACACATCAATAAACATTGAAGACGGTTTGGAACCCATGCAATGGACAAATTGATTTATAGAAATATATTATTTTCCTATCAACAAATATTTAAATTTTAAATTTTTCAATTCAATATATATGTTATGTGAGATGACAATTTGAATAAAGATAAAAAATTAGTAATGTGAACAATTAAAAGCAAATAATTTTTTTAATATATATTAATATAATACTAAATCTTTAGAATAAAAAAATGAACAACATGAATATATAACGTTTTAAGTAAAACTATGATCACTTTCAAAATGTAAAAACTTTTGAGATTTTATTCTAAACGTTTTACGTATTACTCAACATTAATGGGTAAATTAGTCATTTGACCACTAATTAATGATTAATTGTTTAATGTATTTTTTAAATAATGATATAACCTACGACAATTAAATCTGCATGGTGTTTCAATGTAATATTTTAAATTTTTTTGTCTTTGTAAATTTTAATTTATTTTTGTGAGTTCTTTGCATAAATAATTTTATTTGATGTAATTGAGTTGCATATATGAACATGAGACAGTCCAATAATCACACATGAGCGTACATGTGTGTGTGTGTATATATATTACTTACATATATACATATGAAATTTTTCTCTAAATCATACCACAAAAATATAGGATGATCGTTTTCATATATAATTTATTATATAAGTCTTTTTTTTGTTTCTTCCACATTAACACATATAAATTTCCACATATTTTCTTTTAAAAAAGAAACGAAATAAAACTAATAAAAGAAAACAAAAAAATTGATGACGTAGTGCAAAGAGAATGAATCCTTTTTCAAAATAATAATTGAAACATTAATTAAATTATATATATATATATATATTACTTACATATATACATATGAAAAAGAACTTTTACTATTGTTTTCATATATAATTTATTATATAAGTCCTTTTTTCATCGGCATTAACACATGTTGATTTCTACATATTTTATTTTTAAAAATAAAAAAGAAATAAAACCAATAAAAGAAAGTAAAAAGCTAATGATGTGGCGCAAATAGAAGACATCATTTTTCAGAATAATAACTCAAACATTAATTAAATTCAATAAAAATATCTTTAATTTTTTGGTGGAAGAGAAAAGTAAAGAGACAATGGAAGAAATAAATAAATAATATTATTAAATAATTAATCAAATTTTATATTAATTAAAAATATTTGAAAAATATAACGTAAATATATAATTAATGTAAACAATTAATATTTGTTTTTTATATAAAAAACAAATATGATGATGTGGATGCTTAGGTGGTTTAAGGAGACCCTCATCTTGCGACAAAATTCAAGAACACATTTCGGACTAAGAATGAAAATCTTTTTTCGAATACGATGAAATGTTTACCGATATTCCTGATATGCTTAATGAAACTGGCAGCTGAGCGGGAAGGTTACGTTAAGATTGCTAACTGATCAAGAGCTTCATCGTGCATATACTTATATTTTATTAAATTGCGAGCTCCATCAAAATGAAAGGTAAAGTATAAAAATGTTCTTTTATAAACATATATATGTATATACAGCATTTTTAAGAACAAGGCACAAAAGAATAATCCATATTTGACGGTTGAATATCTAATTATGATGAAAAAACAAACATATGCTATATGGCTGCAAAACTGTGTAAGCACATTGATTATATATATATATACATACATATTATTGATCAAACGATTTATGTGATATACAAGTAATTATGGACTTTATGTAAAAGAAGCTAGTGATTGTGATTCATTTGATGACTCACACTTTCATGGTATTCTTAAAAAAGATTTTACAGTTCAAGTATCAAGGATTTGTTGGGAAAAAGTTGATACGTTTCCATTGTGATTGGATTAATCCGAAGATTGGAAGAGGAACTAGAAAAAATATGGTTGGAGGTTACAATTTCTAGACATCACGTCGGGTTTGGAAGTATGATCCTTTCATCTTATCATTGCAAGCCGAACAAATGGTTATAGTCTCATATCCAAACACAAAATGATAATATGAAAATTCGAGTGTAGTTATTAAAGTGTGTCCTAATACAAAAAACTTGTGGCTGAACTTAATGCAAGTGCAACGTTGAAATTGAGATAAGATTTCTTAACCCAAATTAATTTAAAACTAGGAGATTTTCAAGAAAGAAGAATACTTACCTCGAAAATGTGGAGATTTCTAATAGCAATTTTCTTCTCAGTTACTTCTTGGTAACCAATATATATACTCACCTTGATTTGTTCGTGGTATCCATATATAATATTTTCCTCGTGCTCGTCTTCTCTTGAGGTAGTAGCCTTTGGACTAGATATGTCCATTCTTTCCATAGTAATAACAACCTTTTTATCTTCTTTGTGGATTATTGTTTTTCAAGTCCACCTTCGTCCCATGTGCACTCAGTGGAACATGAGGTACGCCTTCATCATTGAGGGATCCATCTAAGAAAAAAATTTCCTTGTGTGCTTGATTCTCCAACTTCATAACCAAGACCGAAATTATTTGGTTCATTCTTTCCTATTGTGAGGAGACAATCCAACTTCTTTGTTCCTCTAATCAGCATTAGAAATGTTAACATGACCTAGAAATGAAACAGATTCACGATCACAACCATGATCTAGAGTAAATATTACTCAAGACCTAAAAACCTATATACCAGGAGAATAACAAAGGAAAACCAAGAGAATGAAGAGAGAAGCAAATTTGAATTCATCATTTTCATATCCAATTCCAAATACACATACACTTATTTATAATAGAAATGGTAACAACTGTAACAACCTATTACTCACTTAATGATGCCAAAATGGAAAACCTATTCATAGCATTTGTTGCAGTACCAGATTGAGCTGCAGGCATACCAAAATGCTTGTTACAGAGATCATAATGATGTTGAAGAAGATAAGTCTTCATGAAACCTTTTGGTTGAAAATCAGTGTTCTCCTCCTTAAAACCCTATGAATTAGATAAGCCCATGAACCACACAAAGACCCTATGGGTCTTTGTGTGGTTCATGGGCTTGTGAGGCTTTAAACCCTTCAAATGATGTTGTTGTTCAATGTCTTGGTCTTCTAAGATGTCTTAAATCTTCTCTTGTAGCCTCTTGGCCTTAGATCTGATCATCTCGTTTTCATACGTATTTCTTGCACGATTTAGGAGACGTTTTTGATATATATATGTGTTGCTTTACGTATGATTCCGTTTCCGTTTTACTTGTTTTCCGTTTTACTTGTTTTCGTGTTCTTACAGGTTTTTACGCGTATTTGGATCATTTCGGAGCTAAAGGACATGCACGGAGCTAAGGAGCAACTTCGAGGATCATCACGGGATAAACGGGGCGAGATTTAGCATGAGGAGCCTCCACCTGGTCGGGCACAACTCATGCACGATCGGGCAAAGGCTACGGCGAATTTTGGTGCGCATTCACGCACGACTCGGGCAAGGAAATGCCCGAACAGCTGCCTTATACCCGAGCGGGCGGACATCATGCCCGATCGGGCATCCCTTGTAGGCCACGACTCGCGCAACTTGCCCTAGCCGCACCCGAGCGGGCATATGGAGCACCCAAGCGGGTCGCGACCCGAGTAATCAGCCAAGTTAAGTAAAATTAACTTAAAATAAAAGGGAACTCGTGGGGGAGATTAAGGCAACTTACAAACCGACTTAGGAGGCATAAAAGAGGGTAGAGGACGACATTAGAAGAGACAATTCATTCAGTTCGTGATTGGAGAAGAACTCTTGCGAGGAGGCAAGCAAGGAGCATTGGAGATCAACCCGACACTTCGGTTTCGCTTGGTTTTCATGTTCCTTAGACTTTCAACTTTGTTTATGTTTGTTTACAGACGCATGAGCGAGTAGTTTGTTTGTTCTAGGAGAAGGGATTAGCCCTTGGCTATCCCGGAACCACTTTTGATCTATTTCGAATGCATCTTCCCGTTTTAGTTTATCTATTCTCTATCTGAGCGCTTAATTGTCTTGTGTTTACAAAGGCCACGTAGATGCATGTGTTAGGGGTTAGGAGAAGGACCGAAAGGAGAATTCTAGTCCTAGAAGATCAGGTTTAGAACAACCGAGGTTAGGCCACGAAAGTAGGGTAGCAACGGTTGAGGGT
>CM071875.1:14673531-14690744 GCA_036759665.1 Gynandropsis gynandra
CACAAGGAAATTCAAATTGTTACGCACTTCTTCATAATAATATGAAGGTACGTATCGGCTTCTTATGATTTGCTTGAGTTGCCGCCATGTGTTGACCGGTTGGTCAACGTTCATCCTTCTGAAATGGATGATTTGATCCCACCAAATCAAAGCGTAGTCACTGAATTTAGCAGTGGCTAGTTTGATCTTTCGTTGCTCGGTGTACTCGTGGAGATCAAACACCATCTTCGTGCGTCTTTCCCACTCCAAGTATGCCTCTGGATCGCTACCCCCGGTAAACATGGGAATGTCCACTCTCACACCAGCATTATCATGGTCATGGAAGTCTCTATGTGGTGCTCTTCCCTCTCGCCTTCGTCTTGCCATGAAGGGTAGGTCATCTTCGTCATTGGAGGGTCCGTTTGCACCTCCCCCGCCGTATCGGCCAAAATGCAAGTTTGCATTGTGATCTTCGTCCTCTCCTAGGTCAGCTGTAGGATGTGGTTCTTGGCCTCCCCTAGGTGGTATTCTAGGCCTGGCGTGATCATGATTAGGCCTTGGATGAGTCGGTTCTCCCCTTTTGAGCCGCGGTGGTTGTTGTTGAACCGTGAGGAGATGCGTGAGATTCGCGATTTGCTCTTGGAGAGCTTGAAACTCCTCTCGTGTAACTTGAGGCTCCGGTGCTCTATTAACTGATCCTTCACTCTCGTTGGACATGATGAATCAAAGGAAATGTGACCAGAACAAGTTAGTACTCACGCAAAAGAAATTGAGAAATAACCTACGCACAAACGAATTCAAACGAAGATAATCACTCAACCTTCTTATCAAGCTTAGTCCCCGATGGTTGTGAGGTCTACTAGGTTCCTTTGGGATCCGTTGGTGGACTGATCTCAGGTTCTTTAGGACTCCCTATCTTCGAGTTCACATTTTCAAAACGTGTTCGTCATCCGGGTCCAAGTGCTTTACCGCGAGTGGTGTGTTTCTCATGTATTGAGTCACTCGTTGATGATGAACTTAGGATGGTGTCTCCTTGGTTCAGCCCCTAAGAAGTGGCCCTTCGGACTCTTTGTTTTTTTTTTTACTTTTCTTTCTTTTCTCTTTACTTTTTTCTTAGGCTCTTTGGCCGTTTTCTTTGTTTTTCTTAGGTTCTTTAGTCGTTTCTTTGTTTTTCTTAGGCTCTTTGGCCGTTTCCTTTTTTTAACTCTAAACCCTAAATGACTCCTTGGCTGAACCTACAAGAGAGAGAACAACCAAATCCTTTAGGAATAAAATAAATACGAATTGGATAGATACAACCGTGAGTACGTCACTCTGATATCAACTGATGCGTGACTGAATCGTGTGTTTCAATCGGTTGTGCGGATGGATGCCTTTGAACCCGTAGACAGATACGTGCTGAAGAACTTTGGCCCAAATCTCAGTGAGACCGTCCAAAACCCTTGAGCATATGCACCTCTAGAACTCTTAGGACGATAGAAGACGCCACAAACAATCGTGGTTCATTGCTTGATAAGTCGAATCAAGTAAGTCCTGGACTTGAACGATTTGTGTGAGATGAATCTCTCAATCTCAAGAACAATGAGCTAAGCTCCTTTGGTCTGTAATTGGTTCGAAAATCACTTATTTTTATTATTCATGCGTACCTCCTTAAAAAGAAAGAAGGCCAAAACAAACTTTCCACATTACACTCCTATTCAAAAGTCTAAGACTCCTTTTGACCTTTAATCTTCCTAGATTTTATTCCTACTGACAATGCACGAAATAAGCCCTAAATCATATGTGTTCTTGGTACAATTTGAATTCAAATTTGAATTTGAATGGCACAAACCCAAGACACTTCCACTTGATGGGTCTTTGTGTGGTCCATGGGCTTGTGAGGCTTTAAACCCTTCAAATGATGTTGTTGTTCAATATCTTGGTCTTCTAAGATGTCTTCAATCTTCTGTTGTAGCCTCCTGGCCTTAGATCTAGTCCAAGACCCCTTCAACATGCTTGAAACCTCGGAATTTGGCTCTATGTATGCTCTAGAGGTCTCGTCGGAAACGTTGCCGGAATGTAGCCGGAAAAGTGACGTTCCTGTAGCGATCTGGTACTCATCTGAAAGCTCTTTGAGTGCTGGTTCCAATAGTCTTTGTTTCACCGAATTTGGACTTCGGGAAGGCCTCCATTTAGGTGTTTTCCTACAAAGTCTCATCTCCGAGTTAGTCGGTCCGCGAATATCGGACGCGACCGTTAGTCCGGAAGTCTCATCAACGGTCCGCATATCCGCATCCTCGTAAGCTTCACGCATATCCTCGTTAGCATCCCGCACGTCCTCGTCAGCATCCCGTGCGTCCACGTGATTGTCTTTCCCGTTCGACCAACCCATTTCGTCCGTCCATTTGAGGCTTGCTTTCTTTATGATATCCTCATCACAAGTCCTGTCTTTGGATTTGAGAGTTAATCCTTTTAGGATTAGGCATGGGTCGGGTATCCGGATTTTTGAAGGTACCCTAACCCGGATAGGTAGACATATTCCTACCCCAACCCGAACCAAAGAGGCTCGGGTATCCGGGGTTCGGGTATCCACCAAATACACCGGATACCCGCGGGTACCCGAACCCGAAGGGAGTTGCATTGAGAAGAGAGTTGCAGAGAGGGAGATGAAGCGAAGCGAGCAGTGATACGAAGAGATTTGCATCAAAAAGAAGAGAGGGAGACGAAGCGAGCGTCTCTGAACAGGTCGGTGGAGTTGCTACTGCGAGAGGGAGACAAAGCGAAGAGAGTTACGTCAGGAAGAGAATTGCAAAGAGGGAGACGAAGCGAAGCGAGTAGTGACGAAAAGTCAAGAGACCAAAGAGCTGTGCTTACCGGTGGTGATGGAGACGAGCGGCGGCGAGGTTGGCAAGAGAAGGAGATGAGAGAAGTGAAAGAGGTGAGAGAGAGGAGATGAGAGGAGTGAAAGAGGTGAGAGAGGAGAAGATGAGAGAGAAGAATGAGTGGCGGCAAAGAATATATATATATATATCCTCAGGTACCCGCAGGTACCCGAACTCGAACCCGAACTCGCAGGTTCGGGTAATGTTTCACGGGTTCGGGACGGGTGTCGGGTTGGGACGGATTCTTCGGGTAATTTTTCCACCCCTTTTTTAGGGTTTACCCTAAATTAACCTCTATTACTGCTTAAATTAAGTTTTCAGTGTCGGTTAGAGACAATAACGCTGAATTAGAACCCTTAAACTCATGAATCATCATCATAGATCAACGTTAGTGCGGAAACAAAGTTTCGAACTTTATGGTATATTAGCTATTTTTCAAGTCTCTCATCAATACATTTTTTTAATAATCAAAGGGGCATAATGCTTGGATACAATTAAGAATAAAAAAGATTTTACCTGTGAACAATATTATCATAGAAATAATAAATGTAATTTTTATTATTTCAAATAATTTTCTTAGAAATGACAATGATAGAAGTGGATAAAAATAGGCAAAGTCTTTACAAAAAAAGTCTATTATTTCTGAAAATTTGGCAGACTTCGACGTGGTCCTCGCCATAATTTCTATATGGATCAAAATATTTATTTTATAATAATACATTTTCTTGAAAATAAAGAATAAGAATATTTCTCCTCCAAATGTGAGGTCCAATTTTGTTATTTTGTTTATGAAAACGACATAGGCTCTTATAGAAGATACACCTATTATACTTTTACGGAACATCGATCAAACACAAACACTTGGTCTATGCAATGAAATACGTCTTTAAATAACACAACTGGGTCTGAATATAATCGCAGGTAAGATACTAACAGGTGCACATGCAGGAAACAAAGTATACCGAAACTCCCATTAATCCCATCACACACAACATTGCCGTTTCACTTCAAAATAAAACAGTTTCCTATTATGTTATGCTTTGCAATGACAATTAACAAAAGCTAAGGATAAAGTCTTGATCAAATCGGTATATACTTGCCTAGATCAGTTTTCAGTTATGGAAAACTATATATTGCATTTGTAGAGCAAAAACTAGAAAAGGTTTAAAATTACTTATGTTAAATGATGTTGGTCAATGTGCAAAACGAACAATGAATGTTGTTTATAAAAAAAATATTTTCAAATGTTTAATACAATTGTATATTTATCTTTAAAAATATATAATTTTTTGAACATCTTTTAATTTCAAACATGTACATTAAAAAATTAGAATATAAAAAAGAAAAATTAAATGTTACTAATCAAGCAAATGAAGTAATTTAGGGGTTTTGACTCCAATTTGTCTAGAATGAGTACAATCTTCATTTGTATCTATATTAAAGAAAAATGGTTAGGAGATTTATGAGAAATAATTAAATACATTGTTAGGTATAGATTTACTTGCGGAATTTTTTGATGATTCTTAATTTTTTATCGGTGAAAATCCTTATCGTTGAAGATGTATAAAGTGTTAAAGAACCTAAAATTAAATTAGAAGAAATATTATTTAGTGGTAAAATAATGTTTACATGCAATTATTGACCACTATACAATTTATTTTATAAAATTTGGAGTGTTATATTATTTACTGGGAACCAATTTAGGAATGACATATATGATAACAAAAACAGTTTTGTTAACAATTAGTTTATCTATTTGAGATCTGATATTGGCTGCATGCTCATCCCATATAGAGATCTTGACGATATTGTTCCTATATTAAAATTTTAGCGATAGTACAATCATGTAAGGAATTTATTAAAATAATATTTAACTAGAAAAAAAATTATATATATGTTACTTGTTGATTTGGAAGGAATGCATATATTAGTTCCATATAAATCTATTAGTAATTCAACGACATCTGAAAATTGGTGAAATCAATTATAAATAATTAAATTTAGGTATTAAATGCGTATGAAGGAATAGAAAATTAGAATGAGCCTGGTAAGTCGTCTTTCTTAATTTTGATTGCATGCAAGTCTATATATGATCTTTGCTCCTTTGCAATATTGATGCTTGCAATATTGATGCTTGTATTAGTAATAATTTCAAGAGTTGTATTTGCATTAAAATAAATACGCATGACGTTATCAATCAATATGAATTTTTCTAGGTTAGTGATTATTGATAAATATTTCATAATGAAGACATTACCTTCTTTTATTATATGCTCAAACTTCTCGATATTACCTTCTGCCATTTTCACTTAACCCACCGTGTATTTCAAGATGAACTGAGATTCCATCCATTTTGAATTTGTTGTCATTGTTACAAAAAGATTAAGGTTATCATACCATCTGCATATATGTATATGACAATCACCTCTACAAATTATAAAAGCTATATATTACACCAATTGTGATCATAAATATTTTTATATAAAAATTCAACTATGACATAAATTTTAATTATATTTTTTTCAAATAGATTAATAATAATAATAATAATAATAATAATAATAATAATAATAATAATAATATTATTATTATTATATTACTCGCTCAATACAAAATAATATAAAATTGATAAGTAATGATGATGATGATGATGATGATGATGATGATATGCAATTCATATTACCTATCTTATATAAATAATTAACATCATATGATTTAAATTTACATTTAGTACTAATAATAATAATAATACATTATGGTACACCATTCATAATAATAATAATAATAATAATAATAATAATAATAATAATAATAATAATAATAATAATAATAATAATAATAATAATAATAATAATAATAATAATAATAATAATAATTTGTGACATACAATTCAAATTTTAATATATATAAATAGTTATCATCATAATATTTAAATTGACACTTAGTAATAATAACAATAATACCGTGAATTGAAAATTTTTCGCTAAATAAAGAATCTTATATTTGTTCTGAAAAATATGTTATTTAATATAAATTGATATATAATATTATTTAATTCAATATATATTATATGATATATTTGAAGTTGGTTTTTGTTGAATAGGATACAACGTCACTATTGAGGGGGTTAAACCACATCGCAACAAACCTATATTTTATATATATAATTGTATTTATATTTATTGGATATAATTATTTAATTCAATAGGCGGAATATCAGAAATATCTTTATAGGGTTAAACCGCTTCAAAAATACTCTTCTCTAAAATAATTATTAAATCGAAAAAAAACTGAAGAAAAGACAAATTTGCCCTTCGAACGTGAAAAAACCCATGTTCTGAAAAACTGTTAAAAGCGAGAAAGCCAAACAGTTTTTCGACGTGAAAAACTGTAAAAAACGAGAAAGTCAAATAGTTTTTCGACGTGAAACCTATTTAAAAGTTTATAGCAAGAAAGAATAAGTGGTGTCGAATTTGAAAGGGATCGATTTGAAGTTTACAAGAAGGAAAATGGCTAGAATCAGCAGCAACAGTGAAGAAGATAGCACGAGTCAATCTTCAATGGTGTCAATAGGTGTGAATAGATCCATTTCTAGGATTTTGCAAGCTTTCGAGTCACAAAATGGTTTATTGATTTGAAATGGGTGAGTGTTAGTGAATCGGTTGGGTCGCAGGAGTTGCATGACCATCTTTGACTCAGTGAGTCGGTTGAATCGCAAGGGTCGTAGGAGTTGCATGAACATCTTCAACTCAATCGTCGATATCATCCTTGAGGAGGAGACGCATACAACGTCCGGACGCAAACTCGGGAATGTAAGATACACAAGGAGCACACGTTCTAACCCTTATTTTCCTGTAGTTTGGTATGCGAGATTCTTTTAGGTTTTGAACACCGAGACGGTGTTTCATTTAAGTCTGGGGGTTGAGTTGCATGGGTCGCTTAAGTCGGTAGAAGTATAATGTATTCGTAATTGGTCATTTTGTAGGTGACGCCAAAGCCAAAGTTTGTGTATGAATTCAAGCACATGGACAAAATGTCAAAAGATCACCACCAAGTGTTATCCTCACGAGACAATAACGACGCTGAGAGGAATCTTAGATGAACACGAGTTGCATTACTTTGAGAAGGAGTCACAAGTTAGGCATTTATTCCATTTACAATGTGACTCCACATTGACGAAAGTTTAAATGTCTATCCTACTAAATCACTCCGTGATTATACGGAACAAGACGGAGTTATGGTTTGTCATAAAGGGCATTCCCATCCGGTACTCTATAGTGGAGCATGCACTAATTTCCGAATTGAAATGCGGACCATATCCCAAAGGATGGGAGTCCATAAGGGGTGTCACATTCAGGCTGAAGAATTTTGACCGTGGAAATGTGACCCCCGAACGAGTCAGTGAAAAGCTTGTGAAGGCGAAGAATTCCGACGACCGGAAGAGGTTGGCAACTTTGATGTTGTTGGTGCTAGTTATGGCTCACAAGCCTTCAGCAGAAAACTCTATCAGCCATGATCTCATTGACATGGTTGATGACTTAGAATTTTGTGAAGGCTTTCCATGGGGTCAATACACATTCGAGAAGATTGTGGATACTTGCCACAAGCACGTTAGCGGGGAATCACCGAAACCAAAATGGTATTGTGGCGGTTTCATGATCCCACTAATGGTAAGTTGTATATATTATATGAATAACTTGAATGTTTTCATATTTTTTGCATTCTTATCATTTTGTTTTAATGTTTCAGTTATTTTCATTCGAAACCATCCTTAGTTTGGACGGAAAGGGATGGTATGTTGAGGTTGTGGATATGCATCGATCATGCCCAAGAATGTGCAAGAAGTTGGTTAAATCCAATTTTAACCCGAAGTATGTAGATGTGATAAGGCCGATTGGAGATTCTAAGGTAACAATTACACAAGGGTCACAAGGGAAACAAGGGTCACAGAGGGTAATAATGGTTATTTTTTGTTTTTCAGGATATTCTAAGTATTCTTCGCGCTGAACAAGAAGAGGAAGCTTTACTTTCTGATCTGGAGGATTACAAGGGATGTGACGATCCCGATGTTCAGATATAAATAGAACATCTTCGTAGAAATCCAAAGGGTATTTGTTAGGAGGATATCCGTAAGCAAGAACTGCTGACACGAAAAGCAGCTCTTGGTTATAAAAAAAAGGGGAAGGAAAAAGGGACTAAGAGGAAGGAGAGCGTGAGTAAAAAAATAATAGAGGTCCAAGATGATGCTGATGTTGCAGTCCCTCTGACACTGGAGCAGAAATTAATAGGGGAAATAAGGAAGTCGGAGAAGAGAATCATCAATGCCCTAAGAGACCTTCTAGGGGATACCAGGATTCATATGCCTAATCCAAAATCAAAGGCTGTCGAGAAAGTTGCGATCACCGAAAACCAATCTTCCAGCACTGTTAGTGATTTTGGTTTTGAATTCCTTCGACGTCCAAATCCAGTGTCAAGAAAAGAGCCAAGCGGAGATGGCTTAGAAGAGGATTTGGCAAACATTGGTCCTGATGGAGTTCCACCAAGTAAGTAATATTTAGTGAAAAGGTCATTTGAGTGTCAATTTCCATCGAAAGTCGGCATGGGTCGCAAGAGTCGGATCGGTCGCAGGGACATATAAGTCGTAGGGTCGCATAAGTCGCAGGGTCGTTAGAGTCGCATGGGTCGCATTGGTTTCATATGTTGCATGGGTCACTGAGTCGTTAAAGTCGAATGGGTCGCATGGGTCGCATGTGTTACATAATCAATGAAACGAACGATGAGTCGAATGAATGAAGTAATTTTATGCAGATGCTCCAGTGGGTCCTGTAGAAGAGGTGCACACTAAAGATACTTTAGTGGGTCCTGTCGATGACGAGGTTCCTGCCAAGGATACTCCAGCATTGGGTCATGTCCAAGAGGTCTATTTTCGAAGTACCACCAAGTAAGTACGGTCATTTGAAGTCGCATAGGTCGCATGGTCGCACGGGTCGCATTGGTCGCCATAGGTTTAATGAAGTAAATTTTATGCAAGTGCTGGACCTTTATCGAAAGAGTCTGCACCATATATTGAACCTCCGCCGGCGAAAAAGGCAAGAACAATGCGAGAGAGAGGGCGAGGGAAAGATGTTGGTGGAGTCCAGGAACCCGAAAAGAAGGTTGTTTAAGAACCCGAAAAACGGTGGTTTAAGAACCTGAAAGTGAAGAGGAGTTTGTGTGGATTCCCCAGGGATTAGTAAAGGGCTTGATAACCCGATTTCCTTCCTTCATTGACGCTAGCAGTGAAAAGTTGACTGATCTATATTGGTTCCTGAAGGCACCTCGACATGAGCGGTGGTGGAAATCTAAGCTAGATATTTCCCGGGGGCCAAAGTTTTGGGATATTATATTAAAGGCCAACGTATGGCTTGAAGATGATGTAAGTTTTTTTAAACCCTTAGTCTCACAGAGTTTTGTGTCATATGTATTCATGTGTGTTATTTTTTTTGCAGCAATTGGATGAGGCGTTGACGGTGCTGTCTTCTCGCTCGGCATTGAATTCCAGCACGAATCAGAATTATTACGTTTGTCCTGTTGCTTTTTAGGTAGACGGTCTCGCTGTGGATATACGAGGATATAGAAACTTTGCCGGAAATGCTTAGTGATTTTTTGAATGCCAAGTATCCATTCAGAAGTACGAAGACATCAATTAGTGATTATAAAGGTTTTGTCTCGGTTCTAAACATTCCATCGAACAAAAATCGATGGGTAGGATGTCATTGGGTAGCCATCTAAGCGGATTTTAAAACCCGATGCATCACGGTATACGACTGCCAGATGAGGCTTAAGAAAACGCATATCGATCCAGTGATTGAGAAGATAAGAAAAGCTGTCCCAAGATGCTCATTCTCAGAAGGTTTACTTCTTTAGCTTCTAGAGAAGATGAATGGAAGTATGAGTATTATGAAGGTCTGTCACGGAACCAAAGCGGGAATGAGTGTGGTGTTTTCTCCTACAAATTCGTAAAAGCCTCATTATTGAGTAGGAGGAATGTGTTTCACTTATTTTGCGACGAATATGTTACTTCCATGCGTGAGAAGATGGCGACTGATATATTTAGTAATGGAGACCGTATCTATTCACTCCAAGAAGACTAACTTGATATTTGGTACATTGTTTTTTTATGGAAGATGTAAACATTTGGTACATTATTTTTTTAAATATTTGGTACATTGTCGCAGGGGTCAAAGGGTCACAGAGGTACAAGGGTCGCAGAGGTACAAGGGTCGCACGGGTCCAAGGGTCACAGAGCCTCATGCAACCCTTGCGACCCATGTGAACATTGCGACCCTTCCGGCCATTGCGACCCTTGCGATCCGTTTGTCCATTTCGACACTTTCGACTAGTCTTTTCAATGTCAGACTACTGGCTTTTCCAAGTGCTAGCTATGCTTTTTATTTTATCAATGCCACATTTAAGACCATTGTGACACGTCTCTATTACCCCTATATTAAAAGGTTCTTTAATGTGGTCAATACATGCACCTTGGTCATTCTTTGTATTTAGTGACTTTGTGGAATTTTAGGAGTCTTGTAGCATTTATTTTTCGTTAAATATGAGTTTATAAATAAAGGAGGAAAAAGCGAAAAACTACAACAATTTGTAGCACCAAATCATCTCTTGTTTCAAGTCTTTCATTTTCTCTAAAGGGGGATTTCTCACATCTAACCCTAAATTCTCTGAAAAATCCTTGTTACCTTGGTGACCGTTTTGACCTTCGTCACGAAGGTCACATGGTCAACCCATGGCAACGTGCTGTCTATTTGTTACTCAAGGTCTTAGTAATTGTCGGACTCGGTCTCTATGCAGATACACACAAGTACTTACAATGTGGATGGATGACTTTGTGCTGTATCTGCACTACATAAGGTCTTGGTAATCGACGGACTCAGACATCAAGTTGTATCCGCCTTACCTAAGGTCGCGGTTAGAGGTCAACTTGGAGAAGGCGTTGAGTCACACACGACTATCTACAATAGGAAGGGGTTTTTACATGTTTTCCCCTCGAAATAGATTTTATGCGGTTACAAAAGAAAATAAAATTGGATCTTCTCGGTTTATGAAAGATGAAAATTAAAACAATGTACAACATCGAAACGATCACATCCACTCTACATCAAGAAACTATTAAACCATTTTACAACATCCAAACCATCACATCCGCTCCACATTAAGAAACTATAAAACCATTTTCCGTCGTAGAAGAATGAAGAACTAACTGTATTACCACTTTGGTTGTGTTAATAATATATTCATTGATCTTTTCTTGAAAACGTTCCATCATCTTCTCAAACACATCTTTGCCAAAACATGCTTCTAAAAGTGAATCACTCCCTGCTCTACATGTATACGTCGAGAAACTTGCATCTGAAGGAAGCTCCTCATTTGCATGGTTCAGTTTTTGGATGTCTCGATCGTGAATCAGCCCTTCTCATCAATGATTTATTTAGTACACTTTCCTCTGGAAAGTATGTGGGCATGTTGAAAGATTCCAACTTCTTTCGGTCAATTAGGCCCTTTCATATAAGAAGTAGTTGTCAAAATGATCAATCATTGGAGGTAAGTCTTTACCAATCCTTAGCATGAAATTTATCCTACGTAAGGCATGAATAAAAATGAAGAAGAGCTTACCAATTCAACCATGTCAGTAAGGCAAGAACCGACGCAATCGAGAAGCCTCCTTTTTATTGTTTCAGACATTCGAACACTATCTAGTAGACATGATCCAAGAAGGATTTACAAACCTAAGTATGTTCGACCGACAAACTCCTATGCTCGGTCGAGTCCCCCATTCTTGGTCGAGAAATGTTATACTTGGGTCGAGGAGTCCAGTCCTCCGAATGCTCCATTAGTCCAGAGAATTCGCTAGGATCGAGCGATTAAGTGCTCGGGCCGAGTGCCTTAAGTTCCTCTAGCTTCTTGCTCCTCATAACTTCGTCCATTTGTAGATAGATCTCATAATTCTCCATTTATGTCTCTTGATGCCCTTGTAGTGTTTTGCAAGTTTTTCTACCACCATTCGAGCAAACAAGTTATATATCATCTTAGTTTTAGCCTTGTGATCGGTCTGTGAGTCATTGGTGTCTCCACTGGAGTCTAATCCAAATCAATTAAAGCTATTTTTTACTAGTTTTTTCCAAGAATGAAGACAAAAAAATTCACAAGAACGAGATGAATATTGTTATGTTTGAGACATTGATTATGCTTTCTTCTATCTTTATCATTATGTTATTGTTTTTTGTTGTTTTTTATATTATTTTCATAATTTGAGTTGGTACTCTTACTATAGGTTGGCTAATTTTCCATGTATTAGAATTGATTCTTTCCTAATATTTATTATTATGTAGGGCGCTTGATTAAATAAATTTACGAAATGGGATTGGTTGGGAAGTAAATTTTAATCTAGTAAAGGAATTGTTGCATGAATCAATTGATAT
This sequence comes from Gynandropsis gynandra, assembly GCA_036759665.1. Taxonomy (NCBI): domain Eukaryota; kingdom Viridiplantae; phylum Streptophyta; class Magnoliopsida; order Brassicales; family Cleomaceae; genus Gynandropsis; species Gynandropsis gynandra. Next base: position 14,685,845 of record CM071875.1, read on the forward strand.
ATTAAGTGATTTAGGAATTATCAGATTATTTAATAATGGATTAAGGGTTTAATTCGTTAATCAGGAAATTGATGAAATGATTTTGTGAATATTGAACATACATCAACCATTCTTTGTCTATTTGATCCGTGGAGGCATATGTCAAATTACTCGTTAAAATTCTTCTTGAACAACAACATTTTGTCGATCCTTTTCTCATGCATCTGATATAAGGGAATTATCGAGACTTCGTTTAAGGGGAAAATTTGTCAACTGATCACCTTTTATCCATATCTAAGAGAAGATAAGTAGATTTGTATAGTGCTAAAGTGTTTCCTAAACTATCAGTCTGTTGCATCCTAATTATGAAATATTGCTCATACATTTTAGAATATCATTGGAAAGGAAGAGACAACAACTGTTCTCTTTTCTACAAAATTGATATCTTACCTTCTTCGATAAATATATTTTCGTTTTTTTATAAACAAAAATATTTCTTCTATCCAAAACTCTATCATCTTGAACTCTCCCATCACAACATTTTAAAATTTTTTATTATATTCTTGTTATTCCCCATGAATATAAGATCAACAATATAAAGAACAAGTTGAAATATATCACCACCTTCTTTCTTAACATGTAATGCATGTTCATATTTGATGAAAGTTTGTTCGTCTTGAAATAAATACCGATTCAAAGGTTCCATGTTTCATATGCTTGTTGTAAACACTATGCTATATTTTTTGGATTTTATTTACCCATGTGATCACTTTAAATAGACTTTCTTTTTAAGGATTCCATTAGAAAATTTGGATTTTTCATTCATTTAATAGATTGACCACCTGCATTGTGAAGTTTTAAAAAAAGAAGTCGAATTGCAACTAGAGTGAAAATTTTATCAGAACCAATTCTCGCCTATTGTTTCTAATTTTTTTTCAACTAGAAACACCTTGTACATTTCAACATGGCATTGAGCTTTTATTTTGTTCTTCAACACCCATTTTAAACCAATGGATTTGTGTCCTTGTGGTAACTTCACCAAATTTGTTCATATTCAGTGTCATGTACATGATAATTCATTGGAGTTATTGGAGTTAATGTTGGTACAACAATAAAAAACTCTCCTTACGTTGCCTTTTTTAATTCTCCTAATGATTACACGCTTCTTACTTTTATCCTCGAGCTTGGTTGTCTTTTGTTTGACACATGGGCGTGTACCACACTCATAAACACTTTAAATGGTTAAACGATCGGTATATAAGTTTCTTGAGGTGTTTAGCTGTCCAATTTATTTGTGGGCATTAGTTTTACAAACCCACAACGCATTGCATCGTTTTCGCCCGAAAATGTTCCTTTATATAACATCATTTTATTTAGGTAATTGCGGTGATGTGAAGAATTGTTTGATACCTTGTTCCTTACAAAATTTTGCTAGAGTGGTAAGTATGTATTCTCCATGTATTTGTTTTATCATAAAGCCTTGATATAAAGATTGGTTGGCTTCTCCAAAATTGCCTTAAATTTCATAAACACCTTAAATGCTTCTTATTTATTTATTTATGAGAAAATAAACACATGTTTACTTTGTATATTCTTAGATGAAAATAATAAAAAATATCCCCTCTATAAAGATATTAGAGTGATTAGCTACATGTGTTGGGTTGTGCGAATTCTTGTTGTATCCTTGAATGATATTAATCTTCTTTTGAAAATTTTTTATTTCTTGCTTGACAAGAACAACACTTTCACAAAATATCTTTATGCATTCCATATTTAGTGAACCATGGAAATTTCTTAATTTACTAATTCTTTTATATAATTGTTATGTTGGTATCCGAAACGTAAGTTCTATAACTTTGTTTTCTCCTCTAAGGTTATTTGCAAAAAAAAAAACTTCCTTTCATTTTATTCAAGTTAAATTTGAACATCCAACTCATTGAAATCTCCAAATGTGGGAGAACTTACCAATTTTATCTTCTATGTAGCATCCTAACCTCCATTTAAAAAACAATTCTCCAATAATTGTCCCATACAGATGATATTACTTTCTACATTAGGAACTTAGTATACTTTCTCCATGGTACATTGTTTGCAATTTGTATACAAAATACATTTGTACTCAGCCTTCAACTTTTATCTTAGACGCGTCTCCAAAAGAAACGTGTCCATCTTCTATCTCTTGCATATAAAAATGCTTTTATTGTGCAATTCAATGATGTCGAACTAGCTCTAAATGATAAAGAAAAAGATTTGCATGCCAAATAAGAAGAATAAAATATCAAGAAGAAGAAAAGTTTATCATAAAGCAACAACTAGAAGAAACTCAGAAAAAGTTAAGAATGTTGAACAATGGGGCTAAGAAACTAGATTATCTTATAACAATTGGAAAATCGAACAAATCATTGTTGTTTGGGATAGTATGATGAAAGATACTTGGTACGACCTTTATGTTAAAAAATAAAAATGTCTTTGTTGCTTTATCTCAACACGAAACTTCGCAGATGCATCTCACCATCAACAAAGTCTATCTTATATGAACATTGATCGTCCAATAAAGTACGAAAGAGGAATTTGCAAAGCATGCTTTCATTGTAGAAAATAGGATGATAGTAAAATTTTCCGCTACCATCTAAAGAGGAAAACATCATGAAGAGGTAAGTATCCTAACTAGTCTCAATTTAAGAAGAAAAATATGGGTTCTGAAAGAGGATCTATGATGCAATGTTGCTTACTTCTCAACTCTTGATAGTCATGATAAAATATGTAACAAAGAATGTTATCAAAATTGATCGATGAAATAAAGAGTGTAAAAGGGAATTTTGAAGACGTATCGTTGGCAAAAGAATTTTGAAGATATCCACATTCATCATTTAGTGATATGTATTATGTGAAATGGTTAAAATTGTTATCTACTTAGCATATGTCAACTATTTGATATTGAGATGAGCGTTCAATATTAAAAAGTGGTTTTCAGATCATTGATATGAATGAAAAATGTATTTTATAGGGTTAAGATCGATAAATAATGGTTATATGTGAAATGAAGACATCGTATAGCTCAAAGCATCTCAAAGTTATTTGTAACTATGACACCAACATGCTTGATAAGATTAGTGAAAACCGAAGCAATGTGAATATCAATAGGAAGTATATGATGAGGATGAGATCTTGGATATGCCATAAGTCTCACGAGGATCAATACAAGGATTAAGGTAAAGGAACTTCGAGATGTGTTCGTTCACATGGACATGAAAAGATGGAGAACGACCCCACGAGGACGTCAAGGAACCAAAGCAAGTCTAACAAGAGGTCTCTACAAGGAGAGGAAGTCGAAAAGACCAACAAATTAGAGGGGCTGAATAGACTCAACCTCAAAACCCTCGACTTGAATGGTTCAATCCGAGTGAATTCTCTATACAAAAATACTTTAGTTGTGCGGATTTTAGGGTTGATATTGATGTAATACTCGATCGAGTGGTTATATCGCTTGACCATGTAATGTTTCTGTAATTTGTCAAGTTAGTTTATTTTATTTAATTTTTCATTATTTTTTTGGTTCTTATAAATAAGGGACCCATCATTTGAATTTTTAGCGAATTTTTAACCAATTGAGAATGTCTTTTGTTTTCATTTTCTTGAGATTCAACTATTTAAACATTTAGAGAGATTTTAAGTGTCCATCGACTATCAACATTAGATTACAAATTTTTTGGTCTCATTCGTTGAATTTGAAGTTTTTTACTCGAATTTTAGTTGGGTTTTGGACGGTCTTTCTTAAAGAGATACAAGATAGGGGATTTCATTATGTTTTCATCAATCTAAAAATAGAGTGTCAATTTAGATTCATATAAAGTGGTACCAGAGTTCCACACTTGTATTAATCTATCTTTCTATCATTTTTTTAAATTAAGTTATCTTTTTATTTGTTTGATTCAATTTATTTTTGTTCAGTTTTGTTTTTTTCAATCGAAGAAAAAAAGGAAGAAAATAAAAAAATAAAAATTAACAAAAAAGAGTAAAAGCAAAAAAAAAGAAGGAAAAAAGAAAAGATAAGAAAAGCAAGAAAAAACATGAAAAGGTAAGAGAACCCAAAAAAGAAGAAAAGGAAAAGAAAACAAAATAAAAAAAATAAGAATAAATACAAGTAGGAAAGAAATTTTAGAAGAAAAATAGAAGTTTCTAGGAACTAAATTAAAAAACTAGATGCAAAGACGTCATTCTACATTTGGAGCATCAAGATTTAGTTTAAACTCATCAGGAATTAACTTCAAGTTTTTTCTTGAGTTCTAATCTAAATCGAATAGAAAAAGTCGTGGAAAAGATATGAGAGCGAGTGAAAAATTGAGTGAAACACCTTTTTGAGTGATCGCGAGTTTCGTTCATCTTCTTTTTCGTTCATCTGTCCTACTTTTACAAACTTTTTGTAGCTACGTTTTTCATGTCTAGTATAGGACAACATCACAACGAATTCTCGCAAGTTGGGGGAATAATTAGGTTGAATACATAAGTACAAATCACGATGATAGAAATCAATAAGGCATCGTGGGATGAATTCACTATCCTCCACTGATATCTTCATAGGGTGGAAGGCATAACTCATGAAGTTTCTCAAACATAACAGAGGAGAGTACTATCTATCATTGGATATCAACAACATGTGGATATGGATGCAAAACAATACACCAACCATATATATTGCTAATAGCTAAGGTTCTTTCTCATTTCTACGCACTCATACCTCCTTTAAACATCTATAATAGTGCTGCTAATAGACATGTAGGATATGGGTGTCCACAAACTAAGAAGAGAGTTGAGGAAGAAGAAGAATAAAAACAAGCATTGTTGATTGGTTTGTGACAGAGTAGTGAGCTCGTAAAAGGAGTTGTGCATGAGATAGAAGGTCAAAATTTGTGAGAGGGAA
>CM071875.1:14690754-14702905 GCA_036759665.1 Gynandropsis gynandra
GGAATATCAAAAATATTATTGTAAGGCTAAAACACTTCAAAAATATCCTCGTAAATCTAATGAGAAAAAATTTAGAAAAAAAATATGTGCCCTTATATTTTGTTAGTGAAAAACACATACGCAGGAGGGGAAAGCAAATTGGAGAGGAGGGAAAGACAAATTTGAGAGGAGGAAAACAAAGTTGAGAGCTATTCCCTAACATTTTCGAGCGAATTCCTTCCATTTTCGAGCGATTTCTTTCCATTTTCGACGATTTCTTTCCATTTTGAGCATTTTCAGCAATTTTCGAGCGATTTCCAACGATATTTTAGCCATTTCAGTTATTTCCAGTGTTTTCAGTGATTTCGAGCATTTTCCAATGAATTTTAGCGATTTCCAATGAATTTGTAGGCGATTTCCACCGATTTTGAGCAATTTCCGGTGATTTATGACGGTTTTCGACGATTTCCGGCCATTTTCGATCGCACTGGGTCACATGGTCGAATTGGGTCGCAGGGTCACAGGGTCGAACTAGATCGCAGGGTCACAAGATCGCACTGGGTTGCAGGGTCGAACTAGATCGCACGGTCACATGGTCGAACTGGATCGCTGAGTCGTAGGGTCGAACTGGGTCGTAGAGTCGTAGAGGTATTTTGGAAATATCTATATTTATAAGGATATTTTTGAAGTTAAATTTTTTTTCGAAAAAGATATTTTTTAAGTATTTTAGTTTTACGAGAATATTTTTAAAGTCGCCCCATAAAAAGAGATGGAAAAGAGTGAAAGGAAAATATTTTTATATTTTTAAAAAATCAAATATTATTTTTATTTTGACTTTTTCTAATGACGTGGCTACGTACGTGGCATCCATATCATGTGAGTTTGTTGGAATTCATGACGTCAATAAGTGTATCTCAATTTGGAAGCACGTATGTGAGTTTGTCTTTGTGCACTACTTGATAAGTAGAGGAGTTATAATGTTAAAATAAATACGCATAGTCCTGTGAGAAATAGCAAGTTGAGTGATTAAAATGAGATAGCCTCTTAAATAATAAAAATATAAAATTTTAAATTAAAAATAATAAAAACTAAATGTAAATGTTAAAATACTTTTATATAATAAAATATATACAAATAGCTAAATCTCTAACGAAATCAGAGGTTACAAACTATGATTGTCGTCCTCTCCCAAATTAAATTTCATTATATTTGATTTAATAAGCCACATTAGTTTATCAATATTTTCCTTTAATGAGGTGAAATTTACGTTAAGAGACTTGATTTTAAATTAATTCATTGTGCAAATCTTCATTTCTTTTTATATTTTTTTTGAAGATATATAAAAATTAATTTATTTAACTTGAGATAGGTTTCATTCAATTTTTGTTGACTCAGACACGAGTGAGAAACGTCTTTTTCTGGTAGAATTTGAGATACTTTTTGGAGTTCACCATAAAAATATTATTGAAAACTTGTTTTTGTTTGGTATCGTGGAGTGTGTCAAGTTAAACAAGTTAACCTAAAACGACCCGCAAGTGCACGACACGTGTGTAGTAATTAAGGCGTCGATCCCATGAGGACTAATGTAACACGATCTAAGAATAAAATTAGAATCAATGTTTGCTGCGATGAATAAGGATGATGAGATGCAATGATGAAGTGGATGTATATGCAGTGGATAAACGAGTTCTAAACAAAGAGTCAAACGTTCTAGGAATTCGTTTTCACCGCATAGCTTTAGAAACCTAACTTTGATCTATCTAATCGTGCATTTCCTATCAAAATATCTAAGACGAACGATTGGTCACAAGAGAGTTGTATATATATGTATATGCATGTGAGTATGGGTGGTACATGTATTTTATGTTTAGATGCATAGACATAACATATATATATATATATTAATATGTATGTGTATATATGAATATGTATTTTGTTGTTTATATATGTTTTTAGGGGTGGGCACCCGCGGATACCCGCCAGATTCTTAGGACCCGCACCCGAACCCGTCCCGCACGGGTAGTTCATTCTATTACCCGTACTCGTACCCGCAGAGCACGGATACTCGACTTACGGGTACCCGCAAAAACCCGTCATAGATTTTGAAACCCGCGGGTACCCGTCCCGTAATTAAAAATACCATTAAAAAAAATCTCAAAATTTCACATTCTATTCATTCAGTATACAATATACAATCAACAAAAAAGGACTACATACAAATCACAAAAAATAGATCTAGCATTACAAAAGCAGAAACAAAGATAGAGGGATATTGAAGAACGAAGAGCTACGCGCGACGCACAGAGAGCATGCGCGACGAACGGAGAGCATGCGCGGCGAACGGAGAGCTTAAGCGGAAACCGACAAGCCGAACTGTGAGCGAAACGACAAGCGGTGAGCTGTGAGCGGCAAGCGATGCGGCGAACGGCAAGCGGAGAGCGGCGGATGCAAGCAGAAAGCGACGAGCGAGAAATGGACGCCGAGAGGTGTGAGATGGAGAGAGAGAGGAAACTAGGGGTGGCATTAGAGAGGAAAAGGGCGTGAGAGAGATGAAAGAAACTGGGATGGCATTAGAGAGAGAGAGGAAATGGCGTGAGAGGGATGAAAGAAATTGGGATGAAATAAGAGAGAGAGGGGAAAGGGCGTGAGATAGAGAGAGATGGGGAAGGGTAGACGGCAGAGAGGGGAAAGGGCGTGAGATAGAGAGAGATGGCATTCAAGTTAACCTAATGGCATTCAAGTAATTTATTAAAATATTAGGGGTAATTTTGTAATTTTATTAAAATATGAGGGATATTTTTGTAATTTTCTCGGGTACCCGCGGGTACCCGTTTGTGAAAATGTTTGTCTCGGTCTCGGGTACCCGCGGGTACCCGTTTGTGAAAATGAAATACCCGTCCCGAACCCGAACCCGCGGGTAACAAAAAAATATTACCCGAACCCGAACCCGCACCCGCGGATACGAGTAATGTTTTGCGGGTTCGGGACGGGTTTCGGGTCGGGACGGGTTTTGCGGGTTTTTTGCCCACCTCTATATATTTTAGGGTATTTGTGGCATTTGGTCAAATCATCTCCAAAATCGCAAAGCAAGAATTTTCCTATGTTTTAAATCTAACGTTTGACAGTGTTTACGTGCAATTGCAATTCCATCATTCATTTTTTGTCCCACTTTCAATGTCAGAAAATGCAAGCTCCACGTTGTGAACGTTTGTGTGTCTATTAATAATTTCTTTAGAGCTTGAATGATAGATTGTTACGTTTGTATTAACGATTGGTGAAATGTATGTTGGTAACTGGTAACATTTTGTTTTCCTTTGTATAATTGGTTGTAAAGTTACGTTTGGAAGTGGTTTCAAATTCTTATGAGTTGGAGCGAATGGTTAATAAAAACTACCAAAAATACATTATAAAATTTAATAATTTTTAAACATTTATATTAGTTATTAGTTACAAATTATAGTTTTACATGAAATTTATAATTAATTAATATTGGTAATTTATAAAATTAATGAATAATATATAGATATACCGATATATACATGCATATACACATATAAGTACATATACACATGCATTTAGAAACATACACATACATATAAACATTATGCAATTATGTACATATGTATATATAATAACACGTAATGCGAGTTAGTTTTAAGGCTACACATTTAGATCATTTCTGCGTAGTTTGAATAACACGAGTTACAAAACCGACACAAATGTTCTCTATATGGTCCTTTTGTTGATTTTCATGTTTAAAAGCGACAAGGCATAATCGAGCTTAAGCATGTTCATTTTTGGAGTCAACTCCACATACTTGGAGTCACAAACCACTCGGAGCAGATTTAGGCTAAGGAACCACACAAAATACCCAAGCATCGAGTGAAAGGAGCAAAAAACACGGTCGTGCCCATGAAAAGACATGAACCTGCGCGGGCTGTCCCTTAGCCCGCACAAGTTACACCTCCAAAAGAATCTGCAAGACTCATGTCGGAGACCACAACCGTGATCTCCCATCCAAAGCTGATGTAAAGGAGTTAGATAGCGCCAATCCGGATCAGACTAACATAAAGCAATTGCTGAGATCTACAGGATGTTGGCAGATCTATGTTTAGAGCGACAAGATGCATTTATCCGCTAGATGATAGAGGAAGTCAACTATGTCACTAACGGGCCTTACCAACACAACTACATCAAGAGCTATCCTAACCTCTCCCATGGCAAGATAAGTAACGTAGCAAACCCGCAGGACTTTCAACCGTGGATGATGACAAGAAACTAGAGCCAAGGTTTCCAGCAGCGGGGGAGTGGCGAGGACCAAGGCTATCAACAACATGCACAACACTCAGGTGACTCCAATATACTTCCTATGTTGAAATTATTGTTGGAGGAACATAAGAATAACAACTATACGCTTTGAGAAATCAAGTCTGAATAAGATGACATGAGGAAGCAAATGGAGAGCTTCTAAGCACACCTGAAACACCTGGATACATAAGTGGCACAGCTGGTGCAAGGGTCTAACCAACAGTCTGGACAGCTCCCTGGGAAGTCTGAGGCAAATCCTCGGGATCAAGTCAACGCCATCTATCTACGGAATGACAAGACGGTGGAGCAACCTATGCCTTCCAAAACAAGGAGAAAAAAGACTCTGAGCAATACAAATGATCGACCAACTTCTCCAGGCATGGAAGAGGAGGAGACCGAAAAGGAAGATGAGAAGGAGCCGACCTACGTGAAACCTTTCCCGAGGCCACCACACCTACCATTCATGCAGCACCAGGAAATATAACCACAATGCTGAATTCACCACATTCGTGGAACTCATAAGGAAGCTGCAAGTCACCATCCTGTTCTACGATGCACTCATGAAGATGCCCTCTTATGCCAAATTCCTTAAGAACATAATAACAAGAAAGAGGATCGTAGAGAATGAGGTAGGGATGGTCACTAACTCTCTCGTGCAACAAGCCACCATGGCTAAGAAGATGCCACATCAAGGTATTTTCGTCATCCCTTGCAAGATTTATGATTATGAGATTGAGCATGCACTAATTGATATTGGAGCGAGTGTAAGGTTGCTATCATGGTCACTTGTTAAGAAACTCAATCGAGTAGGAGATCACAACCCACCCGCATGCTGATTACCATGGCCAATCAGTTCGTACGAAGTCCCGTAGGCTAATTGATAAATGTGGCAGTACAAGTAGGAACATTTTGGTTCCCAGCGGACTTCGTAGTAGTGGACATGGAGAAACTCAAAGATTCCCATCATTTTAGGAAGACCATTCCTCAACGCGGTGAATATGGTTATATATTGCGCTGAAGGCAGACTAGTCATGAAGCTCGAAGACAAGTCCAATAAGTTCAAGTTCGACGATGCACTCAAGAAGCCGTACATGACTGAACCCGTGATGCACATTAACACGGTGGATGAACTAGCTGAGGAAGTTCAACATGAACATCGAGACATCTACTTCACTGAGATAGCACTGTCAAAATGCTCCTGGAGCCTATTTCAGTCACCCCAAGACGTCGAGGCATGCATGCAACTCATGGAGGAGTTGACAACACTTGAGATGAGCCCTAACCCTCGTGTTCCCACACTTCAGCCTGTGTTAGCTACACCGGAATTGCATGATCTGGGCGGGTTGGATTGTGCCTCGCCACGAGCGGATTTCTAGAAATTACAAAGCCTGAGGGGGCTACTCAAAGAACCCGCGCAGGATCATCGATAATCAAGCACCCCGCGGGTGCAGATAGACGCCATACCGTAAGTAAAAATCTCGAGGATAGGTTACGCCTTACGAAGCCTGCACGGTGTGGAGGAAGAGCCCGCACAGGCTACCTACCTGAACTAAAGCCCAAGCGGGCTAGGTGGAACTCTGTCACGAGCATAATTTTTGGAGGTAGAGGACCCGTGCAAGCATGGTGTCAAGCACGAGCGGACTATGTTGCTTCAGATTTGCGTATCACCTCCTACACCCTCGATCGCATGCTTATGCATGGATCCTGATTAGAGTGCCGAGAGAGCAGCTAAGCAATACCGAGCCCGACTTGTTTACCATGGAGTCGTAGACTTGGACAATGGAAATGAGAAATCGTTCATTGCAAATGCTCAGAGGTTAGAGCCATACTGTGCTGATCACGTAGAGGACAGAAAAGGCATACTTCCTCTCTACGATCCCGTACACGCCTAAAGCGTAAGGGTCAAGCTAAAGACCGTAAACAAGCTCTTCTTGAAGGCAACCCGAGCTTCGTATCCTTTCTCTTTTCCTTCGTATCTCTTTTCTATATCTATTTGATTTACAGGACTTAACCCTTTTCCATTTTTCGCATGTATGTACTTTACCAGCTACCGTGATGTATCGTATTCTTTCTATTTTGGATTGTGTGAATGTTATCACAGGTTTCCCACTTTAATACACCTAAGTAGAGTAGACACATATAATATTCAGGTGTACCACCAACTCGGGAAACCAAAATACAACAGGTGTACACGTTTTCACTTTCCTTAAACGGGAGCCGTGATGCCTTTAAGGTGGTGGGGGGGGGGGGGGTACTCTTTAAGTGATACGCTTGAGATTAGGATTAGTAGTTGATTTCTTCTTTTTGATTTAGCATTTTACATCGTTTTTAGGATTTCTATTGGATATCTAGTATGAGACAATGAGCTTTAGCCATTTTTTGTGCGAATTTTTTGAATCGGGAACAAAAGCCTAGTTTTGCTGAAAAAGATTTTTAGATATTTGCTAGTCTAGTAGTTGTTCATGAATCCATGGCTTATAGTTTTTTTCCACCGCCTAGGTTTCAGTCCCAAGTGTCTATATCTCCATGTATACCGTTCAATCTTTGTTAAGTTGGGCACCTTATAGTTGTGCACGTTCCATGCGCTTACACTCCATTGTCAATCAATAGGATAAGCTTCTAGTTATTTCTGCCTTACATTGACATGAGTGAATTGATCTCGATGGTTCGGGTCTAAGTGGTGGGTTGAGGTAATTTTCTAAGACCAAAGGGTTAGAGTTTATGTGTGATCTCAATGGTTCAGAGCTAAAAGGTTCTTCAATAACAAAATATCTTCACTCATATGTGGTTACAAGATTTTATGAGTGTCCCAAATGGAAACCTGGATCTAAGTAGAAAATTGTCCTCTTCGACTCCGACGTCTTAGAAATCGAGCATGAACTTTGAAAATATTTAAAAAAGGTCTCTCACGTATGCAAAGCTAATTTGGTATGGAGATTTCTTTGACGTTGTCTAGGGGTTAGTGAAATGAAGTTGGGTGATGTGTTGGATTGCACGGCTTGTGGCTTTCGGTCGATAGAAGTCTAAACTATGTTTGCTTAGGTGTATGTTCGTGTGACGCGTTGTTGTGCATGATGGGTGATTTTTCGAAGTAAGTGTGCTAGTATCCGGTTGTTGTTTGATTCTTCTTGTGTTGAGCTCTAGTTTTGTTTGAGGATAGACAAAGATTCAAGTCTGGGGAGTTAGATAACACGTAGTATGGGTTAGTTTTAGGCTAATCATTTCTGCGTAGTTTGCATAGCATGAGTTACCAAACCGACATGAATGTCCTTTATCTAGTCCTTTTGTTGATTTCAAGGTTTTAAGGTGACAAGGCATAATCAAGCTTAAGGATGTTGATTCTTGGAGTCAATTGTACGTACTTAGAGCTACAAACCACTCAAAGCAGATTCGGGCCAAGAAACAACACGGAATACCCGAGCATCGAGCGAAAGGAGCAAAAAAACACGGTTGTGCCCATGAAAAGACATAAACCCGCGTAGGCTGTCCCTTAGCCTACCCAGGCTGCACCTGCAAAAGCCCGCATGGAGTGGCCACTTAATTAGCCCACGCGGGTCTCGTACCGGGATAATAACCCTAAAAAGTGTTACACGATTGGAAACAATAGGCCATCGTCAATAAATACAAGGGACGCTCATAACAGAAAGGGAGGACAAAAAACACATAGAAAAGCTCAAGAGAAGTTGGAGAAGCAAGGAAAAAACATTGGAACATCGGTGACAAGATAGGGAAGTCCGAGACATCGTATTCCTTACTCTGTATCATGTCGATTGTTTTTTTCTCTTGTTTTACAGCAGAATCCATGAGTTAGTAAGCCTTTAGCTATGGGTTAGGGACACAAGTTTTGTAAGGGATGCTTATGTTTATGCATTAATGCTGAAATCTTTCAAAATTTCTTGTATTTCGGTTCTACGATCAATGTTATGAATGTTCTATACTTGTGTTGGCCGCTCAGTAACTTAGGATTTCATGTTTAACTGGGAGGTTAGATTATGAATCCGGAAATATTGATTGTTGATTTATTTTGACTAATGAGAATCTAATCGGACGGTTAACCGAATCAGAAATAAGGATTGCATGTTTAATGCTCCCGTAATTTCTCGTTAATCACTACTGGGAGGTAGGATTGCATGTTATTATGGTTAGGGAGTTTAGGTGTTGAGAAAGTCATTCTCTACTTACGAACATGAATTTTGCGTTATCAAGATAGTTTGATTGATTTATGATCTTTTATTGGTTTCACCCTTGCAATTTCGGCAACCCAAAGCCCATAGTGTTTTTAATTATCAAATATTTTGCGTGTCCTCATTATTGTCATAATTCATTTAACAATCTCGGATTTTACCCCACATCACCATCAATTTAATCTGTCTTAGTTTAGTTATATTCTTAGCTTAGGTTGCATTAGTCCCTAGAGTTCGATCCTGGTATTACACTGATCTGTATTCTTGCAGTAAGTGAATATTAGGCATTTTATTTGCTTGATAGTTTGCACAACAATATACATATGTACATATATACATATATACATACATATATGCATACAAATATACATTGTATACACACAAACATATATCATAAAACATGTATGTCTATTTATGTATGTTTAAATATATATGATGAGGACTACTTCATGATTCCACCAGGAATCATACAAAGACCGATTACAACGGCCAAAACAAAGGAGCTTAGGAATTCACTCCCTCAAATAAACATGGAAAGACAATTAATAGATGGACTAGCGTATCAAGAAACACCGAGTCAAGACAATAAGGTTCACCTAAAAGGAAAAATGTCTGAGAGGATAATGACGCTGGAGTAGCAAAAAACGCTTTTCTAGAGTAGAAAATAACTTGACTCAAGCAATTTCTCTAGATCATTGTACACATGAGCAATATTTAGAGGACTAGATCGTTCAACCTGAGTATTATACAGTTTGATAGAGTGTCAAAGGACTCGACCAAGCATAGAAGTTACTTGGCCAAACATACTTTACTTTTGTGGATTTTAGGGTAAAAAATTGACGTAGCGCTCGACGAAGCGATTATACCTTTCGATCGAGAAATTTTATAGAGTTTTGTTAAATTAGTTTATTTTAATTTTCCATTAATTTTTGGTTAGTATAAATAGGTAAACAAAATTTTTAAACAAAATTTTAATGAATTGAAAGTGTATTTCTTTGCTAATTCTTGATAATTAGATGCCAAACTCTTGGTTCGATTTTGAGTATTACAGATTTATCAATATTAGATTACAAGTGTTGTGACGTCGTTTTCTGAATCTGGAGTTTTTTCGTTGGGTTATGATGGAGTTTGGGATACCCTTCTCTAGGGAATAAGAGTTTCAGGTTATGCTGTTGAGTTGTTAGGGTGTTTCAATCGTTTCCGTCCATCTAACAATAGAATATCAATCTAGGTTAATATCAAGTAATATCAAAGTCTGGTTGTTGCGTTAGTCTATCTATTTTCATTTTTTTCTTTCTTCTAATTAAATTTAGTGTAATTTGTTTTAGTTTAATTTTTTTTAGTTTATGTTATTTTAGAAAAGAAAATTGAGAACAAAAAAAGAAAGAAGAACAAAAAAAAGGAAGAAAACCAAAACAAAAAGGAAGGAAAGACACAAAAAACACAAAAAGAAAGAAAAAAAGGAAGAAACGAACAAAATTAAAAAAAAAGGAAAAAGGAAGGAAAAGAGAAATAAAAAGGATAAAATAAAAATATGGATATATTAGGTCGGAAAAAGTTCAAGAAAGAAAATAAAAGTTCCATATGACCATAATAGAATTTTTAGACATAGCATCAATGTTCTACACTTTTAGCGCCAAGATTTAGTTGGAATTTGTCTAAAATTTATTTTATGTCATTCTTGAGTTCTAAGCTAATATACTAAGGAAAATACAAGAGAGTTAGTGAAAACAAACACCTTTTAAAAGACCATGATCTTTGTTCATCTTCCATTTCATTCATCTTTTCTATATCTTTCCGATGTCCAGTTTTGAAAATCATCGTGATGAACCACTGAAAGGTGAGGGAGTAGCTTAGTTTCAAACATAGTTATAATTGGTAATGGATAAGTTTTGACAAATGATACAAGAATTTACTATTTCCCAGCAACGACACGATAAAGTGGAAGGATATGAATTTCTTCGTGATACACATCAATTAGATGAGGATCGCGAGACCACCAATGGATGCTTTTATTGGTGGTCTTAATCCATATATTAAAGACAACGTGGAAATTCATCAATGCGTGTATATGAAGGATCTTCTTCATTTGGATACTTAGATCGAGAAACAACTCAAATGAAGAGGAAAAGAAACTGAAGAACATTAGAGGTCATAGCATTAGTAGCAAGATGAAGCCAAACCTCGAGACGTGAAAAGCAAAAACGTAAGATACCCCTGAAAGCCCTACGCTTAACCGTGATATTATATGCTTCAACTTTCAAGGTCTTGGGCATTATGCCAAAGATTGTTAGAACAAGACAACTATAATAGTACGCACAAATGGGGTGATGAGACAATATTGGATGAAGAAATGAAACATAGGGCTGAGGAATATGAAGCAGAAAATGGAGAACTGTTGGTAGCGCGTTGAATCCTTTAATCTACAAACTTTTGTAGCTAAATGATATTGGATAAACTAACATATATATATATATATGTATTTTTGTGTTTATGAATATATATATATATATATATGCACATATCAATCTTTAATATGTATATATATGTACAATGTAGGTCTATATAGGTTTTAGAGTGTATTTGACATTTAGTGAAATTGTCAACCAAACGCAATCGTAATGCAAAATTTGCATGTATTTTAAATCCCATAAATGATTGCATTTGCAGGAATTGTGATTCCACCTATCGCTTTTTGTCCCGCTCGTAACCACCAAAAAGCTCAAACTTCAAAGTTGCGAGTATTTTGGTATTTACCAGTCAAGCCTTAAATCACGGTAACAATATGTTGAAGATTTGAGAATGATTTCTATAAGTCTATAGTTATTATTCTCCATTTATGGTGTCGCGCTTAATTTGTACTTTCTTGTTTTCTAAGACTCCATGATCGTGATTTAAATTTGTATATTTAAACATATAATATGTTCTCTTATGAATGTAGATTTGACTATATTTTTTTCTGAGCATAAGGTAAAAGATCGTGAGATTGTTGGAACATTCGCAAGTTTGTTATAACTCTTTGAGAATTGTACACAACATTCACAAGTTCTAGTAGCTTAGTTGGAGAGACTATTGAATGCGAGCCAGTTGTAATTCAAAAAGAAATAAATTGTTAGTGTTGTTTACTTGGTTAATAAATGCGTATTTGTGGCGAGTAGTATGATCGGACCCATTGTAATTTATTTGTGTGGTTTATACTTGGACTAAAAAGGTATGTCAACTTCATTATTATTGCTTTTTTTAGAGTGATTCCGCAGCCGGAATATCAGAAATACCTTTATAGGGCTAAATCACTTCAAAAATACGCTTCCCTAAAATAATTATTAAATCCGAAAAAAACCTGAAGAAAAGACAAACTTGCCCTTAATTTTCGAACGTGGAAAAACCCACGTTCGTCAGTTTTTCAACGTAAAACCGAGAAAGCCGAACAGTTTTTCACCGTGAAACCTGTTTAAAAGTTTATAGCAAGAAAGAAATAAGTGACGTCGAACTTGAGAGGGATCGATTTGAAGTTGGCGAGAAGGAAAATGGCTAGAATCAGCAGCAGCAGTGACGAAGAGAGCACGGGTCAATCATCAATGGCGTCAATAAGTGTAAGTAGTTCGATTTCTAGGGTTTTGCAAGCTTTCGAGTCACAAAATGGTTTATTGATTTGAAATGGGTGAGTGTCAGTGTCAGTG
>CM071875.1:14716901-14735665 GCA_036759665.1 Gynandropsis gynandra
TGATGCAACTCCGGCTTTCAACGTCAATGATCCTCATGCAACACTTCTCACCGTCAACATGACAAACGTGACGAAGCTCACCTCCTCCAACTATATGATCTGGAGTATTCAGATCCGTGCACTCCTTGAAGGTCATCGGTTGGAGTGTTTTCTCCAAACCGATTCACTTGTTCCCGATGCCACTATCACTGTTAATGGCATCTCAACACCGAATCCAGCGTTTGCGCCCTTCAAACAGCAAGATCGCCTCCTATTCTCGGCCATTCTAGGAGCGATCTCACCACCACTCCAACCGATGATTGCTAGGGTTTCCTCCGTGCGAGAGGCGTGGCTTCTTCTTGCTCGCACATATGGTAAGGCATCAAGGGGGCACATCCTTCAATTGAAGGAACAACTCAAACGAAGCTCCAAAGGATCTCAACCCATCGATGATTATATGCGCACCATCATCAACAAGGCGGATGAATTAGCGCTCCTCGGCAAACCTCTTGATGCGGAAGACTTGTTGCAATATATTCTTGATGGATTGCCGGAGGACTACAAACCAATTGTAGATGCTGTGAATGCCAGAGATAGCATCATTCCTATTGAGGAACTCCATGAGAAACTCCTCAATCATGAAGCAAAGCTACTTCAAGCCGCCCCTTTGCTATTCACGCCGCCCGTAAATGCGCTTGCTGTCAACACTCGTCCGAATCAATCAAATCGTAACCGACAGAATAATCAATGGAATAGAAATGCAAATAGATCGTCATCGGGATATCAAGGTCGCTGTCAACTATGTGGCGTTTTTGGGCATAGTGCTCGCAAGTGTTCACAACTTGCAACTCGGAACTCCACCACCACAACGCCACCACCGTGGGCTTCATCACCACGACCATGGCAACCACGTGCTCACAACACCACTCTCACCAACTATGAACCGGAGTCATGGCTTCTTGACAGCGGCGCCTCTCACCATATCACCTCGGATCTCCAAAATTTATCATTGCATTCCCCGTACAAAGGAGGTGAAGAAGTGGTAATTGGTGATGGATCCTCCTTGCCCATCACACATATTGGTTCACTCTCAATCCCTAACTCAATTGATGATAATTGTTTGCATCTTGATGAAGTTCTATGTGTACCTACTATGAACAAGAATCTTATTTCTATAAGTCAATTGTGTCGGACTAATGAGATTTCCGTGGAATTCTTTGATGATCATTTTCAGGTGAAGGATCTAAAAACGGGGGATCCTATAATTCACGGAAAGGCTAACCATGGTGTCTATGAGTGGCCGAAACCCAACTCCATTCAACCGTCCATTGTGGCTCTTCCCAGTGTCAAGTCCACTTTGTCCGAGTGGCATTCACGTTTAGGTCATCCCTCGCTTTCCATTTTAAAGCGTATTGTTTCTACGCATTCCTTACCATTGTCTAAGTCGAGTTTGTCGTCATTATGTAACTCTTGTTCCAGCAATAAAAGCCACAAATTACCGTTTCATGAATCTACAATCTCTACTTCATTTCCCCTTGAAATCATCTTCTCCGATGTTTGGACATCACCAATCATCTCGGTTGATGGTTTCAAGTACTATGTCATCTTTGTTGATCATTTCACTAGATATACATGGCTGTACCCTCTCAAACAAAAATCCCAAGTTCGAGAAACCTTTATCACGTTCAAAGCCCTAGTGGAAAAACAATTCCAAACCGTCATACGTACTCTCTACACCGATAATGGTGGTGAGTACATTGCCCTAGCCTCATTCCTCTCCACTCACGGCATATCCCATTACACCTCCCCTCCTCACACACCTGAACACAATGGCATATCAGAACGTCGTCACCGTCACATTGTTGAAACCGGCCTTTCTCTTTTGTCTCATGCGTCACTACCTTCTTCGTTCTGGTCCTATGCCTTCCCAACCGCGGTTTATCTCATTAACCGCTTACCCACCCCCGTTCTATTGTACGACAGCCCATTCACTAGACTTCTAGGCACCGAACCGAACTATCTTAAGCTTCGGACTTTTGGTTGCCTATGTTATCCATGGCTTCGTCCGTACTCCACACACAAACTTTCGCCTCGTTCAAAGCCTTGTGTCTTCTTAGGTTACTCTGCCACTCAGAGTGCCTACTTGTGTCTTGATCCCACACGTTCACGTATATATGCATCCCGTCATGTAGAGTTTCATGAAACCATCTTTCCGTACTCCAACTACTCTCACTATTTCCTAACCAACGTCTCCAACCCCAATCCACCCGAATCTTCATGGACATCACCCGTAAGTGTTGCACCCTCTTACCCAATGCCACACGTATCACCATCACCTTCCGTCACCCCTGTAATGGATCCTTCACCGGAAGTGCAGACTCATACGACTCCACGGGATGACACCATAATGTCCGAACAATTGCCTCCTGAAGTCGCCGCTCCAATAGCTCGAGGTAACACTCATCCAATGCAAACGAGATCTAACACAAAACAGTTGCAGGCTTCAAGCCCGATCGGGCGACAGGTAAATCGCCCGATCGTGCATCACACCCGAGCGGGTGAGCCTTCCACCCGAGTCGTGCAAAGTTTCGGGGACGCTTCAACAACAAATACCCGATCGGGCGCTTCATCTTCACCCGATCGGGCACATCATGCCCGAGCGGGTGACCATTCCACCCGAGTCGTGCAGAGTTTCGGGGCTCATTCAGCAACAACTACCCGATCGGGCCCTCCATCTTCACCCGATCGGGCATTTCTCTCTGAAACTGAACCTACAACCGTCTGTCAAGCCCTTAAAGATCCGAGTTGGAGGAAAGCCATGAGTGAGGAATTTGATGCACTTGTTCGTAACGGAACATGGGATCTTGTACCGGCTCAACATGCATCAAATGTGGTTGGATGCAAGTGGATTTATCGTATCAAACGATTACCTGATGGTTCGGTGGATCGCTACAAGGCCAGACTTGTGGCGAAAGGTTTTACACAACGCCCGGGCGTGGACTACTTTGAAACATTCAATCCCGTAGTTAAACCTGCTACCATTCGACTGATTTTGAGTGTTGCAATTGCAAATGGCTGGAGTCTTCGTCAACTAGATGTCAACAATGCATTTCTTCAAGGGCAACTCACGGAAGAGGTATACATGACACAACCTCCAGGTTTTGTTGATCATGATCATCCTCACCACATATGCAAACTCAACAAGGCAATTTATGGTCTCAAACAAGCTCCTCGGGCTTGGTATTCGGAACTTCGGGATTTTCTCCTCGGCCAAGGCTTTGTCAACTCCCTGGCCGACGCATCTTTGTTTATTCTTCACAATCCCGAGGTAACTATATATGTTCTTGTCTATGTGGATGACATCATGGTCACAGGAAGCAACTCGGGAGCAGTCCAACGCTTCATCATAGTGCTTGGAAACCGCTTCTCCATCAAAGACTTGGGCAATTTATCTTACTTTCTTGGCATTGAAGTAACACGCACAGCCTCTGGATTACTTCTCACTCAACGCAAATATGTTACGGATATCCTCAACAAAGCTCACTTCTCCGAAGCTAAATCAGTCACCACTCCTATGGCCCCTAGCGCACGTCTTACCTTGTCCTCAGGTGATAAGTTAGACGACCCAACCAATTATCGGACTATTGTTGGAAGTCTACAGTATCTCACACTTACAAGACCCGACATAAGCTACGTTGTCAACAAATTATCTCAATACATGCATGCCCCGACAACGGAACATCTTCAAGCGCTCAAAAGGGTCTTACGGTATTTGGTTGGAACACGAGATCGTGGTATCTTCTTCACCGCTGGTAACACTCTCTCCCTACATGCCTTTAGTGATGCAGATTGGGCGGGAGATCGTGATGAGTATACTTCTACGGGGGCATATATTGTCTACCTTGGCAGCCATCCCATCTCTTGGTCTTCCAAGAAACAGAAATTCACCGCTAGATCATCCACGGAAGCGGAATACCGTGCTATTGCTGACACAGCAGCGGAACTTCGATGGATTATGTCCCTACTCACGGAACTAGGTATCTCCACATCCCAACATCCTGTGATTTATTGTGACAACATTGGCGCAACATACTTGAGTGCAAATCCCGTCTTCCACTCTCGCATGCAGCATCTAGCTTTGGATTATTTTTTTGTTCGTCAACAAGTGCAAGGTGGCATCCTTCGAGTCTCTCACGTCAACTCAAAGGATCAACTCGCGGATTTACTCACAAAACCGCTCGCCCGTCAACAATTTCTTACACTTTGTAACAAGATCGGCATCACCGAAGGTGCTCCGTCTTGCGGGGGCATATTAGCACAAAGGACATAAATGTAATTTACTCCATTAGGGTTTCATATTATCTTGTATATATATATCATAACTGATGTAATTCATTTTGGAATCAATATACGAAATCACTTTCTACAGCCCGTGCGTGCTGAACTACGACCTCTTGATTATTTAGACTGATACTCCCCTTCAAACTGATGTCGGGTGGTAAATCGACATTCAGTTTGCTCCGTAGCTGAACAAAATGATCACGAGACAAGGATTTTGTGAAAATATCTGCAACTTGAAAAGTGTTAGAAATATGTTTAATAATAACCGATCCAAGGGCTACCTTTTCCTTTACAAAATGATAATCAATTTCAATATGTTTAGATCGACCATGAAATTTAGGATTTGCTGTTAGAAAGGTAGCAGAGAGATTATCACAGTGTAAAACCGAAAGACCTGGTTGTGATATACCAAGATCACGAAGAATGAAACTTAGCCAAGTAAGGTCTGTTGTGGTGGACACCAATGCTCGATATTAAGCTTCAGTAGATGATCTTGAAACTGTTGGCTGTCTTTTAGCAGACCAAGAAAGTAAATTGGAACCAAGAAATGTACAAAAACTTGTTGTAGATCGTCTCGTAGATAAACATCCTGCCCAATCACTATCAATAAATGCAGCAAAGTCAAATGTACTATGTTTATGTATGTGTAATCCGAGAGTAATAGTACCCTTTATATAACGAAGAATTCTTTTCCATAATGCAAAATCAGATACTGTAGGTTCATGCATCCTTTGACAAATGAAATGGGCTGTAAAGTTAATGTCAGGTCGAGTTAAAGTTAAATATTGCAATCCACCAGCTAGTTGTCTAAAGTAAGTTGCATCAGAAATTTTTTCAAGATTCATACAATGATTATTTAATTTAAGAGGTAAAGGAGTAGCTATAGGCTTACAATTTGTCATACCAGCCTTGTTAAGAAGGTCGAGTGCATATTTTTCTTGATGAAGAAATAACCCTGATGAGTAAAACTTACTTTGAACGCCCAGAAAATAATGCAACTGACCGAGATCTTTCATGGCAAACTTGATAGTCAAAGCTATAATAAGTTTCTTTAACAAGGTTTCATAATTTCGTGTTACTATCATGTCATCAACATATAATAAAAGATAAATCTTATATGTACCTTGTTGATATATGAATAATGAAGGATCTGAGCTACTACAACAAAATCCAAATTTAAGTAAATATGAACTGAATTTGTCATACCAAGCTCTAGGAGCCTGTTTTAGACCATATTGAGACTTATGCAGTTTACAAACATGAGTTGGATGTGCAGAATCCTCAAAACTAGGAGGTTGTTGTATAAAGACATCCTCAGTCAATTCTCCATGTAGAATTCCATTCTTAACTTCTAACTGAGATATTGACCATTCATTAACTACTGCAATTGATAACACAGTCCTAATTATATCAGTCTTAACAGCCGGACTAAATGTTTCTAAGTAATCAATACCTTCCTCTTGATGGTACCCTTTAGCCAGTAATAAGGCTTTTAATCTATTTAAAGATCCATCTGCATTAAGTTTAATCTTAAAAATCCATTTACATCCTAAAATATTCAGATCATTTGAGTATGGAACTAAAGACCATGTGTTGTTATATTGTAATGCATCCATTTCATTTATCATTACTTGATGCCAACCAGAATGTTTTAATGCCGATTTAACTGATTTTGGTTCTTGTGGAATATTTATTAGCACATAAAACATATTTCGGATTAGGATTGAAAATTACAGATTTACTCCTAGTAGTCATAGGATGTTGATTTCCAATATTTATTTCATTTTCAGAAGTTGTATTTGATATATCTTCATCAAAGGAATCTGAAATATCCAAACCTGATGTTGATACCTGATTTCTTGCTGAAATCATCCAATTCTACTGTTGATATAGGTGTGTGTATATCAGAAATTTCAATAACAGAAGTAGGATTCTGAAATCTGGGTAAGACATAACACAAATTTTGAGTTGGAACATCCTTTTTAGATTTGAATCCTAATTGCCATGCTTTTGATAGTAATGTGTTTGCTGATGGAATCAAATGTAGATAGATGTCTTGAAAAGGAAAATTTAGTTCATAAAAATGGCATGACGAGTAATATATACCTTACTTGTTACAAGATAGAGACAACAATATCCTTTATATTTTTCACTATATCCCAAAAAATACACATTTTAAGGATCTTGGATCAAATTTATTTTGAGCATAAGGACGAAGATAAGGATAACAACAACAACCAAAAACTCGAAGAGCCGAGTAATCTATTTCTCTTTTAAACAAGATTTTATATGGTATTTCTTTAAGCACGGAAGAAGATGGTAACAGATTTCCGATATAATTTGCAGTATAAAACACTTGTACCCAATATTTTAGAGGTATTTTAGCATGAAACATCATAGCTAATCCTAGTTCAGTAATATTTCTATGTTTTCTTTTTGCTAATCCGTTTTGTTCAGGTGTATAAGGACATGATACTAGATGTTTAATACCATGTTGTAAGAGATGTTCTTGAAAACATGTGCTACTAAACTCACCTCCTCTATCACTTTGAAACAATTTAATTTTGCAAGAAAATTGATTTTCCACCATCTTTTGGAATGAGACAAAAACATTAAAAAAATCTGATTTATGTATTAAAGGATATATCCATGAAAATCTAGAGAAATTATCGATAAAAATGACATAGAACCTGAATCCTTGAATAGAAGACGTAGGTGTTGGACCCCATAAGTCACAATGAATCCTTTCCAAAGGTTCTTTAGCATGGTATTTAGAATAAGAAAACGATAATCTGCTATTTTAGCCATTTGACAATATTCACACAATTTTGAAGCATGTTTAGTAATCTTGATGAATTCATTCTTATTAAGTTCTTTTATTATATTGTTGTTAGCAAGGCCTAAAAGATGATGTCATATATCAAATGAAGTAGAACAATGTCTAGTAGAATAAAAGGCCTTGAAATCGGTTGTTTGTAACCTGTAGATCCCTTCATGTTTGTTTCTTTTGGCCAAAATCTTCTGAGTTATTAAGTCCTTTACATAAACACTATTAGTATCAAAAATCACTTCACAAGGATAATCATGAATAAGATTTGAAACAGATAATAGTGATTTGTTAATTGAAGGTACTACCAGAATATCATGAATTGATAACTTACCTTCTGATGTTGTGATGGATGTGGATCCAATGTGTGATATTGGTAGAAACAAACCATCTCCAATCATAACACTATCTGATCCGCCATATGGATGAGTGTTCTAAAGATGTTCGGTTGAATTTGTGATATGAATCGAGGCTCCAGAATCAGGATACCAATTCAGTTGAGGGTGTTGATTCATTTGAATTGATGTGAGAGCTTGTGGTATATCACCACTTTGAAAGGCATTATCAAACCGATGCCAACATCGTAAAGCCTCATGTCCTGCTTTACCACAAATTTGACACAACGTTCTCGTAGAGGAATTTTGTGAATTATTGTTAACCTAATTGTTGTTTGAGTTTTGCGCTTTCTGAACATACGGAGAATAGACTTGTTGGGCAAAACCTCTTCCACGAGTTGTATAGTTCCTATTGCCTCTGAATATTTGTCTTGCTCCTCTGTTATTGAAGTTCCTTCTACCAAACCCTTGATTTGAATTAGTAGAATACTGTGTGGCAGGAAAAGCTAGATGATGAGACACATTAGTGTATTGATTAGTAGAACTCCCAAGAATCACACTATTCAATTGAGATACCAAATCTTCGTAGGTGTCAAATTAGACTGAATATGAGGTCTATAGAGAAAAGCTCTTTCGGACTATGTAAATTTTATTGTTATTAATACATAAAATTATACTAATAGAAATACTAATAGTAATAGTAACAAACTAATTAAGTTACATTTATTCATAACTAATGGTAAGAATATATATAAAAAAAATTATTCATAACTAATGGCTTAATGAGGAGATCATCTACTTCCTCTTAGGTATTCTCATGTAAAGCTTTGAGAAATCTACTTCTCAACTGTTCCGGAACCACGTGGGAGTCAACCCAACGTGCTTATTCCTCTCAATTACACAATTCTTTTTGCTATATGTAAAATAGATGGAATGTCACAATTGAGGATGATAGAAGGAGTGTTCGCAACTAGTAAATCACAAAAACTGTCCAAATCAATTCACAAGTACTTTAAGCCATTCTTTGTTATTCTCGTTCAACACTATTATGATATATTGTAGCCTCCTTTTGAGAATCCCTAGAGATCAAAGAGGTTTCCAAGAACACGCAAAAATCATTAACGGATCTGCGTGTCAACATTAATATATATTGATAATATAACTGAACCCAAGCAGAATCAAACTTAACATAATTTAGTACGTAATTACTGACTTTTACTGTGATATCTATTGACTCAATTTTAGACCCGATAGAAAAACTAATATAATGCCTAATATCAGTAAAAAAAATCCACTTGCCCCTCTTTTTTATATAAAATAGAGGATGAAACATTAAAAAGTTTATCATGTGCTAAATTTTGTATAGGACACCAACATGTTTGCATGAAAATATACCAAATTCCTCCAAGAGCTCCAAAGTATATTTCCATTGTCAAAGAGATATCCCGAGTTTGAAAGAACTATCTTTAAGCTAAGAAAAAATTTGAGCCCACCATGATCTTTAATTTAAAACTATGAATGAATAATAACTTTCATATCATCAATCATGGATTTAATTTTTTATCTGATAATAGGGGTGGGCAAAAAACCTACAAAATCCATCATGACCCGACCCACGAAGATTTACTTGAACCCACTGGTTCGGGTAGTATAATTTTATTATTTACAGATTCGGGTTCGGATTCGAGATGAGTATTTTATTTTCCCAAATGGATACTCACGGGTGCCCGAATAAAATAACAAAAATATCCTCATTTTTCCATTAATTACATGAATATCATTAGGTTAAATCTACTTCCTCTCACTATCACTCAAACCCAAAACCGGATGCCTACCTCTCTAGGAAGGATACTGGTCTCGGAGGTTTTGGTGGAGGAGCTGGAGCTGGTACTGGTCTCGGAGGTTTAGATGGAAGAGCTGGAGTTCGTTGTGGTGACTTCCATGTCTCACGTGGTTCGGGTTCGGGTACTCGCGGGTTACTCGGCTCATTGTTGGGGTACCGAGCCCTGGGTACCCACGTTTCTCGAACCCGAGTTCAGATAGCAATTACCTACCCGCTCAGTTTCGGGTATCTCAAAATTATGGGTACCCGAACCGTGTCCATCCCTATGTGATAAGTATAAACAAAAACTATAACTACAATAGTAGAAGACCACGTGGCTTAACAAAGAGAGAATCATTCGTTTCAAACTATGAAAAATTGTCATCAATTTAAACTCGCGACAATGTGTGATTCCATTTTCTTCATATTTGTTTTAACCCATATGAGATATCTATAATTTGCAAAATGATCGAAGTGGTAATGTCATGTGAATCTCTTTACTAAGATATCCAATGAACCATCAGACACATCATATTTTTTAAAACCCATAGTTAGAAGAATCGGTTAGAAGAATCCGGATTATGGTCAGATTAGAAACTTAACTAAAGGTATCAAGACCAACGATGTCCTCAAGTTGTGTATATCCTATAGAACCTAATATGCCCTTATGCCACTGTTAAAAATTCACATCATTTGATAGTTTAATTTTGTTGTTGGTTATGTGAATAGTTTTATGTGGTTCCGTATGAGCTCAGAGTTATTTACCCCTCGAATTATTCTTTTGAAGGTTGTTCAAGGATTATTAGTGAGCTTGAATCACAAAGGGCATTACCAAGGAGTAATTTGAGGGTTTCCTCTCTTGCTACTTGTTGTGGACCAAGGTTAGTCGAGGATAAGAATCTACATATAAGTGTGTTTCTTCTCAATGATCTCGATAAAACTATGGTTTTGGTCAAGTATGAAATGCATATGTGAAAATAATACGAAGATATGTAGAGCTTGATCTAATGGGTATCGGATTTTCTTCTACAAACCTGGCTTCTAGAGTAGTGAGTTAGTTCTAATTCTGTTTTGATAGGATCTGTATCTGTGGATCTTGATATTGTTCCTAGGAACCTGCTTCTGGATATCTTAAACTATAAAGTTTTCGGGTTACTTAGTCAGTGTTAGATGCTGTAACATCTAAACTCTAATTAAATCCATCATGTTCATTGCATATTTGTGGAGCTCTTATGGCAATTTTTCTTGCATGCTCTAAGAGAAGTTCATCGGTGGACATTTCCTAGTGATGTGGCTTCCAGTCCTCTACCATCTTCTCTGACAAATGTATCTTTTCCACATTACTTCCTGTAACCAAGGTATCGCTTACTTGTGAGTTTATGTTTCACTTTTATTGATTTGTGAGGAACGTTGTTGAAGTGGTACACGAAAAAAAATTTAAAGGTGTTTTCTTTTCATGTGATTAATAGGCCCGGATAGCAATTGAGCACTGACAATTCCTACAAAATACAGAGACTGTAGTTCAAAGACAAGCTAAGTGGTCAAATTTAGCCCATGAGATGACTGCAGAGTTTTATGGTCTTTGTGTTGAAGAGGTAACATACTGTTATAGATTCTCTTTGGTGTTAGATTTTTTCTCACACTTATTGGGCTATACATGATGTGTCTTTTTCTCATACAACTATCCTCAAATTCATTGTATCTGCTGCATCAACTCTTTGAAACCCTTCGATAACCCACCCAGTTCATCGTCTGTGACAACCCGTGTGTATTGTTTTACAGTCATCTGCAACTAATAGGATTCGTCGCTGCTAATGGAGAAGAGGAGGATGGAAGCATGGATTTGGGTCTTTTTCAGAATGGGGAGCAACGATCGAATTCGAGGTTAAGATTCCAACTTGGTCGGTGATAGCTAGGGCGGTATGGGGATGATGTATCACACTCATGGATTTGGGTCTTCGCCGGAACGGGAAGAAACTATCCAATCTAGGGTTATGATTCCAGCTTGGTTGGTGATATCGAGGGCGGTTCGGGGAGGATTGATCTCACTTAGGAACCGACGATTGGTATCTCATATCTTTCTTCGATTATTTTGATAGCATTTGTAGCATTATAAGTGATTACCCACTCCTATCATATTACAAGAACTCCAAGGAAGAATCTGACGAGCTAATAGTCTTTGATTCCAACTATGATGTGAATCACACTGATCAATGTCCTCGCAGTATGCTTCACGATTGAAAGTTGATTTCTTTGGAGCTTCTTTCGATGAGAATGAGAAGCAGAGGCGGTGATGGAGACGGAGGTGTAGGGAGACAGAAAGAGGAGGAGGACCAAAGGGGGCAAGGATATGATTTTGGGAAAGTAGTGGAGCGAAAAGGAGAAGAACAAAATCTATTTGTTGTGTTCTTCCAAAATCTAGGTTTTGATTTGTTTGAAGCTTGCATTTGATGTCTCTGGCATTGTCTGCTGCAACATATGCGGTGATTTCAAGTAATGGAAGCTGCTAGAGGAAATGCGGGAGAGTTCCGAAAACGTGTGAGACAGCCAATGTGTCAGAGTGAAGAGAATGAGACGCATAGAAGACGATGGAGATGGAGGTGTAGGGAGACAGAAAGAGAAGGAGGAGGACCAAAGGGGGGAAGGATATTTTGGGAAAGTAGTGGAGCAAAAATGAGAAGAACAAAATCTATTCGTTATGTTCTTCCAAAATCTAGGTTTTGATATGTTTGAAGCTTGCATTTGATATCGTGGAAGAATATCCAATTGATGAGCGAAAGCAATTAGATATCCATGGTGATGATGTGAAGGCTAAACGCAGATTGAATACGAATGCTGATCATTCAATGAAAAGTAAGCTTCCCTTCATCCGGTTGTCAATAGGTTATTCTTGA
The DNA here is from genome assembly GCA_036759665.1 of Gynandropsis gynandra. Taxonomy (NCBI): domain Eukaryota; kingdom Viridiplantae; phylum Streptophyta; class Magnoliopsida; order Brassicales; family Cleomaceae; genus Gynandropsis; species Gynandropsis gynandra. The sequence continues at coordinate 14,729,100 of CM071875.1, forward strand.
TTGTGGTGTTCTCTTCGTGTAAATATATAGTATATATCGTATCATTTGCCTTCATTGGTTAACCCGAATATAATATGTGCGACTCTGAATCATTTTAATTTGGTTTAAAAATCACATGACCATTAGAGGATTGCAAAAAACGTGCTTTAGAGGAGGACTTAAAGAATGTTGATACAATATACAATAGAACGTAGGAAAACGCGGGATAATCCTTGCTGCAACCGAGCCGAGAGACACTCCTACACAAGGCATGTAGATCGAATGGTCGCATGAGAGTTATAGAAGACTCTCGATAATCCTAAAATCAATTTAGTTGGATATGACACAACAAAGAAATCGAAATGTTTTGCTTGTTAGATGTTACCCACTAACAAAGAAAAGTTTCTCACAGAGAGAAGATATGATAAATCAAAATGAGGGTTGTGTTTTTTCCCATAGAGTTGGACGGCTACATAAGGAAGAAGGAGAGGTGGAAGAGGCACACGTGACTTTCAATTCCCTTCTTTAATGCTTTTTTGACTTTTTGACTAAATTAATAAAATTAAAGTAAAAGAAAAATATAACGATTGTTTGCTTCGATATGATCGATGTATGAAGCCTCAGATCAACAAATAGGAAGACGTAAGTGATTCGTGACCTCGTTAAAAACCCACCGTTGGAAAACCATATGGGACAAAAACAAAGGTAGGGAAAAAGAGTATACACGAAACACTTGCCTAATTGTTGATCGTTGTCAAGTGATCTTCGGCTTGAAGTACAAATCGGTTGTTGATGTCTTCTTATGGAGTCGAGCACTCATCATGAACCTGCGCAGCTGAAAGTAGTCCTCCAATGGCTCCCTTGAGCTTCCTAGCCTTAGCACGGGTCACGGGACCTTCTTGTATGTTTAAGGCGTCCTATTCATGCTTGGGTTCCTCGATGTTGTCCATGTTGGTATCATCCCCTCCCTCTTGAAAAAGATTTGTCCTTAAATCTGCTTGATATGCAATAAAAGGCATCAAATCAGTAACACTAAAACTGGAACTCACGTTATATTTACCTTGAAAGTCGAGTTGATAAGCGTTTTGTTCTGATTCTCTTGGTTACTATGAAGGGTCCATCGATCTGAGGCATTAACTTTGATTTTCTCTCACTCGGGAATCACTCCTTTCTCAAATGAATCCAAAGTTGATCGCCGGGTTCGAAAATCATTTGCCTGCATCCCTTGTTTGCTTACTTTGCATAGAGTTTTGTTTTCTACTCTATGTTCTTTCTGGTCTTCTCGTGGATCCGCTGTACCATTTTAGCTTTCTTTTCTCCATCCAAACTAACTTGTCACTCAAAGGTAACGGCATTAGATCTAAAGGTGAGGTGGGGTTGAACCCGTAAACGATTTCAAACGTTGAATAGTTAGAAGCAGAATGTAAAACTTGATTCTATGCAAATTCAGCATGTGGTAAACATTCTTCCAATTTTGTCAAGCTCTTCTTAACTAACACACGCAATAAAGTTCCTAAGGTTCGATTTACTACCTCGGTTTGGCCATCAGTTTGCGGATGACATGTCGTGAAAAACAATAACTTAGTTCCTAGCTTAGACCATAGAGTCTTCCAAAATTGACTAAGGAACTTCGTCTCTCTATCTGAAACTATCGTCCTAGGAATCCCATGCAACTTGACTACTTCCTTAAAATACAAATTTGCTACATGCAATGCATCATCCGTTTTGTGGCATGCAATGAAATGTGACATCTTAGAGAATCTATCAACAACCACAAAAAAAAAAGAATTATTTCCAGTCTTAGTTCTTGACAAGCCAACAACAAAATCCATAGATATGTCATTCCAAGGACGAGTCGGGATAGGTAGAAGAGTATACAAACCGTGAGGTTTAATTTTAGACTTAGCTTGTTTGATCGTGACGCACCTTCCGTAAATTCATTCACCGTCCCTCTTCATATGCAGCCAATAGAAGTGATCTTGTAATAATTTAAGCGTCTTTGCAATTCTAAAATGACCCATAAGACCACCCCAATGAGCTTCTCTAACATACAGATCTCGCATAGAGCAATTAGGCATGCACAAACGGGGATAATAAAAAATAAATCCATATTTCCTAAAGTAATGACCCGATGCAAATTTCTCACACGTTTTGTACACTTCTCCGAAATCTAAGTCAGATGCATATACCTCCTTAAGTTGTTCAAATCCTAGCAACTTAGTATCTAAAGTAGTTAGCAGAGCATACCTTCGGGATAGAGTGTTCGCAACAAAATTTTTCCTTACCTTCCTTGTACTTGATGACGTAAGGGAAGATCTCAATGAATTTGACCCACCTCGCATGACTCTTTCTGAGTTTATTCTGCCCTTTTAAATACTTGAGTGATTCGTGGTCGGTGTGTATAACGAACTCCTTCGGCCAAAGTAATGCTTCCACGTTTGCAAAGCTCTAACAAGCGCGTAAAGCTCCTTATCGTAAGTGGCATAATTTAGGGTTGCGCCTCCAAGCTTCTCGCTAAAATAAGCGATTGGTTTCCTTTCCTGCATAAAAAACTGCATCAATTCCCACACCGGGCGCATCACATTCGATTTCAATCGTCTTATGAAATCCTATAAAATTAAAAGAGGTGCATAAGTAAGCTTCTCTTTTAGCACTTGGATTGCTTCTTCTTGTGCTTCTCCCCACTTGAATCCAAAGTCTTTCTTGGTAACTTCGATGAGTGGGGCTGCCAAGGTGCTAAAATCCTTTACGAAATGACGATAGAACCCTGCGAGTCCATGGAAGCTTCAAACTTTCCTAGTAGTCTTTGGACTCGGCCATTCCCGGATGCCTTTAACCTTCTCTTCATCCACTTTAACTCCATCTGCACTTACCACAAAGCATAGAAACACAATGTTATCCGTACAGAATGTACGATTCTTAAGATTAGCATAGAGCTCTTCCTTTTCAAGTATTTTTAAAATCAATTCTAAGTGCTCAATGTGTTCTTCTAAGCCTTTATTATAGACTAATATGTCATCAAAGTAGATCACAACAAATCAGCCTATAAATGCTCTAAGAACGCGATTCATTAGTCTCAGAAAGTACTAGGTGCATTTGTCAATCCGAAAGACATCACTAACCATTCATATAAGTCGTGCTTAGTCTTAAATGCCGTTTTCCATTCATCACCATCTTTCATTGTAATCTGATCAGATCTGCTCTTAAGGTAAATTTTATAGAATATCCTAGACCCATGCAATTCATCAAGCATATCATCTTATCTAGGAATGGGGTGACGATACTTCATTGTAATATTGTCTATTGCTTGACAATCAACACACATACGCCAGCTTCCATCCTTCTTTGCCACGAGTAAGACAGGAAAGGCACACGAGCTCATGCTCTCTTAGATGTGTCCCTTTGCCATGAGTTCCACTACTTTTCGTTGTAACTCTTTAGTCTCAACCAGGTTGGTACAATAAGCTGGCTGATTTGGAAGTGCGGCTCCGGGGACAAAGTCTATTTGGTGTTTGATGCCGCGTATAGGAGGTAAACCTCACAACTATGGTCATAAACATCTCTAAATTCTTTCGAAAATCGTGTACAAAAACGAGATTATCATCTATCTCATTATCGAAGTTCGGATTGTAGTTTCTCTCCTTCTCCAGCTTCTCTTGAGTTTCTCCTTGTGTTTTCCGCTCTCTTTTCTAGTCTCAGCCACCATCTGCAATCATCAGCCGCCTCTTTTCTTTCTATTTTTTGGTTCGATACCTTAAACTGTTAGGTCCTAAAATGGGGACCATCACGGTCTAGGTGCTCAATCCGCGCAGATTAGGTGCTCAATCTGTGCGGGCTCATCTTGTATCAATCAGCCCGAGTGGGCTCCTTGTCAACCCGAGGCGTGCAAGTGTTGCTGGAAAGTCACCCCGCGCGGGCTATTAAACACACCCAGTGCGGGCTCTTCATGTTTCATCCTATACGAGCGTGTTTGTAGAGAGCCCGAGTCATGCAAGAATTTCTAGAAACACAACCCACACGGGCTAATGTGACAGCACGTGCAGGTTCATGTAGTCTCATGGAGCACGAGCGGGTTGATGTTCAGCATAGGTCGAGCTCAAACTTCTGCCGCATGCAGCTCGCGTGGGGGCTTCTCCCAAGCCCGCACGGGCTAAGTGAAATCCTTGTTTTTGCTCCTGTTGCTCGATGCTCGGGTGTTCCATTTGGTTCCTTGGACTGAATTTGCTCTGAGTGGTTTGTAGCTTCCATTATGTGCGGTTGAATCCAGGAATGACATTCTAAAGCTCGTTTAGGCCTTGTCCCTTTAAAACCTAAAAAAATCAACAAAAAGGAGTACATAGAGAACGTTCGTGTCGGTTTGTAACTCGTGCTATGCAAAGTATGCGGAAATGATTTAAATGCTTAGCCTAAAACTAACACACATTACGATTTATCAAACTCCCCCAGACTTCAACTTTTGTTTGTCCTCCAACAAAACTAAGGGTAAGCACAAGAAGAGTTCAACAACAACCGGATACTAGCACAAATGTTTCGAAAAATCAGTCATCATGCACAACAACGCGTCACACAAACATAAACTTAGGTGAACCTAGTTCAGAATTCAGTCGACCGAAAGCCACGAGCCATGCAATCCAACACAACGCCAAAGTTCATTTCACTACCCCTAGACAACATCCAAGCAATCTCCATACCAAATTAGTCACACATACGTGAGAGATTATTCCTAAAGATATTTTTCATCTTCTTTTTTTTCGCGCTCGATTTCTGAGACATAGGTGTCGAAGAGGGTGATTTTCTACTAACACCCAGGTTGGCACTAGGCACACTCCAAGGTTTTATAACATTAGCAGAGTGAAGATCATCTCAAACCCTTAGGACATAGAACAGCGCCTCAACCTACCACTTAGACCCGAACCATCGAGATCGATGCACTCATGTCAATATAAGACGGAAATAGTTAGAAGCTTATTCAATTGATTCACAAAAGAGTGTAAGCGCATGGATTCATAAAAATAAGAAAAATCTAAAAGGTGTCACACTTAGCAAAGAGAATGATATACACGGAGATATAGACACTTGGGACTGAAACCTAGGGGACGGAATACAACTATGAGCCAATGATTCATGCACAACTATTAGACTAGTCGGTATCTATAAGTCCTTTTCAGCAAACCTAGGCTTTTGTTCCCGATTCGACAAAGTTGCACAAAGATGACTAAAGTTCGCAGTATCATACTAGATATCCGGTAGAAGAGCCTATCAGGCAAACCAAAAAAGAAAAGAGTTTAGTTCCATAAAGCAAGAAAATAAAAAGGAAGAAGAAAAGAAAAAGGAAGGAAATATAAACTAGTATGGGAGGTGTGGATTGTAGGGAATGCCCCCCCTTGTCATAGTCCTAAGAGATTTGGACGTACGACACCGAGAAGTGTTGCATACTCAGCTGCTGCAATCGCCCGTGATATAGTATGAGTGCTGAATAGATTGCTCCTCGAACTGCTACTACTATGCATAACTCGCTACCTCGAGGTCCCATCGCTGATCCACCATGAAGGATTGGTATCGGTTCTGTTCCGCGATATACTTGAGAAAATCAGAAACGCCTTCCATAGAAGGGAAGTTAGAATGCAGACCATGGTAGTCAGGGCGGGTATGTGGTTGAGGAGGAGCGCGCCGACTGCGCTGTCGGGATATCCCTCATCCCGGTGCAGCTGTTGGAGCTGGGTCTACCTCGTTCAGTCATGGACCAAGGTGGCCTATGGCTGGATCAATCATGAATCGCATGCCCACCTCGTCGAGCCCGTGCATCTGAATCTGATCAAGGAAAACCTCCAAGGTTCGACCATGCTCATCCCGGTAGCTCCAGATGATCCTCCTCGGATCGTTGGACATGGCCCGTTAGCGTCTGAGGTTCTGGAGGTTGAGCTCAGGCACCTCAGATCTTTTCTTCTGTTAGAATATCGAGGTTGATCCCGAGCCTCAGAGCTATCATCGTGACCACTCTACCATAATGGATCTTCGAGTCCATGCTGGCCTTGTCAGTTGTGATGTCTAAGAAATGGTGCATGATCATGAATTCCAAGTCAACATCGCGTAATTACCAATCGTCACCATCAATATCTAAGTGAACCGCGTGCTTCAGGTACCCTAGCTCTGTGTGGTTGACTCCACTTTGTGCTCCATTGCCAAAGATGGAGGAGACTAGGAAATAGTGGAAGTACCTGAGGGCGGGATGGTGTATGTGGTTGGCCTTGGACTTCGTACTTGGAGACAAACACCCTAGGAAACCGGTTTCACCGCATAGCTTCCCAAACCTATCTCCGATCTATCTAACCGTGGATTACCTATGAGGATATCTAAGGCAGACGATCCTAATATAGAACCTACCCTCTCTCGAGGCATCAGAACGTGGCTAGATTGAGTCATCCCCTACTTTCGTTGTTGACATCTGATATGATCCTGGAGGACGCTGAAGACGCGACCATCAACAGTGAGGAGGACACGACCCGCGGAAAGGAAGAAGAGGGAATCTGTGGGACCCGAGACGCCAATCCCGCGGCCCGAGACGCCATTAGGTCAAAATACGTCGG
>CM071875.1:14736876-14752263 GCA_036759665.1 Gynandropsis gynandra
AACAAAATGGAGGAATTCCGTCAAGGATTTCAAGCTGAACGTCCCCCACGGCCAAGAAATATACCAACGTTCCAGCAACGTGAAAGGAACCCGCTTGAGGAGGACAGCAACTACTACGAACGAGGTAGCTCATCCTCGTCCCGAAGTAGTCACCGGCGGCAACGCGCGCCTAGGGAGCGGAGAGACGACCCGAGGGATGACCTTGCTGGTCTAAAACTTAAAATCCCCGCGTTTCACGGCAAGGCCGACCCGGAAGCCTATCTTGAATGGGAGAAAAAGGTAGAATTAGTTTTTAGTTGTCAAACTTACCCCGAGGCCAAAAAGGTTAGGATAGCGGCCACGGAATTCTATGATTATGCGTTGAGTTGGTGGGATCAACTCACGATTTCTCGACGAAGAAATGGCGAGGAACCAGTAGCTACTTGGCTGGAAATGAGGTCAATAATGCGCAAGAGGTTCGTGCCAAACCATCACCACCGAGAGGTCCATCGGCGACTACGGAAACTCATCCAAGGAAATTGAGTGTAGATGAGATGAGAAAGCCATCCTCTTGTCTAAAGAAGTGTAGGAGAATAAGCTCTTCAATATGTACACACGGAATTTCTAACGAAGATAGCCACGAACCTTCCACCGAAACTCAAAAGAGGCTGCACCCGCACTTGAAAGAGGTAATGTAAAAAGACACCATAAAACCTTTTGATGCAGAGATCAATTATCTAACCTTGGGCAGCGATCGAGTGAATCCCGTGCATGACATGCCAAAAAACGAAGCAATGACAGTGATCCGCAATGCAAACGACGATCGTACTAAAGGTTGACACGACAAAAAGATCTTACCTCATGACTTCCAGCTATTTGACTTAGTTCTACTTTTCAATTCTCTTCCTAAGCTTTCCTCAGACAACCTACGCTCTCGTTGGTCTGGTCCTTTTCACGTACGAGAGGTATTCCTGCATAGAGTAGTAGAACTTTGGAGCGAGATGAGTGGAACGTTTAAAGCTAATGGGCAGCGATTAAAGCTCTACCAAACCGCTCAACCAATTAAAAGTGGAAACTCCATTCCCCCTTTCGATCCACCCATCGCACACGCATGAGGCATGGAGACGTCAAGCTTAAGGACGTTAAATAAGCACTTTCTGGGAGGCAACCCATCACTTTGTTTTCTATTTTTGTAGTTCTTTATTTTAAGACTCGGTTTATTTATCTCAAACAAAATAAACAAAAAAATACACAACAAACATGACTTCACTTCTCTTGCCCTCCATCAGAGATTCAAGTCGAGGATGTCGTTCAATTCAAGTCTAGGGGAGCAGTGCACGTTTGTCAGGTGACTTCGTTTCATTTTCCTTTATTTTCTCTTTGATTTCGCAGTTTTTAGTTTGTTTTTGTTTTTTGTGAGTTAGAGTCGTCCTAGGCACTTGTCTGGTGCCACGTTTTTTGAGATGAACCCTGAACCTATGATACTTAAGAAGCTGGCATTTTCTGTGAAATTTTGCATATTTGAGCTAGGTTTTTCCTAAGCGTTAGAGCTTATTAGTCGGTTGAAAAATAATAGATCGTAATTCTTTGGGAATCCTAGTGTTGCTTGTTGGAGGTTTATATGAGGCTGCTGGGCTAATTTACCGTTTATTCTCTGTAGACGATGCTCTACTTTTTTAAGAGGATTATTAGACGTATGAAATAGAGCTTGTTTTGCAGAATAAGAGTAGACACTAACACTCTGTTGTCGATAGAAATAATGCCTACAAGCATGATCTAAATCGATAAGAGTGCATCGACCTTGACACTTTTTCGGTGGTCTAGGTTTAAGTGGTGGGTTGGCGATCATCTTTCTACGTCCTAAGGGCATGGCACAATAAAAACGCCACCTACTCCGCTGCACTTTTGAACGAGATGCATGAGTATACCGTCATCGGTAGTCTAGGTCTAAGTAGAGGCTAGATCTTTTCAAATTCGACGTCCTAGGAACCTAGTGTGTCTGCATAACACAAAGAAAAAAAAAGAGAGAAAAAGAAGAAGAAAGAAAAAATGAAGAATGAAAGAAGCTCGGAAATGAAACAAGTATCCTCGATTTTTCTACATTTAGCATTTGTCTTAAGTCTTGTTTGGTGGAGAGAGTTATGGTTGCTTGTTTAGTTTACAGTCAATTTGCTTTCTCTTATGTAGCCTTTGTGAACCTAGGATGAAGACTGAATATTTTAATTAGGCCGAATTTGCTCTTGACTTCCTAGTTAATCGGTTAGGTTCGCTTTAGCGGTATTTCTAGGAGAAAGGGTAATTCTCGGTTTTTGTATACCCCACATGTTCCACGTTTACGTTTGCTTAGGGACAAGCAAACATTCAAGTCTAGGAGATTTTAATCATCTCGTTTTTATACATATTTCTCGAATGATTTTAGAGATATTATGATGATAGATGCGATGTTTACGTGTGATTTTTTATCCGTATTACTCGTTTTCGTGTTTTCGTATTGTTACAGGTTTGAATGCGCTTTTGGTTCATTTCGGAGCTAAATAACATACACGGAACAAAGTATTAGCATGGGGATCATAACGGCACAAACGGGATGAGAAACGACACGAATTATCTGCTCTAACACAGACCACGTGGGGGTGGAACTCATAGCCCATGCTGGGCACAACCATCAGCAACTAAAGCACAGCTCCGGGAAGGCTTCAGCACGCGCGAACTCATCATTCAACCACAACCCGCGCGGGGCACACACCTTAGCCTGCATGGGGCTTAACTTCCACCAACTCCAAGAATTTCAGCACGACGCGGGGAGGCCTCCAGCACGCTCAGATCCATCCCCTCCAAGTGAGCCCGTGCCAGGCACACACTCCAGCCCGCATGGGTAGCATCTGTCACCTGCAGAAACAAGAAAGGAAACTTGCGGGAAACAAGAAAAGGAAGTGGTTTGTTGCCTACACAAAAAGGAAACATGCTTAGAGAAGAGGAATGAGAGCTATATGGCAGGAAAACATAAAGGAAATGTGCCCACTTACTCAAGAATAGAAACCAATGCAAATAAAAATGGAAAACTCACAAAACAGCATCCTGCAACAAAGAGGAAAGAAGAAGAAAGAGGTGAACAGCCAAAGAGGAAAAAGAGGAGAAAAGGAAAGAAAAGAAGAGAGGAAATACAATAAGGAGAGCAAAGGGACGAATTCACTTCAGTTTTAGAGAGACACACATGAGAGAGAAAAAGAATTGCAAAGAGAGAGTAGAGAGAAGACTTTTCGTGAGTACTCTTGACGGAGGAGACATCCAAGGAGCATTGAAGATAGAATAGGGACTTCGGTTTTGTTTGGTTGTCTATGTTCTCCAATTATGTTATTTTCTTTCGAACGTATGAGCGAGTAGTCATTTTTTTCTAGGAGAAGGATTGGCCCATGGCTTTCCCGGAACCATTTTGATTTATCTTTGAATACAATTTCTCAGTTTTCTTAATCTATTCTTTGTCTAACTGCTTGATTGACTTGTGCTTACAAAGACCAAGTAGATGCATGTTTTAGGAACTCAGGAGAAGGACCAAAAGGAGAATTCTAATTCCAGATAATCAGGTTTAGAACAATCGAGGTTAGGCCACAAAAGTATGATAGTAGCGGTTGAGGGTAAAATGGATGAATCATAGAACTTATTGCATTAGTTTAAGGTGTCAGCCACGAAAGTAGGGGATAACTTGACTATATAATATGTCTATGCCTTGAGAGAGGGTAGATATCATATTAAGATCGTCCGTCTTAGATAAATTGATTGGGAATGCATGATTAGATACGTCGATTGTTGGTTTCAGAAGTCTTGTGGTGAAACCAAAATCCTAGAACGTTTGTCTCACTGTTAAGAACTCGTTAGTTTATTGCTTTTAGTTATTTCATTCTTGAAACCAATATTCGTTGTTTTCAAGTATGATTCATAGTTTGGGTTTAGGTTGTGTTGTGTAGTCCCTCTGGATAGACACCTAGAGTACTACACACGTTGGATTTTCAGAGCCGGGAGATGCCGTTTTCGTGTTTCTTAGGATACGTATGTCACTTCGTGTCAATATGCTCTCTCGTTGCGTTTGTCAATCGGATATTCCTTTTGCTTCCTATTTCAAATTTATGTTCTCGTTTTGCACCTATTTTCCACTTTCTATTTTTATTTTTGCAGTGATTAGACGATTACAACATTGAATCGTACAACGTGCTTTTAAACACCATAACTTTGCGTACAAAGCACCGAATTACTTGTTTTTTCACATCTCATTCATCTTATCGAGATAAAAGGTGCCATGGGTTGCTGGAGGCAGCCAGACCCCATTTCCGAGCTCAAAAACTTTTAATTAGGTCGATATGTTGGATTTTTAGAGCCGGAAGATGCCCTTTTCGAGTTTCTTAAGATACGCATGTTACTTCTTGTCAATACGACGTTTGTGTTGCGTTTGTGAATCGGATATTCCTTTTGCTTCCTATTTCCTATTTGAATACTCGTCTGGCACCCCTTTTCCGCATTTTGTTTCTTTTTCGCCGTGATCATAGATTACAACATTGAATTGTACGACAGTCTTTAAAATACCATAACTTTGCGTACAAAGCACTGAATTACTTGAGGTTTTCACTTCTCATTCATCTTTTCCAGATGAAGGACGCCTCTAGTTGCTGGAGGCAGCCCGGCCCCATTTTCGAGCTCAAAATCTTTTATTTAGATCGATACATTAAATTTTTAGAGCTAGGAGATGCCCTTTTTAAGTTTCTTGGGATACGCATGTCACTTCTTGTCAATACGCCGCTTGCGTTGCGTTTGTCTCTCGGATATTACTTTTGCTTCCTATTTCCTATTTGCTTACTCATGTTACACCCCTTTTCCACTTTTTGTTTTTGTTTTCGCCGTAATTAGACAGTTATAGCATTGAATTGCACGATGGGCTTTGAAATACCATACCTTTGTGTACAAATCACCGAATTACTTGATTTTTTCAAATCTCATTAATTTTTTCCAGATAAAGGACACCTCAGGCTGCTGGAGGCAGTCCAACCCTATTTTTGAGCTCAAAATCTTTTATTTAGGTCAATACGTTAGATTTTTAGAGCCAAAAGATGCCCTTTTCGAGTTTCTTAGGATACGCATGTCACTTCTTCTCAATATGCCACTCTCGTTGTGTTTGTCTATCGGATATTCCTTTTGCTTCCTATTTCAAATTTATGTTCTCATGTTGCACCCATTGTCCACTTTTTGTTTTTATTTTTGAAGTGATTAGACGATTACAACATTGAATTGTACAACGGTCTTTTAAACACCATAACTTTGCGTACAAAGCACCGAATTACTTGTTTTTTCACATCTCATTCATCTTATCGAGATAAATGATGCCATGGGTTGCTGGAGGCAGCCCGACCCCGTTTTCGAGCTCAAAATCGTTTAATTAGGTTGATATGTTGGATTTTTAGAGCCGGAAGATGCCCTTTCGAGTTTCTTAGGATACACATGTTACTTCTTGTCAATACGACACTTGTGTTGCGTTTGTCAGTCGAATATTCCTTTTGCTTCCTATTTCCTATTTGCATACTCGTGTGGCACCCCTTTTCCACATTTTGTTTTTTTCGCCGTGATTATAGATTACAACATTGAATGGTACGATGGGCTTTGAAATACCATAACTTTGCGTACAAAGTACCGAATTAGTTGAGGTTTTCACATCTCATTCATCTTTTCCAGATGAAGGACGCCTCTGGTTGCTGAAGGCAACCCAACCCCATTTTCGAGCTCAAAATCTTTTATTTAGGTCGATACATTAAATTTTTAGAGCTAGGAGATGCCCTTTTTAAGTTTCTTGGGATACGCATGTCACTTCTTGTCAATACGCCGCTTGCATTGCATTTGTCTCTCGGATATTACTTTTGCGTCCTATTTCCTATTTGCGTACTCATGTTGCACCCCTTTTCCACTTTTTGTTTTGGTTTTCGCCGAGGTTAGACAGTTAGAGCATTGAATTACACGACGGGCTTCGAAATACCATAACTTTTTGTACAAATCACCGAATTACTTGACTTTTTCACATCTCATTAATATTTTCCAGATAAAGAACACCTTAGGCTGCTGGAGACAGCCCAACCCTATTTTTGAGCTCAAAATCTTTTATTTAGGTCGATACGTTGGGTTTTTTAGAGCCAAAAGATTCCTTTTTCGAGTTTCTTAGGATACGCATGTCACTTCTTGTCAATATGCCGCTTGCGTTGCGTTTGTCTTTTGGATATTCCTTGTACTTCCTATTTCTTATTTGCATACTTGTGTTGCACCCCTTTTCCGCTTTTTCTCTTTTCGTCGTGATTAGATGATAACAACATTGAATTGTACGACAAGCTTTGAAATACCATAACTTTGCCTACCAAGCACCGAATTACTTGATTTTTTCACATCTCATTCCTTGGATTGCTGGAGACAGCCCGACCCCATTTTCGAGCTCAAAATCTTTTATTTTGGTTGATACATTAGATTTTTAGAGTCGGGAGATGTCGTTTTCGAGTTTCTTGGGATACACATGTCCTTTCTTGTAAATACTCCGCTTGCGTTGGGTTTGTCTCTCGTATATTACTTTTGCTTCATATTTCCTATTTCCTGTTTGTGTACTCGTGTTGCACCCCTTTTCCGCTTTTTGTTTTTGTTTTCGCCATGATTATACGGTTATAGCATTGAATTGCACGATGGGCTTTGAAATACCATAAATTTGTGTACAAATCACCGAATTACTTGATATTTCACATCTCTTTAATCTTTTCCAGATAAAGGACGCCTGAGGCTGCTGGAGGCAGCCCGACCCTTTTTTCAGCTCAAAATTTTTTATTTAGTTCGATACGTTGGATTTTTAGAGCCGAAAGATTCCCTTTTCGAGTTTCTTAGGATACACATGTCACTTATTATCAATACGCCGCTTGTGTTGCGTTTATCTCTCGGATATTCCTTTTGTTTTCTATTTATTTTTTGTGTACTTGTCTTGCACCCCTTTTCCGCTTTATTTTCTTTTCTTCGTGATTAGACGATTACAACATTGATTTGTACGACGAGCTTTGAAATACAATAACTTTGCGTACCAAGTACCGAATCAATTGATTTTTTTCATATCTCATTGTTTGGGTTGCTAGAGGCATTCCAACCCCATTTTTTAGCTCAAAATCTTTTATTTTGGTCGTTACTTTGGATTTTCAGAGATAGAAGATGTCATATTTGAGTTTCTTAGGATACGCATGTCACTTCTTGTCAATACGTTGCTTGCATTCCGTTTGTCTCTTGGATATTCCTTTTGCTTCATATTTCTTGTTTGCATACTCGTGTTGCATGTGATTAGACGATTACAACATTGAATTGTACGACGAGCTTTCATATACCATAACTTTGCGTACAAGGCACCGAATTACTTAATTTTTGCACATCTCATTCCTTGGGTTGCTGGAAGCAGCCCGACGCCGTTTCCGAGCTCAAAACATTTTATTTAGGTCAATACATTGTGTTTCTTGGGATACACATGTCACTTCATGTCAATATGCCGCTTGCATTGGGTTTGTCTCTCGAATATTACTTTTGCTTCCTATTTCCTATTTGTGTACTCGTATTGCACCCCTTTTCTACTTTTTGTTTTGGTTTTCGCCGTGATTAGACGGTTTTAGCATTGAATTGCACGACGGGCTTTGAAATACCATAACTTTGTGTACAAGTCACCGAATTACTTGATTTTCACATCTCTTTAATCATTTCCAGATAAAGGACGCCTCAGGCTACTGGAGGCAACCCGACCCTATTTTTGAGCTCAAAATGTTTTATTTAGGTCGATATGTTGGATTTGTAGAGCCGAAAGATGCCATTTTCGAGTTTCTTAGGATACGCATGTCACTTCTTGTCAATACGCCGCTTGTGTTGCGTTTTTCGCTAGGATATTCCTTTTGCTTCCTATTTCTTATTTGTGTACTCGTGTTGCACCCCTTTTCCGCTTTTTTCGTCGTGATTAGACGATTACAACATTGAATTGTATGACGAGCTTTGAAATACCATAAATGCGTAGCAAGCACCGAATTACTTGATTTTCATATTCATTCCTTGGGTTGCTGGAGGCAGCCCGACCATGTTTTCGAGCTCCAAATCTTTTATTTAAGTCGATTGATGTGGTTAATCTCAAGTAACAAAATACCTAGACTAACGTTTCCGCAATAAATCGGATCGTGTCCTTGTCTTCGTGTACGTTCTGCTATCTCTCTACTCTCCATGCATGTGCTCTTTTTTCTCCCTTTTTTTTCCGAATTCTGCCCACTGAAGCTCTCCTCTTTTTCCCGTTTCTCCTCTTTCCTTTCCTCTCCTCTTTCCTTCCCCTCCAGCGGCTGGAATTTTCTCTTCCTTATAGCAGTTGCAGTTTTCCTTTTCCGAGTGTTTCCTTCCCTTGCTTTTCAATTCTTGTGCAATTGTCAACGTTTCCTCTTTATTTCCAGACATGTAGCTCCCATTTCTCTTCTCTGACAATATTTTCTATTGGTTTAGGCAGCTAACACATTCCATTTCTTATTTCACCAATTTTCCTTTTCAGGTTTCTGCAGGTGACGGAAACGCCCCGCGAGGGCTGCTGAGTGTCCCATGCGAGTTGGCTTAGAGATGGGTGTCCGCTTGGGCTGGTGAGTGCCCAAGTCGTCCTAGAACTGCTGGAGCAAGGAGCCCACGCGGTCAAAGGTAGACACCCCGTGTGGGTTGGGTAGGGAATGGTTGGCCGCTCGGGTTTAGCATGAATTCGAAGCGTGCTGAAAGTGCTGGACATGGAGCCCACGTGGGCTAAGGGATCCACTGCATGCGGGTTGCTTCTCCTTTGACATGGAACGGTCATGTTTTGCGGCATTCGCTCGTGTTTGTGTCCCAGTATTTCCATTCACTGCAAAACACGAGAAAATGCAGGCTAAATGATGCTAAATGTTTGGTAAAATCTAAATGAATGATGAAAATACTACAACAAATAGACGTTATCAAACTCCCTCGGACTTGAACCTTTTCTCATCCTCGAGCAAGACTAGATCTAAGCACGAGAAGAGTTAGACAACAACTGGTAACTAGCACAATCAACTAGGAAAGTCAGCCACCCTACACAACAACGCGTCACACGGACATAGATCCAAGCTCATCAAATTTAAACCTCTATCTACCAAAAGCCATTAACCGTGCAATCCTAGACATATCCTAAGTTCATTTTACTAACCCCTAGACAACATTCAAGCGATCTCCATACCTATTCTAATACGCAAACAATTCGATACCATCCAAGCAATCTACAATTATGTTTTTCCTTTTTCTGTTCTCTTTTTTTTTCAGTTTCCACATTTTTTTCTTTGAATGTTCGCACTCGGTTTCTAGGACGTTGGAGTTGAAGAGGACAACCTTCTACTTAGACCCAGGTTGCCGATTGACACACTCACAAGGTCTTGTAACCTTAGCAGACTGAAGAGGTTGCTCTATTGCATATTTTTTCTTTTGATTAAACTATTGTGATTATGTATCGACTCTAACCCTTAGGACGTAAAAAAACAATCTCGACCCACCATTTAGTTGCAAACCATAAATATCGATGCACTCATATCAATGTAAGGCTGGAACAGTTAAAGAACTTAGTCTATTAACAACGAAGTGTGAGTGCGTGGAAATATAACGATAAAAAACAAAGAATGAATGGTATGCTCGGAGATATAAGTGCTTGGGATTGAAACATAGGGGGCGGAAAAAACCTATAGGCTTTGGATTCATGCACGACCACTAAATAATCGATATCTAAAGGTATGTTTCAGTAAAACTAGTTGCATTCAATGAGTACCCCCAGACTTGAAGAGAACACCGTTTCGGTGTTCAAAACCTAAGAGAAGGGCTAGCATGCAAAAACTCGGGGAAAATTAAAATAGATAGGAACATTGTGCACCTGATGCGTGCTTGTTGTCCCGAGTTGATGCAGCTGGCCATACGCATCGTTCGTTATGTTGTGATTAAAGTGGAAAACATGTAACAAAATTTACACAATCGGAAGGAGACAGTACAATACATCGGGGTTGTTGGTAAGATGCATGCTTGTGAAAAGAATGAGAGTCGAATTCTAAAAAAATTAAAACGAAATAACTAAAAGGATATGAGGCTCGGGTTTCCTCCCGAGAAGCGCTTGTATATTGATCATCTCGTTTTCGTACACGATTCTCGCATGATTTTAGAGATGTTTATGACCACAGTTGCGAGGTTAACGTGTGATTATGTATTCGTTTTACTTGTTTCCGTGTTTTCGTGTTCTTATAGGTTATAATGCGCATTCGATTCACTTCGGAGTTAAGGAGCATACACGGGACATCATTGGACAATTAAGGTCACAACTAAACGAACAGAACGAGAAGTGGACAAGTCATGTCCAAGAATGATCAATTGCACGACCGAACAACCACTCTCACCTTGTGCACGGTCGAGCTATCATTGCAGCACGGTTGGGCTCCTCTTTGGTGAAGCAGCACGGCTGGGAAACTCATACAAATTCATCCCCGTAGATTGTGCACGGGTGGTGTGTTCCAAGAGTAGGGTTAGGCATCCTACCAATGAAGGCAACACGGTCGGGCTTCAATGCAAAACAACTTGTCTACAGCTATGGAAGAAGCATGCCCGACCGGGCATGACATGAAGCACGGTCGGGCATGACTACATATAACAACCAACCGACGAATTAGGTTCAAATTAGTAGGCCAAAAGTTTCCAGTTCAAATTACAAAGCCTAAAAGGACAGAAAAAAGGAAGGAAGAAAGGATCCACCATCTAGGAGAGAGAATTCACAGCCACCGTCCAACCATAGAGTGCCCTTTACGGGAGGCACGCAAGGACTTGAAGATTGATTCGGGATCATCGCTCGTTTGATATCTCTATGATCTTTAATCTACTGTTTTGTTTGTGATGTTTAGACTCATGAGCGAGTAGTAGACTTGTTCTAGGAGAAGGGATTAGCCCATTGCTATCCCGGAACCGTCTTTGATTCGTTTATGAATGCATTTCCCCGTTTTGTATTATCTATTCTTTGTCTAAGAACTTACTGTCTTGTGTTTACGAATGGCCACGTATATGCATGTGTATGGAATAAGGACAAGTACTGAAATGTGAATTTTAATCCTAGAAAATCAGGCTTAGAAAAACCGAGACTAGGTCACAAAATTAGGGTAGTAATGGTTGACGGTTGTATCGGTCAAATCATGAATCATAATGGGGTTTAGTTGGGGTGTCAGCCACGAAAATAGGGGATGACTTAATCTAGTTACGTTCCTATGCCTTGAGAGACGGTAGGTTCTACATTATGATCGTATGACTTAGATATCTTGATAGGGAATGCACGATTAGATAGATCGGAGATAGGCTTCGGAAGCTATGCAGTGAAACCGGTTTCCTAGGGTGTTTGTCTCTTTGTTTAGAACTCTCTTATCCATGCATCATCATTAGAATTGCATTTCATCATCCTTATTCTTTCGCAGCAAGCTTTGGTTCTACTTTTGATTCTTAGATTGTTTTACATTAGTCCTTGTGGGATCGACACCTTAACTACTACACACGTATCGTGCACTTGCGGGTAGTCTTAGGTTAACTTGTTAACTTGACACGCATCAATCACCAACCCGTTGCCAGGGACTAATTTTCAACACGTTTAGGAATTCAGATTTAGAATCATACTTGTTTTTGTTTTCTTTTTGTTTTGTTTTTTTTATTTCGTTTCGTTCTACTAATTCTTTTTACTTGTCTTTCGTAGATGCATGACTCAATCTCAAGGTAGTTCGAATTTGCATCAAATCGACCCCGAGATTTAGAGAACAATAAATAAGCGAAAGAAGGGCAAGGGAGAAGAAAGGGCAAATATGACCAATCCACGAATGATGAACAATTAAAACGATGTATTGGATGGTCACAGACAGCCTCAATTACCCATGTGTAATATGGCGCAATTACAACAGCAGCAGACTCCTCCACCACGTCGTCTTCGTGATTACATGGTGCCAACCATGAGCAATTTCCAAACAGCAATAAGGGTGCCCGCTAGTACGAAGGAACAATTTGAGATCAAGCCCGCGATGATCAACATGTTATACCAAAAACAGTTTATAGGCGGCAATTACAAAGACCCTCATCAACATCTACAAGACTTCCTAGAGCTATGAGTCTTGGAAGATGCGATCTTGCAGCGTCTCTTCCCCTTCTCCATTGGGGGACAAGCGAAGGCGTGACTACAATCTCTTTCCACTTGTTCGATCACTACATGTGACCAGCTTTGCATGACATTCCTATCACGGTTCTTCCCTCCAAGCAAAATGATCCAAATGTGAGGAGAAATCACAATGTTTAGAAGCTAAGAGGGAGAGACGTTATTTGAGGCATGGGGAAGATTCAAGGACCTTTTACAAATGTGTCCTCATCACGGTCTAGAGCAGTGGTACGTGATTCAAACATTCTACAATGGGATCACATATAAGCATAGAACGACATTAGACAACACTGCTCGAGGATCATTCATGGACTTAAGCGTAGAAGAGGCATACGAGCTTATCGAAAATCTGTCCATGAACCACACCATGTGGTCTGCACCAAGAAGTATGCCAAACAAGACACAAGGTCTTTATGAAGTTAACCAAAGAAGTGCTATTGGCGATGTAGTGAATGCCATCTATTGTTCGAATTGTGGAGAGACGGATCATATGGCTTACCAATGCACAATACAAGAAGGCATGGAGCAAGTGGGCTACGCCCAACAGCAAGGCAATACGCAATTCGGGAACACATACAACCCAAATTGGAGGAACCACCCGAATCTCTCGTATCGCACGAACCAAACGGTGAAATATTCGGGTTTTCAGCAAAGGCAACAGCCATATCAGCAACCGCAGCCACTCCAGCAAGATCCTCAAGCTCCTTCGCCTAGTCTTGAGGCCGTGATGCTTGAGTTCATCAAGGAAAAATGGCAGCAAGAAATCGATTCAAGCGAAATTTAACGAGGAAATGGGGACTGCGATCAATGAGCAGAAGAATGAAATGGACTCCTTGAGCACACATGTGAAGATGCTGGAAACCTCCATTGTGAGCAGGCTGCATCATCCTCTCGGAATCCCGGGATGCTACCCGGAAAGTCCGATTTTCACCCAAGAGAGCACGTAAACGCCATCACTTTGTGCAGCGAGGATACGATCGAGAATCCACCCTCCAAAGCCCAAGAGAATGTTCCCGGACATTCGATGAATAAAAGAGAGGGCAGAACTGCAATCATAGAAGGATACGAGCCTGATTTAGAGAAGCCATATGTCGCTCCACCGGCCTACGAACCACCTATACCATTTCCTGGACGCTTAGTGAGCAGCAAGAATCGAGAGAGCGTAACCAAATTCTTCCATTACCTCAAGCAGCTCGACATCAACATGCCATTCGTGGAAGCCCTCCAAAAGATTCCTAAGCGAGCAAATTACCTTAAAAAGGTTCTTTCCAAGGAGTTTAGTGGCAGCTTGTTTTGGAGAATTATGCTGCATTCCTCGGTTAGTGCTACTGTCTAACTCTCTTTGAAGGACCCTAGAAGCTTCTCCATCCCATGCACCATATGAGACATTGACATTTGGGAGCAAGCATGAGCATAATGCCCCATTTGGTTTATAAGCGGGTGAACTTTGGGTATCTCAAACCTAGTAAGTTGTGGGCACGACTAGCTGATCATTCAGTAAGGTAACCGGTGGGAATTGTCAAAAATATTCCCACCAAGGTAGGTAGTATTTGCATTCCCACTTATTTTGTTGTATTTGATATCAAGGAAGATTCTAACGCACCTATTATTCTTGGAAGACCATTCTTAGCTACTACAGGTGTGAAGATACATGTACAACAAGGGAAGCTCTCTCTATGCATTGGTGATGAGAGAATTGAATTCCATTTGTCCAGTCCCAAGGAGTCGTGATGTGCTGGAAAAGTTGGCGAATGGCACGTTTAATCAAGTAAGTACGTCCGATCCTTTTTTGAGAGGGCTAACGCAAGTTTACAATGCTGCAGGACTTACAAAAGAAGGGGTCAAGCTCTACACGAAATTCGTAAATGCCATTGAGGCACTGCAAGACGCTCCACATGAGAAGACACCGCACGAAACACTGACTGATTTTGTGGTAAAACAGGCATCTAAGCTGCAGTTTGAACCTCTTCCTTCCTCTATTCGGCATGAGATGCGAAATCCACCAATTCGTCTCAAGAAGCATAGGAGAGTGAGCCCTTCAACATGTATGCGTTGGATACCTAAGCAGGATAGCCACGAAATTTCCATCAACAATCAAAGAAGGTTGCACCAATGTTTGTAAGAGAAAGGTGCATCGAAGGCAATGCGCAATGAGAAAGGCAACCAAGCTGAAAGATGGCATGATACACACACCATACCTCATGACTTTTGGCCAGGTGATATTGTTCTATTTTGTGATTCTCGTTTTCATTCTTTCACAGGCAGATTACATTCCCATTGGGATGGTCCATTTGAGGAACGAGAAGTCTTCACAAATGGAGAGGTAGAACTATGCAGCGAGTCGAGCGGGACATTCACAACAAATCGGCAGCATTTAAAGCAATATCAAGTCGCTCCAGCGATCAAAAGCAGAAACTACATCTCCCTATTCGATCCACCCATCGCGCACACATGAATCATGGAGACGTCAAGCTCAACGACGTTAAACAAGCGCTTCCTGGGAGGCAACCCAACATTTTGTTTTTCTTTTGATTCGTATTTCGAACTTGGTTTATTTTGAAAAACATAAAAAAACACATAAAAAGAAGAACACCTAAAACCGTGACTTCACCTTCCTATCCTCCACCGGAGGTTCACGTCGAGGATGTCGTTCAATTCAAGTCTGGGGGGAGTACCTCACATTTGTTAGGTGATCTCGTTTCATTTTCCTTTCTTTTTGTAGTTCTTAGATTAGTTTAGTTGTATTTTTTAGTTAGAGTCGTCCCACGCACTTGTCTGGTACCACGTTTTTAGTTTAGTTTAGTTGTATTTTTTAGCTCTGCCCCAGCAGGCGGAACTCCATGAAGGTCGTCTCTCGGTCTCCGCACTCAGCGAAGAAGGCTGTGAAAGTTGCAAAGAACTCCGACGTGAGTTTGCAGTAGGTGTACTCCTTCGCTGTCCGCAATCCCGTCCATCCCAATGTGTGGAAGATGGTATCGATATGCTCCCTGATGCCGAGAGCACTCATCGCCTCGGACGATAAAAAGCGGGATGGGAAGATCCGAGACTGAAGTTCAGCAAACCTCGACTTGTGGCGGGGCAGGAACAACGTCATCCTGTAGTTATATTGCTGATGAGAGGCGGTGATCGGCATGTACGGCGTCAGCTCCGTAATCATGTCCGACCTCACTGGC
>CM071875.1:14755968-14784169 GCA_036759665.1 Gynandropsis gynandra
GGATCGTAGATGAGAAGTTTCTGAGTAGAGCTTCTCATACAAGTCTCCTGCACAACAAGAAACAAAACACCTAGCGTAAATCCGCGGTATATAAGAAAAGACTCGATAAAAGAAAAAAACAAACAAACACAAAAACAAACAAACAAACAAAGACTCCGGAAAGGACTAGATCTTAATCTAGCTAATTCCTAGTCTAGGCCATTTTTAGTCCCCGGCAACGGCGCCAAAAACTTGGTGTGTCTGTGAACACGAGTTTAATTATTCCTAGACCACTTCACCGCAAGTATACGGATCGTGTAGTACCAGGGTCGATCTCTAGGGACTAAAGCAGCTAAACTAATAATAGAACTAAACTAAGATGGGAAAGAGATAGAAAGAGATGTGATCCTAAACTTCTAATCTAACCTAAGTGGTGACAAACGAAACTAGGTTGGGGATAAAGTCAGATATGGTGAACACTACGAGTGTACGGGATACCGGGAATTGTATAGATGCAACGACTAAGGATCATAGATCTATCAACTATTCTTGACAACGGGAAATTCATGCCCTAAGGTGAGGAGTGATTCATCCGAGCCTAAACCTCCTAACCATGGATACGTGCAACCCTACCTTCCAGCAGTGATTAACCCGTATCATGGCAGCATTACGTGCGCAATCATTATCCCTAACAAATCCGATATCCCTACCCACAGTAGGGACTCTACTCACTCATGGAGAAAATAGAAAACAAATATAACATAATCCTATACATGATATACTCTAAGGAATTCGATGCCTCGACCTTCCCTATCGTGTTACCGATGTAAGGATTGATACTTCTCTTCTTCTCTGATGCCTCCCGAGCCTTCCCAGATATATTTCCAGCCTTTCCTTGCCCTGTTCGTTGCCCCCTTTTCCCTAGATCTATTATGTTCCTTAAATCCGCTCGTTTGAAAGTTAGATCTAGGTTGTTGCGGATTACACGGCCCGCTCGGGCACAGGTGTTACCCGGTCGTGCTGAGGCTCGCCCGGTCGTGTTGCTTCATAGTGCCCGATCGGGTATCAAGCACCCGATCACTTGGTTGAGCAGCCCGAGTCGTGTAAACTCTCGGGGCAAACTGGATGGATCAATGCCCGAGCGGGTATACTTCTTGCGCCCCATCGGGTAAGGCTACCCGATCACTTTGCCTTTGTGCCCGGGTCATGCTGGGTGTGCGGATAAAACCCCGTTGGTTTTACCCGAGCGGGTGGATGAATAGTGCCCGACCGGGCACCCTTGTCTCCTTGAAATTTCTCTTCTCCGCTCGTTGCTCGGGTGTTCCTTTGGGTTCTAAAGCTCGATCTTGGCTCTGAGTAGATATGTCTTCAATTCAGGTGGTTTTGATCAGGAATCCGTCATTTTAAGCTCATTTAGGCCTTGTCGCCTAAAAACCTGAAAACCAACAAAACGGGTGTGTGAACCGCACAATGATATCAGAAATGTACTTCTCTACACAAGATACATGCGAAAATGGTGCTAAAATCTATCCTAATATTGATACACTTTCAGTGTTATCAGACGAATCAAAGACGGTTCGGGGATAGCCATCGACTAATCGCTTCTCCTAGAAAAAATCTACTACTCGCTCATGAGTCTAAACATCACAAACAAAACAGGAGAGTAAAGAGCAAAGAGATATCAAACGAGCGATGATCCTGAAGCAATCTCCAACTCCTTGTGTTCCTCCTATCAAGGGGACTCTATGGATGGATGGTGGCTGTGAATTGTGTTCTACATTGTGGATTGTGGATGGTGGATGGATTCCCCCTCTTCCTTTTCTGTCCTTTAGGCTTTGAAATTTGAATTAGAAACTCTTGGCCGACTGATTTCCACCTAATTCGTCGGTTGGTTGTTTTACATAGTCATGCTCGACAGTGCTTCATGTCATGCCCGATCGGGCATGCTTCCTCCGTAATTGTAGACAAGTTGTTTTTGCCATGAAGCCCGATCATGCTGTGCTTGATGCCTGACCGTGCTGTTCTCGATTGTTGGTGCCCGATGGTGCACTTGAATGCCCGACCCGTGCACAAGCTACGGGGATGAATTCGTAGAAATACCCGACCGTGCCCAATTGGGAGCACGACCGTGCTGCCTTCACAAAAGAGGATGCCCGACCGTGCTAGATTTGGAGCCCGACCATGCACATGGGAAGGGTTGTTGTTTGGTTGTGCTGGACACCAAGCTCGACGGTGCTGCTTTACCAAAGAGGCTGCCTAACCGTGCTGGTTACTAAGCCCGACCGTGCATAGGGTGAGAGTGGTTGTTCGGTCGTGCAGTTAATCATTCTTTGCCATGAATTGTCCACATCTCGTTCCGTTCAATCCGTTGTGACCTTAATTGTCCAATTATGTCCCGTGTATGTTCCTTAACTCTGAAAATGAATCGAGTACACATTAAAACCTACAAGAACACGAAAACACAAGAACAAGTAAAACGGATAAAAAATCACACGTATACCTTCAACATGTATGCGCTGGATACCTAAGGAGGACAGCCGCCAACCCCCCATCGGCGATCAAAGAAAGCTTCACCAATGTTTGGAAGAGAAAGGAGCCGAGCTAAAGGATTACACGATACAAAGATCATACCTCGTGACTTTCGGCCAAGTGATCTTGTTCTACTTTATGACTCTTGTTTTAGTTCTTTCACGGGCACATTACATTCCCATTGGGATGGTCCATTTCAGGTACGAGAAGTCTTTACAAATGGAGAGTTAGAACTATGGAGCGATTCAAGCGGTACATTCAAGGCAAATGGGTAGCGTTTAAAGCTATTTCAAGTCGCTCAACCGATCGAAGGCGGAAACTCAACGACGTTAAAGAACCACTTTCTGAGAGTCACTCTAGCATTTTGTTTTACTTTTTGTTTCATATTTCAGACTTGGTATATTTGAAAAACATAAAAAATTAAAAACCATAAAAAGAAGAACTCATGCAACCGTGACTTCACCTTCCTATCCTCCATCGGAGCTTCAGGTCGAGGACGCCATTCAATTCAAGTCTGGGGGGAGTAGCTCACGTTTGTGAGGTGATCTCATTTCATTTTCCTTTGTTTTTGTAGTTCTTAGATTAGTTTAGTTTTTTTAAGTTAGAGTTGTCCCAGGCACTTGTCCGGTGCCCGGTGCTACGTTTTGAGATGAAACTTGAACCTAGGATGCTTAAGAAGTTGGCCTTTTCCGTGATATCTTGCATGTTAGAGCTTATTAGATGGTTGAGGAACGATTGGGTCGTAAATCTTTGGAATCCTAGTGTTACTTATGGGAACTTTAGATGAGTTTGCTAACTTAGTTTCTTGTTCATTCTCTCTATCCAAATGATTATACTTCATATTGACGATGCTTTATTTATTTTTCACGAGGATGATTTGATCACATGAGTTGAACTTGTTTTGAAAAAAATAAGAGCGCATACTAACACTCCGCTATCGATAGAAATAATGCCTCAAAGCATGATCTAAAATCGATATGCATGCATCGACCGTGATACATTTTTTATGGTTTGGTTCTAAGTGGTAGATTGGCGATAATCTTTCTACAACCTAAGAGCAAGGCGCATAAAAACGCAATCTACTCCGCTACCCGGAAAGAGAAGAGATGATCACAAGGCGCAATGAAGAAAGAGAAGGGATGATCCCCCTTGCCCTAGATCATCCCTTCTCTTTCTAATTCGAGTTTGAATTCAAAACAGGTTGTTGAGAGAAAGGTGGCCCGCGCGGGTTCATGCTCTACCCGCGCGGGGTGAGTGTTTTCCTCCAGCCCGAGCGGGCTCCACATCAGCCCGACCTGGGCAAACTTTGCTTGTCATGGCAGCCTGCACGGACGACGTAGCCACCCCCGCGGGGTCGGGTTCTTCAGCCAAATTCGTGCGTGCTCCAAGCCTCCCCGAGTCATGCAAACTTTGCTGGAGTTGCAGCCCGCACGGGGCCTCTTCCAAGCCCGAGTGGGATGTGTTATCTTGCTTTTCTCGCTCCATTCGCTCGACGCTAGGGTGTTCCGTTTGGTTCTGTGGCCGTGCACATACTGCCTCTTATCACTTGATCACGTTTTCGGGTAGATTTTCCATAATCACTCTTGTTTGCTTCACATGTCTGCGCATCATTGTGGGGGACGAGAGACCTATCAACGAATCCTTGAGAGACGACCACATATGCGCGGTTACTCCCGGTAAACCCGATCCTTGGTTTGCTGATTTTGTCAATTTTCTTGCGAGCGGTAAGCTATGACCTGATCTTTCATTTCATGCGTGCAAGAAATTCTTTGCGGATATAAACCATTACTATTGGGATGATCTGATTCTCTATAGGAGATGCGCGGACGGGGTCCTTCGGAGATGCATTCCCGAAGAGGAGGTAGAGAGCATCCTTTTCCATTGTCATGGATCGGATTATGGGGGCCATTTCAGCAAGTCTAAGACTGCTTCGAAGGTGCTACAATTGGGTTTTTATTGGCCGTCCCTCTGCAAAGATGCACATTGGTACGTTTCCTCTTGTGATAGGTGTCAATGGACGGGAATATTGGTAAGAGGAACGAAATGCCAAAGAACTACATCCTTGAGGTAGAATTATTTGATATTTGGGGTGTAGATTTCATGGGACATTTTCCCTCGTCATGTGGCAACTGATATATCTTGGTAGGTGTTGATTATGTGTCCAAATGGGTAGAAGCCATTGCTGCGCCGACTAATGATTCTAGGGTGATAATGAAATTTTTCAAGAAGATCATCTTTCCACGTTTTGGTTTCCCTGGTGTTGTCGTTAGTGATGGAGGCTCGCACTTTATTGCTAGACAATTTTAAGCCCTTCTTAGGATGTATGGCGTGACACATCGGGTAGCTACACCGTACCATCCCCAAACTAGCGAACAAGAAGAGGGTTCGAATAGGGAGATCAAGAGCATATTAGAGAAAACCGTGTCTAGGTCCCGTAGAGATTGGTCAATGAGATTAGACGATACATTATGGGCCTATAGGACTGCATTCAAGACTCCCATTGGCATGACTCCTTTTTTAGCTTGTTTATGGTAAGTCTTGCAACCTCGCTGTCGAGCTAGAGCACCGCGCCTATTGGGCGACAAAGCTCCTTAACTTTGTTCTTCAGAGTGCTAGTGAGAAACGACTTTTGCATGTCAACGAGCTAGACGAACTTCACCTCAATGCATACGAAAACTCTAAGATCTACAAGGAGCATGCTAAGAGATGGCATGATAAGAAGATCATACCTCATGACTTCCGACCAGGTGATTTAGTTTTACTTTTATACTCTCGACTTATGCGTTTCGCGGGAAAACTACGTTCTCGTTAGTCCGAGTCTTTTCAGGTTCGAGAGGTGTTGACTCATGACGCAGTAGAACTAATGAGCGAATCGAGCATCGAGGACGCCGTTCCATTCAAGTCTGGGGGAGTAGTTCACATTTGTCAAGTGCTTTTGTTTCTTTTTCTTTTGTTTTTCATAGGTTAGTTTTAGTTTGTTTTTTAGTCCGAGTCGTCCCAGGCACATGTCCGTTGCCATATTTTGAGATGAACCTTGAACCTAGGATGCTTAAGAAGTTGGCTTTTTCCATGATATCTTGCATGTTAGAGCTTATTAGTTGGTTGAGGAACGAGTGGGTCGTAAGTCTTAGGAAACCCTACTGTTACTTATGGGATGTTTAGACTAGTTTGCTAGGTTAAACTCTGGTTCATTCTCTCTATCCAAATGATTATACTTCAGATTGGTGATGCTTTATTTATTTTTCATGAAGATGATTTGATCGCATAAATTGAGCTTGTTTTACAGAAAATAAGAGCGCACACTAACACTCCGCTATCGATGGAAATAATGCCTAAAACCATTATCCAAAATCGATATGAGTGCATCGACCTTGATACTTTTTCGATGGTTTGGGTCTAAGTGGTTGGTTGGCGATCATCTTTTTACGTCCTAAGAGCAAGGCGTATAAAAAAACTCCATTTACTCCGCTGCACTCTTGAACGAGGTGCAAGAGTATACCATCATCGGTAGCTTGGGCCTAAGTAGAAGTTGATTCCCTTCAAAACCGATGTCCTAGAAACCTAGTGTGTTTGCAGAATCAATAAAAGAAGAATAAAATCAAGAAACAAAAAAATGTAATGAACAAATAAAGAAGTTCGAGAATAAAACAGGTATCCTCTTTGATTATGTGATTAGTATTTGTTTGAAGTCTCATTCGGTAGAGAGAGTTGTGGTTTCTGACATAGTTTGTCTTTGATTTAATTTCTTATAGGCAGCCATGGTGAACCTAAGATGAAGACTGAAAGTTATTAGACCAAAATTTGCTCTAACTTGTTTGATGATCGATTAGGTTTACTTTAGCGGTATTTCTAGGGGAAAGGGGAATTCTCGCATTTCATATCTCCCACGTGTTCCACGTTTACGTTTGCTTAGGGACAAGCAAACATTCAAGTCTGGGGGATTTTGATCATCTCGTTTTCATACACATTTCTCGCA
Source organism: Gynandropsis gynandra (assembly GCA_036759665.1). Lineage (NCBI taxonomy): Eukaryota > Viridiplantae > Streptophyta > Magnoliopsida > Brassicales > Cleomaceae > Gynandropsis > Gynandropsis gynandra. The sequence continues at coordinate 14,762,453 of CM071875.1, forward strand.
TGATTTTAGAGATGTTTATGACCATAGTTGCAAGGTTTACGTGTGATTTTGTATCCATTTTACTTGTTTCTGTGTTTTTGTGTTCTTATAGGTTTTAATATGTATTTGATTCGTTTCAAAGCTAAGGAGCAAACACAGGACATAATTCGGCATTGAAGGTCACAACAGATGTAACGGAACGAGAAATGCACAAGTCATGGCCGAGCATGATAAAGTGCACGACCGAACAGCCATCCTCACCTTGTGCACGATTGGGCGTCCAAACCATCATGACCGAACAGCCACCCTCACCTTGTGCACGACTGGGCATCCAAGCCAGCAAGATTGGAAATCCTCTTTGGTGAAGCAGCACGATCAGGGTTGGCGTCCAACACAGTCGGGCGTCCTCCTTGGCGAAGCAAAAGCACGATCGGGCTGTCAAAGCTGAACGGTCGAGCGTTTGGTGCAAATTCATCCTCGTGATTATGCACGGGTCTAGCATACCAAGAGCACAGTCGGGCATCCTACCATTGAAGGCAGCACAGTCGGGCATCCTGGATAGCACGGTCAGGCAATGAGCAAAATGACTCACCTAGTCACACGGGATGAAGCATGTCCGACCGGGCATGACATGGAGCACGGTCGGGCATGACTTTGTAAAACGAACTACCGAAAAATTTAGTGGAAACAAGTTGGCCAATGCTTCCAATTCAAATTATAAATCCCCAAGGACAAAAGGTGATCATCATCAATCCTTCTACCATCCAGAACACACCATTCATAACCACCATCCATTCATAGAGTCCCCTTGACAGAAGCCATGCAAGGAGTCGGGGATTGATTCACGATCATCGCACATTTGATATTTCTATACTCTTTACTCTATTGTTGTTTAGACTCATGAGCGAGAAGTAGATTTGTTCTAGGAGAAGGAACTAGCCCATGGCTATCCGAGAACCATCTTTGATTCGTTTGCAAATGTATTTCCCCTTTTTGTTTATCTATTCGTTGTCTCAGCGCTTAATGACTTGTGTTTACGAATGACCACGTATATGCATGTGTTAGAGATTAGGAGAAGGACTGAAACGTTAATTCTACTCCTAGAAGATCAGGTTTAGAACAATCGAGACTAGGTCAGGAAAGTAGAGTAGTAACTGTTTAGGGTTGAATCGGGTGAATCATGAATCGTAATGGAGTTTAGTTGGGGTATCAGTAAAAAACGTAGGGGATGACACAATCTAGCTACGTTCCTATACCTTGAGAGAGGGTACGTTCTACATTAGGATTGTCCACCTTAGAAATCTTGATAGGGAATGCACAATTAGATAGATCAGAGATAGGTTTCCGAGGCTATGCGCTGAAACCAGATTCTAGGACGTTTGTCTCTTTGTTTAGAACTCACTTATCCACTGCATCATCATCATACTTGCATCTCACCATTTTTATTTATCGCAGCAGCATTGATTGTATTTTGATTCTTAGACCGTGTTACATTAGTCCTCGTGGGATCGACACCTTAACTACTACAACCATGTCGTGTACTTGCGGGTCGTCTTAGGTTAACTTGTTTAACTTGACACGCATCATTTGTCTTTCTGATATACCTTTTGCTTCCAATTTCCTTTTTGCATACTCGTGTTTCACCCCTTTTCCGCTTTTGGTTTTTGTTTTTGTCGTGATTAGACGATTACAACATTGAATTATACAACAAGCATTAATATGCAATAGCTTTGCGTACAAAGCACCGAATTACTTGATTTTTTCACATCGCATTAATCATATCGAGATAAAAGACGCCACGGGTTGCTAGAGGCAGCCCGACCCCATTTTCGAGCTCAAAACCTTTTATTTAGGTCAATACATATGATTTTTAGAGCCGAAAGATGCCTTTTTTGAGTTTCTTAGGATACGCATGTCACTTCTTGTCAATACGCCGCTTGCGTTGCGTTTACCTCTCGGATAATTCTTTTGCTTCCTATTTACTATTTGCGTATTCGTGGTGCACCAATTTTTCTGTTTTTGTTTTTGTTATCGCCGTGATTAGACGATTACAAGAATGAATTGTACGACAGGTTTGGAAATACCATAACTTTGCGTACAAAGCACCGAATGACTTGATTTTTTCACATCTCATTCATCTTATCAAGATAAAAGACGCCCCAAGCTGCTGGAGGCAGCCCGACCCCGTTTTCGAGCTCAACATCTATTATTTAAGTCTATACATTGGATTTATAGAGTCGGAAGATGCCCTTTTCGAGTTTCTTGGGATACACAAGTCACGTCTTGTCAATACACCGCTAATGTTGTGTTTGTGTCTCAAATATTCATTTTGCTTCATATATCTTATTTGTGTACTCGTGCTGCACCCTTTTCCAGTTTTTCGTCTTTGTTTTCGTCGTGATTAGAGGATTACATTACTTAGTTGTACGACGGATTTTGAAATACCGTAACTTTGCGTACCAAGCGTCGAATTACTTGAATTTTTAACATCTAATTCATTTTTTTTCAGATAAAGGACGCCCCGGGATGCTGGAGAAAACCCGACCCCATTTGCGAGCTCAAAGTCTTTTATCGAGATAAAAGACGCTCCAAGTTGCTTGAGGCAGCCCGGCCCGGTTTTCGAGCTCAAAATCTTTTATTTAGTTCGATACGTTGGATTTTTAGAGCCGGAGGATGCCCTTTTCGAGTTTCTTAGAATATGCATGTCACTTCTTGTCAATACGCCGCTTACATTGTGGTTTTCTCTTGGATATTCCTTTTGCTTCCTATTTCTTATTTGCTTACTCGTGGTGCACCCTTTTTTCGCTTTTGGTTTTTTATCGCCGTGATTAGATGATTACAACATTGAATTGTACGTCGGGCTTTGAAATATCATAACTTTGCGTACAAAGCACTGAATTACTTAATTTGTTTTTGAAATCGCATTCATCTTATCGAGAAAAAAGATGCCCTGGGTTGTTAGAAGCAGCCCGATCCCGTTTTCGAGCTTAAAATCTTTTATTTAGGTCGATACATTGGATTTATAGAGCCGAAATATGCCTTTTTTATTTTCTTAGGATACACAAGTCACTTCTTGTCAATACGCCGCTTGAGTTGTGTTCATCTCTCGGATATATCTTTTGCTTCATATTTGTTATTTGCATACTCGTGTTGCGCCCCTTTTGCGCTTTTTGTTTTCGTCTTCGTCGTTATTAGACGATTACATTATTGAATTGTACGACGAGCTTTGAAATACCATAACTTTGCCTACCAAGCACCGAATTACTTGATTTTTCACATCTCATTCATCTTTTCCAAATTGCCTACCAAGCACTGAATTTCTTGATTTTACATCCCATTTATCTTTCCTATTTGCGTACTCCTGTTACACCCCTTTTTCGCTTTGGTTTTTGTTTTCGTCGTGATTATACAATTACGACATTGAATTGTACGACGAACTTTGAAATACCATAACTTTGCGTACGAAATACCGAATTACTTGATTTTTTCACATCGCATTCATCTTTTCCAGGTAAAAGAAGCCTCGGGTTGCTTTAGGCAGCCTGACCCCGTTTTCTAAATCAAAATCTTTTATTTAGTTCGATACATTGGAATTTTAGAGCCAAAAGATGCCCTTTTTTAGTTTCTTAGGATACGCAAGTCACTTCTTGTCAATATGCCGCTTGTGTTGCTTTTGTCTATCAGATGTTCCTTTTGCTTCCTATTTCTTATTTGCGTACTCCTGTTTCACCCCTTTTCCGCTTTTTGTTTTTATTTTCGCCGTGATTAGACGATTACAACATTGAATTGTACGAAGAGCTTTGAAATACCATAACTTTGCGTACAAAGCACAAAATTACATAATGTTTTCAAATCTCATTCATCTTATCAAGATAAATGACGCCTCGGGTTGCAGGAGGATGTCGTTTTCGAGTTGGATATTCCATTTTCGAGTCGGATATTTTCATTTTAGACCCATAAAATGCCCTATTCGATTTTCTTTGGATACGCATGTCATTTCTTGTCAGTACGTGGCTTGTGTTGCGTTTGTCTCTCGGATATTCCTTTTGCTTTCTATTTCCTATTTGTGTACTCGTGTTGCACTCCTATTCTGCTTTTTGTTTTGGTTTTTGTCGTGATTAGACGATTACAACATTGAATTGTACGACGAGCTTTGAAATACCATAACTTTGCGTACGAAGCACCAAATTACTTGATATTTTCACATCTCATTCATCTTTTACAAATAAAAGATGCCCGGGTTGCTAGAGGCATCCCGACCCCATTTTCAAGCTCAAAATCTTTTATTTAGGTCGATACGTTGGATTTTTACATCCACGAGATGCCCTTTTCGAGTTTCTTAGGATACATATGTCACTTTTGTCAATACGCTGTTTGATTTGCGTCTGTCTCTTGGATATTCCTTTTGCCTCCTATTTCCTATTTGCGTACTCGTGATATACCCCATTTCCACTTTTTGTTTTTCGTTTTCATCGTGATTAGACGATTACAACATTGAATTGCACGAAGAGATTTGAAATACCATAACTTTGTGTACGAATCATCAAATTACTTGATTTTTCAGATCTCATTCATCTTTTCAAGATAAAAGATGCCTCGGGTTGCTAGAGGCAACCCAACCCCATTTTAGAGTTTAAAATATTTTATTTAGGTTGATATGTTGGATTTTAAGAGCCTAGATATGCCATTTTTTAGTTTCTTAGGTCACGCATGTCACTTCTTGTCAATACACGGTTGTGTTGCGTTTGTCTCTCAGATATTCCTTTTTCTTCTTATTTCCTATTTGCCTACTCATGTTGCATCCTTTTTCCGATTTTGGTTATTGTTTTCGTCATGATTAGATGATTAAACATTGAATTGTACGACGACCTTTGAAATACCATCACTTTGCGTACCAAGCACCAAATTACTTGTTTTTTTCATATCTCATACATCTTTTCCAGATAAAAGACGCCTCGGCTGCCTCCAGCAGCCCGATTCCGTTTTCGAGCTCAATACCTTTATTAAGGTCGATACATCGGATTTTTGTAGCCGGGAGTAGCCCTTTTCGTTTTTCTTAGGATATGCATGTCACTTCTTGTCAATCGACCACTTGCGTTGCGTTTGTCTCTCGGATATTCCTTTTGCTTCATATTTCTTGTTTGTGTACTCGTGTTGCACCCCTTTTCCACTTTTTATTTTTGTTTTAGCTATGAATAGACGATTACAATATTGAATTGTACGACGTGCTTTGAAAGCCATAACTTTGCATACGAAGCACCGAATTACTTGATTTTTTTCACATCTCATTCATCTTAACAAGAACAAAGATGCCACGGGTTGCTCGAGGCAGCCTCACCCTTACTTCAAGCTCAAAATCATTTATTTAGGTTGATACGTTTGATTTTTAAAGCCGGGAGCTTCGCTTTTCGAGTTTCTTATCATACGCAAGTCACTTCTTGTCAATACGCCGCTTGCGCTACGTTTGTCTCTCGAATATTCCTTTTTGTTTCTTATTTCCTATTTGTGTACTCCTGTTGCACCCCATTTCCGCTTTTTGTTTTTGTTTTCATCGTGATTAGTTGATTGCAACATTGAATTCTACAACGGGCTTTGAAATACCATAACTTTCCGTACAAAACACCCAATTACTTGATTTTTTAACATCTCATATATCTTATCGAGATAAAAGATACCCTGTGAGCTCAAAATAATTTATTTAGGTCGATACTTAAGATTTTCTAGATTAAAGATGCCTCGAACAGTTGTAGGCAGCCCAACCCACCAATTTACAATGTCAAAATCTTTTATTTAGGTTGATACGTTGGATTTTTTTAGCCGAGAGATGCCCTTTTCGAGTATCTTGTGATACGCGTGCCACTTCTTGTCAATACGCCGCTTGCATTGCATTGGTATCTCGAATATTTCTTTGCTTCCTATTTCCTATTTGTGTACTCGTGTTGCACCCCTTTTCCACTTTTGGTTTTTGTTTTCGTCATGATTAGACGATTAAAACATTGAATTATACGACGAGCTTTGATATACCATAGCATTCTGTACAAAGCACCGAATTACTTGAGTTTTTTACATCTCATTCATATTTTCCAGATAAAGGATGCCTCGCTGCCCTTTTCGAGTTTTTAGGATACGCATGTCACTGCTTGTCAATATGCCGCTTGCGTTGTATTTGTCTCTCGGATATTCCTTTTGCTTCTTATTTCCTATTTGTGTAGTCGTGTTGCACCCCTTTCACGCTTTTTGTTTTTGGTTTAGCCGTGACTAGATAATTACAATATTGATTTGTACGACAGACTTTGAAATACCATAACTTTGCGTACAAAGCACCGATTTACTTGATTTGTTTCACATCTCATTTCTCTTATCGGTTTGTTGGAGGCATCCCGACCATGTTTTCGAGCTCAAAATCGTTTATTTATGTAGATACACATGTCACTTCTTGTCAATACGCCCCTTGCGTTACGTTTGCCTCTCGGATATTCCTTTTGCTTCCTCTTGCCAATTTGTTTCCTTGTGTTACACCCCTTTTCCGCGTTTTGTTTTGGTTTTCGCGTGATTAGACGATTACAACATCTTGTGAATATAACACTTGCATTGCATTTGTCTCTCGGATATTCCTTTTGCTTCCTATTTCCTATTTGCATACTCGTGTTGCACCTCTTTTCCGCTTGTTGTTTTGGTTTTCACCGTGATTAGACGATTACAATTTTGAATTATACGACGAACTTTGAAATACCATAACTTTAATGTAAAAAGCATGGAATTACTTAATGTTTTCACATCTCATTCATCTTATCGAGATAAAAGACGCCATGTGTTCCTGGACGTAGCCCTACCCCTTTTTCGAGCTCAAAATCTTTTATTTAGGTCGATATGTTGGCTTTTTAGAGCGAAACATGCCCTTTTCGAGTTTCTTAAGATACGCAAGTCACTTTTGTTAATACACCACTTGCGTTGCGTTTCTCTCTCGGATATTCCTTTTGTTTCCTATTGCACATTTGTGTACTCGTATTGCACTGATTTTCCACTTTTTCTTTTTGTTTTAGTCGTGATTAGGCAATTAACACATTGAATTGTACGACGAGCTTTGAAATACCATAATTTTACGAACAAAGCACCGAATTACTTGATTTTTCACATATCATTCATCGTATCGAGATAAAATTCGCACAGGATGCTGGAGGCAGCCCGACCCATTTCGAGCTCAAAATTTTTTATTTAGGTCGATACGTTGGATTTTAGAGCTGTGAGATGCCTTTTTGAGTTTATTAAGATACACATGTCACTTCTTATCAATATGCCGCTTGCGTTGCGTTTCTCTCTTCGATATTTCTTTTACTTCCTATTTCCTATGTGTGTACTCGTGTTGCATAATTTTTCCGCTTTTTGTTGGTTTTCGCCGTGGTTAGGCGATTACAAATTGTACGACGGGGTTTGAAATACCATAACTTTGTGTACGAAGCACCAAACTACTTGATTTTGTCACATCTCATTCATCTTATCGAGATAAAAGACGCCGGGGTTCTAGATGCAGCCCGACTCGAAGAAAACATGTGAACAAGAAGTTTGGGGGTATGAAGAAGAGATGTACGAGAGTTGTAATCAGCCTTTCGGGAATACATACAATCACGGATGGAGCGATCACTCAAACTTCCCGTATAGGAACACCGATTGTATGCTGAATGTGCAACATATATTAGCCATGGACGCAGCCCTAAACTCAGAACTATCAGTCATATGCGCCTCAGCCACAACCAAACCAATCCGAAGCAGCCCCCGACGGTTCCGCCACATTCGGCGGCCTCCTTGAAGTATATGAAAATCAAAACAACTTGTTGATGGGAGTGAAAGCGGAACAAGAAAGCACCAATAAGCAGATGGATGGCTTCCTTATACAATTGGACACGCAAGCTGCAGAACATGCACAAGGGGCATCACGACCACAAAACGTTCTATCGGGAAGTTCAGAAACAAATCCTCGTGAGCATGTTAATGAAATCTGCCTAAGGGATTATAAGACGGTGGATCAGCCTACTTCAATGTCTGAAAGGGGTGAAGCATCTATCACAGTAGCGGAAACGGCTGTCAACGAGCTTAAGGAGAAGCTTGAGGAGGAAGAGGAGCCAAAGTACGTAAAACCAGATCCGATGCCACCTCCATTGCCATTCCCACAACGTCAACGCATGAAGACGGTGGATCAGCCAAATCCCTCGATAATTGAAAAAGGAGAAGAATCTAACACGGCAGCGGATAAGGCTACGGACATTGATAAGCATGAGAAGAAACCTGAGATGGAAGTAGAGTTCAGCTTAATCGATACACTTGAGCAGCCGTGCGCTATCGATTATGTGTTCCCCGACGACATCTTTGAGAATTTAGCCGAGGAAGTTTGTGAGGAATTTCGGAATACGGATTCCCTAGATATGATCTTATAGCAGCTGGAGAAGGATAATAGAAGGTACCAAACGAGCTGTTTGACAACGAAAAGAAGGAGAAATCCCCTGACCAGGACTTCCGCACAACCCGAGCTAAATGCGGTGCAAATCAGTACATAAACGACCCCGAGATGCAGAGAAGCTACGCCAAACGTCCAGCACACAATTGGAGCATTGACAAGGCACCCAAGGTGAAGAGGAAACCTTCACCACAAAGGCTCACGCACCAAAAATCTCCGGAGACGCTGAAGGAAACAAGCGATGAACGCCTAACCGGTTTCATGGAGTACACAACCGGACCTATGGACAGCTCGACCAGAATTTCTGGACAGCACGACGTAGCCCCCAACTTAGAGAACATTATGACCAATCTTAGGGAAGACATGAATGATCATGCAAGGAACACAATTGATCTGCGTGCTACACCCTATCAAGCACACTATGCACGCGAGACGCTACTCACACGACGACGTCGAGGACGTCCACTTAATGAGTAGCACGTTTTGGTCAGGCTCACGACCTTAAACAAGCGCTTCTCGGGAGGCAACCCGACTTACTGATTGAAAGGGATATGGAATAGAAAGTTTACATTTTCATTTCATTTTTTTCGGACCTATTCTTTTTCTTTTCACATTGATGTACTCGGTGGATTAGTATTCCTTCTTTCGGATTGTGTGATTCTTTTTCACAAGTTTTTCAACGTCGATATCATCCTTGAGGAGGAGACACAAACAACGTCCAGCCGCATCGCCAACTCGGGATTGCAAGATACACAAGGTGCACACGTTCTAACCCTTATTTTCCCGTAGTTTGGTATGCGAGATTCTCTTAGGCCTTGAATACCGGGACGGTGTTTCATTCATATTTGGGGGAGTACTCGTCAAGTATCATTCATGTGATTAGGATTAGATGTTGATGTTGATTTTTTTGTTATCTTTAGGAATAAACGGATGGATACCTAGCATGAATTTTCGAGTTTTAGTCATTATTGTGCGACTTTGTCAAATCGTGAACAATAGTCTAGGTTTGCTTAGAAGTCTTTTGGATACCGATTAGTCGAGTAGTTGTGCGTGAAACCATGATCTATAGTTGCATTCACCTCCTAGGCTTCAGTACCAAGTATCCATATCCCTGTGTATACCGAATTATCTTTGCTTTGTTTGATATATTTTATCGTTCATTGATCATTAGATTCCACACGCTTATACTCCGCAGTCAAGTTTTTCTTCTTGGAAAAGTTTTTTTTAACTACTTCAGGTTTTCATTGACATGAGTACATCGAGATTGATGGTTCAGGTCTAAGTGGTGGGTTGAGGCGCTATTCTACGTCCTAAGGGTTAGAGTGATGCGTATTCTTCGAAAGAAAAAGAGAAAAATGTTCTTCAATGACGCATCTCTTCACTCCGCTAAGGTTACAAGACCTTATGAGTGTGCCATAGGCAGCCTGGGTCTAAGTAGAAAGCCATCCCTCTTCGACTTCGACGTCCTAGAAACCAAGCGTGGATCTATAAAAAAAAGAAAGAAAAGAGAATAAGAACGAGAATACGAGTTTAATGATATCTCAAGCTTATATAATAGGTATGGAGATCGTTTGGACGTTGTCTAGGGGTATCAAATAGACTTAGATCATTGGTAGGATTGCATGGCTCGTGACTTTCGGTTGATAGAAGTTTGAACTAGGTATTCTTAGGCTTGCATTCATGTGACGCGTTGTTTTGCATGATGGCTAATCCTTCGAAGTATTTGTGCTAGTGTCCATTGTTGTTTAACTCTTCATATACTCGAGTCTAGGTTTTGCTCGAGGACGAGCAAAGGTTAAGCTGGGGGAGTTCGATAACATGTAATCCGTCGTATTATTTACATGATTCTTAGGCCTAGTTTTGATTAGATTTCTTAGACTTTACCGATTTATCGAATTTATGCGAGGACTTCATCTACCATTTCATGTTTTGTGTAGGAAACGAAGACATGAAGGAAAACTCGAGTGATTACGGTAATTCCACCCCGAAAACGTGATTGAATGACAAGATAAAACATGTGCACGGCCATGGATCCAAATCGAACACTCAAGCATCGAGCCGAAGGAGCGAAAACAGAAATTGATGTGTACACGCTCGGGCTAAGCAATGAACCCGCTCGGGCTGAGGTTGCACGATTGGGACTGAAAATCGCCAAAACTCAGCCCAACTCGGGCTGATAGACCATATGGTCGGGCAAGAGACCCTGCTCGGGCTGACTATTGTGCACGCTTGAGCTGAGGCTGTGCACGACCGGGCTGAACTTGTGCCCGCGCGGGCCGCCTAATCGGGAACTAACTATTTTGAAGGTTTGAAAGGCCAATTAATGAAATAAGAAGCCTTTTAGGGCTAGGAGACGAACCAGACACCAGAGGAGACATTCAGAGACATAGAGAAAGAGAGAGAAGGACAGAACGAGGAAGCTGGAGCATGGAGGAGCTATTGAAGACGTCGATAATAGAATAGGGAGGGATCTCATTCTTTATCAATGTTGAATATAGTTATCTTTTGTGTTTCATTTTCTGAGTTCATGTTCGAGTAGATCCACACCCATGGGTTAGAGAGTTTTGCCATTTTGTAATGAAGTTTTGTCCTTAACGCTTGGTTATAATATTTGACCGTTTCGGATTGATTGGTTGTTCGTAATGCTTTGTTCTTGTTGGCCACTTGAATGAATGTCTATAAAGATCTAATTGCATTGGGAGATGAATTGGATCTTGGAACGTAGCCATGATATGAAATCTCAATTGATTTAGAACCTTGGCCGGTCGATTGATTGAACTTAGGAATTAGGATAGCGATCTTAATGCATCTAGTAGGTGAGATACACAATTGGGAGATTGGTATACGCATGCTAGATAGTGGGTTTAGGCATCGGGAAAGTCATTCCCTAGGAAAGAGCTTGAATTTCCTAAATACGTAATGATATCTATAACCATGATCTTGTTAGAACTTCGCTGCATCATCGTGCATCTCTCGAAACCTGTGGTGTTTAGTCATTGAGTTATTCCGTTAAATAGTTTAGTTTAGTAGCATTCGTATTACCATCATTTATCGATTTCATACGTCTTATTCATTGGTTTACTAGCTTTACAGTTGCATCAATTCCTTGTGTTCGACCCTGGTACTTTACAATCCGTATCCTTGCGGAAGCGTTAGTCTAGGTAAATTATTACTTGAGATTAACCACATCATGTTGCGTTTCTCTCTCGGATATTCCTTTTGCTTCCTATTTCACATTTGTGTACTCGTATTGCACCGATTTTCCGCTTTTTTTTTTTTTGTTTTAGTCGTGATTAGACAACTAACAAATTGAACTGTATGACGAGCTTTGAAATACCATAACTTTGCGAACGAAGCACCGAATTACTTGATTTTTCATATCTCATTAATCTTAGGATTCGCATGTCACTTGTTCTCAATATGTCGCTTGCATTGCGTTTCTATCTCGGATATTCCTTTTGCTTCCTATTTCCTATTTGTTTTCTCATGTTGTACCCTTTTTCTGCTTTTTGTTTTTGTTTTCGTCGTGATTAGACGATTACAACATTGAATGGTACGATGAGCTTTGAAATATTATAACTCTGCGTACGAAGCACCGAATTACTTGACTTTTTCACATCTCATTCATTATTTCAAGATAAAGAACGCCTCAGGTTGCTGGAGGGCGCCCAACCCCGTTTTCAAGCTCAAAATCTTTTACTTAGGTCGATATATCGGATTTCTTAGAGTCGGGAGACGCCCTTTTGGAGATTGTTAGGACACGCATGTCACTTCTTTTCAATACCCGCTTGTGTTGCATTTGTCTCTCGGATAGTCCTTTTGCTTCCTATTTCCTATTTGCAGACTCGTGTTGCACCCCTTTTCCGCTTTTTTTTTCGGCGTGATTAGACGATTACAACATTGAATTGTACGACAGGCTTTGAAATACCATAACTTTAATGTACAAAGCACCGAATTACTTGATGTTTTCACATCTCATTCATCTTATCGAGATAAAAGACGCCCCGGTTTGCTGGAGGCAGCCTGACCCCGTTTTCGAGCTCAAAATCTTTTATCTAAATTGATATGCTGGATTTTAACAGTCGAGAGAGGGCTTTATTGAGTTTCTTACGATACGCATGTCACTTCTTTTCAATACACCGCTTGTGTTACATTTGTCTCTAAGATATTCCTTTTGCTTGCTATTTCACATTTGTGTACTCGTATTGCACCGATTTTCCGCTTTGTGTTTTTGTTTTAGTCATGATTAGACAATTAACACATTGAATTGTAAGACGAGCTTTGAAATACCATAACTTTGTGAACGAAGCACCGAATTACTTCTCATTCATCTTATCGAGATAAAAGTTTCCCAGGATGCTGGAGGCAACCTGACCCCGTTTTGAGCTCAAAATCTTTGATTTAGGTCGATACGTTCGGATTTTTAGAACCGTGAGATGCCTTTTTACAGTTTATTAGGATACGCATATTACTTCTTGTCAATGTGCCGCTTGTATTGCGTTTCTCTCTCTGATATTCCTTTTACTTCCTATTTCCTATGTGCGTACTGGTGTCGCACCATTTTTCCGCTTTTTGTTTTGGTTTTCGTCGTTGTTAGACGATTGCAACATCGAATTGTACAAAGGGCTTTGAAATACCATAACTTTGCGTACAAAGCACCGAACTACTTGATTTTGTCACATCTCATTCATCTTATTGAGATAAAAGACGCCCGGGTTCTAGAGGCAGCCCGACCCTATTTTAGAGCTCAAAATGTTTCATTTATGTTGATACGTTGGATTTTTAGAATCGAGAAATGCGCTTTTCGAGTTTCTAAGGATACACATGTCACTTCTTCTCAATACACCGCTAGCGTTGCTTTTGTCTCTCGGATATTTCTTTTGCTTCCTTTTCCACATTTGTGTACTCGTGTTGCACCCCTTTTCCGCTTTGTTTTGTTTTCCTCGTGATTAGACGATTACAACATTGAAGTGTACGACGAGCTTTATAAATTCTATAACTTTGCATACGAAGCATCGAATTACACTATTTTTTCAAATTTCATTTAAATCGAGATAAAAGTCGCCCTGGGATGCTGGAGGCAGCCCTACCCCAATTTTTAGCTCAAAAACTTTTATTTAGGTCGACACTTTGAATTTTTAGAGCCGAGAGATACCCTTTTCCAGTGTCTTAGGATATGCATGTCACTTCTTCTCAATATGCCGCTTGCATTGCGTTTCTCTCTCGGATATTCCGTTTGCTTCCTATTTCCTATTTGTGTACTCGTATTGTACCCCTTTTCTGTTTTTTATTTTTGTTTTTGTCGTGATTAGGAGATTACAATATTTAATGGTACGACGAGCTTTGAAATAGCATAACTTTTCGTACGAAGCACCGAATTACTTGACTTTTTCACATCTCATTCATTGTTTCCAGATAAAGAACGCCTCAGGTTTCTAGAGGGCGCCCAACCCCATTTTCAGCTCAAAATCTTTTTTTTACGCCGATATGTCGGATTTTTAGAGTCAGGATATGCCCTTTTAGAGATTGTTAGGATAAGCATGTCACTTCTGGTCCATACGCCGCTTGTGTTGCGTTTGTCTCTGGATAGTCGTTTTTCTTCCTATTTCCTATTTGCATACTCGTGTTGCGCCCCTTTTCCGCTTTTTGTTTTTGTTTTCGCCGTGATTAAACGATTGCAACATTGAATTGTACGACGGGCTTTGAAATCCCATAACTTTAATGTACAAAGCACCGAATTACACTATTTTTTCACATCTCATTCAACTTATCGAGATAAGAGTCGCCCTGGGATGCTGGAGGCAGTCCGACCCCATATTTGAGCACAAAATCTTATATTTAGGTCGATACGTTGGATTTTTAGAGCCGGGAGATACGCTTTTCTAGTGTCTTAGGATATGCATGTCACTTCTTCTCAATATGCCGCTTGCGCCGCATTTCTCTATCGGATATTCGTTTTGCTTCCTATTTTCCATAGGTGTACTCGTGTTGCACCCCTTTTCCGATTTTTGTTTTCGTTTTCACCGTGATTAGATGATTACAACATTGAATTGTACGGCGAGCTTTGAAATACCATATCTTACGTACAAAGCACCGAATTACTTGATTTTTTTCACATTTCTTTAATTTTATTGAGATAAAAGATGTCTCGGGGTACTGCAGGCAGCCTAACCCCATTTTCTAGCTCAAAATATTTTATTTAGGTCAATACGTTGGATTTTTAGAGCCGTGAGGTTTATTTTTTGATTTTCTTAGGATACGCATGTCAATTTTTGTCAATACGTTGCTTGCGTTGTGTTTGTCTCTCTGATATTCCTTTTACTTTCTATTTCCTATTTGTGTACTCGTGTTGCACCCCTTTTTCGTTTTTTGTTTTAGTTTTCGCCGTGATTTTACGATTACAATATTGAATTGTACGACGAGCTTTGAAATACCATAACTTTGCGTACAAAGCACCGAAATACTTGATCTTTTTCACATCTCATTCATCTTATCGAGATAAAAGACGCCCTAGGTTGTTGGAGGCAGCCCGACCCCATTTTGCAGCTCAAAATCTATTATTTAAGTCGATTTGTTGGATTTTTAGAGCCGTGAGATGCATTTTTTGAGTTTCTTAGGATACGCATGTCATTTCTTGTCAATACTCTGCTTGCGTTGCGATTGTCTCTCTGATATTCCTTTTGCTTCCTATTTCCTATTTGTGTACTTGTGTTGCATCCTTTTTCGGCTTTTTGTTTTGGCTTTCGCCATGATTATACGATTACATTATAGAAATTTATGACGGGCTTTGAAATACCATAACTTGCGTACAAAGTAACGAAAAACATGCTCTTTTCACATCTCCTTCATTTTATCGAGATAAAAGACGCAACGGGTTGCTGGAGGAAGCCCAACCCCATTTTCGATCTCAAAATCTTTTATTTAGGTTGATATGTTGGATTTTAAATCGCCGAGAGGTGCCTTTTTCGAGTTTCTTAGGATACACATGTCACTTTTGTCAATACGCCTCTTGTGTTGCGTTTGTCTCTCGGATATTCCTTTTGCTTTGTATTTCCCATTTGCGTACTCGTGTTGCACCCCTTTTCCGCTGTTTGTTTTGGTTTTCACCGTGAATAGACGATTACAATATTGAATTGTACGATGGGCTTTGGAGGCATCCTGACCCCATTTTCGAGCTCGAAATCTTTTATTTAGGTTGATATGTTGGATTTTTAGAGACGTGACATGCATTTTTCGAGTTTCTTAGGATACGCAAGTCACCTTTGTCAATACGCCGCTTGTTCTTAGGATACACATGTCATTTCTAGTCAATACTCAGCATCTGTTGTGTTTGTCTCACTGATATTCCTTTTGCTTCCTATTTTCTATTTGCGTACTCGTGTTGCACCCTTTTTCTGCTTTTTTTTTGGATTTTGCCGTGATTACACGATTACAATATTGAAATTTACGACGGGCTTTGGAATACCATAACTTAGCGTACAAAGTACTTCACATCTCCTTCATCTTATCAAGACAAAAGATGACCCGGGTTTCTAGAGGAAGCCCGACCCCATTTTTTAGCTAAAAATCTTTTATTTAGGTCGATATGTTGGATTTGAATAGCCGAGAGGTGCCTTTTTCGAATTTCTTAGGATACACATGTCATTTCTTATCAATACACCCCTTGCGTTGCGTTTGTCTATCATATATTTCTTTTGCTTCCTATTTCCCATTTGCGTACTCGTGTGGCACCCCTTTTTTTGCTTTTTTGGTTTGGTTTTTGCCGTGATTAGACGATTACAACATCGAATTGTATGATTGCCTTAGAAATACCATAACTTGTGCAAAGCACCGAATTACTTGATTTCTTCACATCTCATTCATCTTATCAAGATAAAAGATGCCCTGGGTTGCTGGAGGCAGCCCAACCCCGTTTTCGAGCTCAAAATCTTTTATTTAGATTGATACGTTGGATGTTTAGAGCCCGCATATGCCCTTTTCGAGTTTCTTAGGATACGCATATCACATCTTGTGAATACACCGCGTGCATTGCGTTTGTCTTGGGGGTATTCCTTTTACTTCCTATTTCCTATTTGCATACTCGTGTTGCACCCTTTTTCCGCTTGTTGTTTTGGTTTTCGTCGTGATTAGACGATTACAACATTGAATTATACGACAATCTTTGAAATACCATAACTTATATGTACAAAGCACAAAGTTACTTAATGTTTTCACATCTCAGTCATCTTATCGAGATAAAAGACGCCCCGGGTTCCTGCACGTAGCCAGACCACATTTTCGAGCTCAAAATCCTTTATTTAGGTCGATACGTTAAATTTTTAGAGCGGGAGATGCCCTTTTCGAGTTTCTTAGGATACGCAAGTCACTTTTTGTTAATACGCAACTTGTGTTGCGTTTCTCTCTCTGATATTCCTTTTACTTCCTAATTCCTATGTGCGTACTCGTGTTGCACCATTTTTCCGCTTTTTGTGTTGGTTTTCGCCCTGGCTAGACGATTACAACATCAAATTGTACGACGTGTTTTGAAATACCATAATTTTGCAAACAAAGTACCGAACTACTTCATTTTGTCAAATCTCATTCATCTTATTAAGATAAAAGACGCCCGAATTCTGGAGGCAGCCCGACCGTGTTTTGGAGTACAAAATATTTTATTTATGTCGATACGTTGCATTTTTAGAATCGGGAGATGCGTTTTTGAGTTTCTAAGGATACACATGTTACTTCTTGTCAATACACCACTTGCGTTGCGTTTGTCTCTCAGATATTTCTTTTGCTTCCTTCTCCCAATTTGCGTACTCGTGTTACACCCCTTTTCCGCTTTTTTTTTTTTTTGTTTTTTTCGTGATTAGACAATTACAACATTGAATTGTATGACGAGCTTTAAAATACCATAACTTTGCATACGAAGCACCGAGTTACACTATTTTTTCACATCTCATTCAACTTATCGAGATAAAAGTCGCCCTGGGAGGCTGGAGGCAACCCGACCCGTTTTGGAGCTCAAATTCTTTTATATAGGTCAATACGTTGGATTTTTAGAGCCGGGAGATACCCTTTTCCAGTGTCTTAGGATATGCATGCCACTTCTTCTCAATATGCCGTTTGCGTTGCGTTATCTCTCGGATATTTCTTTTGCTTCCTATTTCGTATTTGTGTACTTGTGTTGTACCCCTTTTCTGCTTTTTGTTTTTGTTTTCATCATGATTAGACGATTACAATATTGAATGGTATGACGAGCTTTGAAATATCATAACTTTGCGTACGAAGCACCGAATTACTCGACTTTTTCACATCTCATTCATTGTTTCCAGATAAAGAACACCTCAGGTTGCTAGAGGGTGCCCTACCCCATTTTTAAGCTCAAAATATTTTATTTAGGTCGATATGTCAGATTTTTAGAGTCGGGAGATGCCCTTTTAGAGATTGTTAGGATGCGCATGTAACTTCTTGTCAATATGCCGCTTGTGTTGCGTTTGTCTCTCGGATAGTCGTTTTTCTTCCTATTTCCTATTTGCATACTTGTGTTGCGCCCCTTTTCCGCTTTTTGTTTTTGTTTTCACCTTGATGAGATGATTACAACATTGAATTGTACGAAGAGCTCTGAAATACCATATTTTTACGTACAAAGCACCGAAATACTTGACTTTTTTCACATCTCTTTCATCTTATTGATATAAAAGATGCATCGGGCTACTGCAGGCAGCCCAACCCCATTATCTAGCTCAAAATCTTTTGTTTAGCTCAATACGTTGGATATTTCGAGCCGTGCGGTGCATTTTTCGAGTTTATTAGGATACACATGTTACTCTTTGTCAATACGCCGCTTTCATTGCGTTTGTCTCTCTGATATTCCTTTTACTTCCTATTTCCTATTTGTGTACTTGTGTTGCACCCCTTTTCCATTTTTTGTTTTTGTTTTCACTGTGATTACACGATTACAATATTAAATTGTATGACGAGCTTTGAAATACCATAACTTTGCGTACAAAGCACCGAAATACTTGATTTTTTCACATCTCAATCATCTTATCGAGATAAAAGACGCCCCAGGTTGCTAGAGGCAGCCCGAGCCCGTTTTCGAGCGCAAAATCTTTTATTTAAGTCAATACGTTGGTTTTTTAGAGCCGTGAGATGCATTTTTCGAGTTTCTTAGGATACGCATGTTATTTGTTGTCAATACTCCGCTTGCGTTGCATTTGTCTGTCTGATATTCCTTTTGCTTCCTATTTCCTATTTGCGTACTCGTGTTGCACCCTTTTTCCGCTTTTTTAGGTGGAAAGTAAATTCGTATTATGTGTGTCCCCAAATGGGAAAGGAAACAAGTACAAGGATCAGACCAGAGGGACAAATGGGATAACACCAAGGTCACCCAAACTATGCCGTTGCAAAAGAACCCAAGAGACGGATCTTGGTGTCGCAGCTATGAAAGCAGGGCAGAAAAATGCCTCGGGCCTCACTAAAACCTCAATGTAGTAAAACCCTGTGGGAAAAACAAGTCATAGAAGAAAAAGAGCACCCCTGCGTCACAAGACAAAAACAAAAACAAACCAGAAATAGAAAATACAAAAGCAACAACATAGCCGGAACTACAAGGTGCCCACAATAGCCGAGGGGAACCTATCATGAAGAATAAGAAAAACGTGGTCGATGATCAGTCTGGTCACAACCTCAGGCGGGATGCGGTTGTTGTCGAAGATGCAGGCATTCTTGGCGAGCCAGATGTGGTAGACCGAGGCTACTAGGGAGTAGACTCGAGGCCTCGAAAGACAGTCATCCGGGCAGGCATGTCCCCGAAGCCACGTAAGAGCACCCTGAATCGTCGAGATGCAATGCGGGATGCGGAAGCGATCACACACTGGGTGCCAAACGGAGGCAGCATAGTCGCATGTGAAAAATAGATGGTTGTGGGTCTCCATTGGTTGAACACAGCCTGCATCTGGGATCAATCTGTAGGTATTGAAGGCGGTCGAGAGTAGGCAGCTTACCTAGCGTTGCCAACCACAGAAGGAATAACACAACCCTAAACATGATAAATCCTAGGAAATACGATGCCTCGATCTTCCCTATCGTGTTACCCAAGTTCGGATTGATGCCTCTCTCCTTCTCCACCTTCTCCCGAGCCTTTCTTGATGAATTACAAAGGCCGAAGGACTTCATACGCCTTGGAGACCTTGAATTCGCCCGCAACACACCAATCCTCCAACATGTCCGTAATGCTAGCCTCCCTCCCCTCTATGTTATCAATCATATCACGAGCATGTATAATAGCCTTGATGAGAGGAGAGTCCCGCCGATAAGTAGTCCACTCCAAGGGCCCCATCCAAGTCAAAAAGCGATGATGCACCCACCGCACCCATAAGCTGTCCCGCTGAGTCGTAATGTGCCACAAGTGCTTCAGCATGAAGCACTTGTTCCAGACGCCAAAATCCAAAAGGCCGAGGCCCCCTTCCCTCCTAGGAATACAGAGGTCCACCCACTTCACCCTGGGGTGCTTCCACAAAAATCCTCTACAAATGGAAACAAGACTATGAAGGACACTCTGAGGAATAGGAACCATGGGCAACCAGAAACCCGCACTCCCTTGAAGCACAGAACCAATGAGCTCCCTTCTACCAGCAAAGGAGATAGTCTTCTTGGACCAAACAATGAGGTAGGCGCTTGTCTTCTCGAGAAGCGGCTTCAAATGGATCCCCTTAACACGGGACGGGCCAATCGGGATACCCAGGTACCGAAATGGAAAGACACCCTCCCTGAATCCAGAAGCACCGATCAAAGTCTCTCACTCCTTATCTGAGACCGAGGCCGAAAACATGTAAGACTTTCCCACGTTCACGCATAGCCCCGACATGGTACTAAATCTCTCCAAGCAGCCCAGGAGCACAACCACCGAACCTGCGTCGCCGCGACAAAACATCACAATGTGATCAGGAAAAATGAGATGTGATAAGCGGAGAGATGCGCAGTGTTGGTGAAAACAGAAAGTGTCCCAGTTTGTCTCCTTCTTGAAAAGCCTCGAGAAAATCTCCATGCACATCACGAAGAGGAGGGGCGAGAGCGGGTCCCCTTGTCGAAGGCCACGCTTGCCAGGAAAAAAACCATGGAGCGTCTTGTTAATCTTGATGGAGTAAGTGGCCGAGGAGATGCATTCCATGACCCAAGCGATAAAGGTGGGTGGGGCCCCGAGATTGATAAGGGAAAACCAGACGAACTCCTAAGAGACTGTGCCATACGCCTTGGCCAGATCCACATTGAGGAAGCACCTCTTGGTGTCCCGCGTGACCTCATATCTCCGAAGAAGTTCCTGCATAAGCAACACATTATCCGCAAGGAGCCGGCCCTCTACAAAAGTGCTTTGGGCCGGGTCTATCGATGGACCAAGACACTGCGCTAAGCGTAGTGTCATGATCTTAGTAATAACCTTATAGATAACGTTACAGCAAGAGATAGGACGATAGTACTCAACTCCAGACGACGCGTCGACTTTGGGGATGATGGAGATTATGGTGTGGTTGAGCTGCCTAAGAAGCTTCCCGTTGATAAAGAACTCCTTGACCGCCGCACACACCTCAGCCCTAGTCGTCGCCCACGTAGCTTTAAAGAACTTGACCGAGTATCCATCCAGACCGGGGGATTTATCATCGCCCATAGACCAGAGGGACTCCTTGATCTCTCTCACCAAAACAGGGGACATTAGGAACTGGGTGTCTGCGTTCGAAAATGGGACACCATGGGCGAGCTCACCGGGGTCCGGGAGCGCGATATCAACCGTCGACCCAAAAAGGCCTCTATAGTAATCCACGAACTCTACCACCACCTCTTCCATAGAGTGTGTTCGGGCGCCATCCCTTTTGGAAACAGCCGCGATGTGGTTGCGCCTGCCATTCACCTTAATCAAAGCATGAAAGTATTTAGTACACTTATCACTTTTAATAAGGTGAGTGGACTTAGCAAGCTGGCTCAGAAAACTCCCCTTCGCTTCGTTCAGTCGCTTTGCCGTTGTCTTTGCCTCCTCCATCCTGCGCCTCGCTTCTAGGGAGTTCAAATTCAGCCGACACTGATAACACGTAATCCGTAGTAGTTTTTATGTCATTCTTAGGTATAGTTTTTATTAGATTTATTAGATTTCATTCATTTATCGAGCTTATTCGAGGATTTCATCTACATTTCGTGTTTTGTGTAGGAAATGAAGATATGACGAGAAACACGAGAGATATTGGCAATCTAACCCCGAAAATGAAGTTGTGTAACAAGGTTCGACTTGTGCAAGGCCACGGATGGAAGTG
>CM071875.1:14796009-14808852 GCA_036759665.1 Gynandropsis gynandra
TCATCCTAAACCCGTAAATTCGTCGAGTTCGCATCTATTCATCAATATATGCGACCATGCGACCCATGCGACCCTCATTTGGCATTAATTAATTTGACGTTGTAAATATATTGTTTTGATTGGTTTTTGGCATTTTATCATCATAAACCCGTAAATTCGTCGAGTTCGCATATATTCGACCCATGACACCCTCAATTTTGATTGGTTTTTGACATTTTATCATTTTCACAAGAATTCCCGCTGAATTTTCACCAAAATTTGAAAAAGTATTTCGAATTCCATCTGATGGCGATTTGATGTCAAGTTCATGTCTTTTCGTATTCCAGTCGTTTCCTTTTTTCTAATAACGACACACTCTCTATCTCTCTTTAACTCTCATCATCATCATCTTGCTGAAAATGCAAACGGCTGGTGACGGTGATTCGATGTCAGGGTCATCTTCTTCTGGTGAAAGGATTTTTACGGTATCAGTCACGCGTTCAAATCTGGCCGTAGATGCAGTGGTAAGTGAACTCAAACCGATTTATTTGATTCATCAAATATGCATTAGTTTGGAGTTTTTGTAAATTTATTCGGTTATCGCAGATACTTCTGATAGAGTTTGCGAGGTTGAATGGTCTTTGCGGTAGACGATGTAAGGTTGATCTGATAACCAATTACACAGACATTTGGGAGGCAGATCTAAGGCCCGTGGAACGCGGTGGCGCTAGCATCGCCAGGGGTTGGATAAATTTTTGTCACGATAATGGCTTTAACGTGGGTTGTACCCTCAAAGTTGAACTAGACACCATTCTTGATGATGTACCTTGTCTACTACTTGCCCCTATAATCTTCATAGATTGAATTCCATTGTATTTTGATTGCTTTGAACCTCATTTGAACAACAAAATTCATGTTTGTATTTAGTTGGTTTTTTTTAACTATTATTCAATAGAATGTATTATTGTTAGTATTGATGTTTTTTTGGATTTACTATTATTGTAATAAGGGTTGTAGAGGGTCCAAGGGTCGCAGGGGAAAAAGGGTTGCAGAGGTACAAGGGTCGAAGGGAGATAAGGGTCGCAGAGGGTACAAGGGTCGCACGGTCCAAGAGTCGAAGGGAGACAAGGGTCGCAAAGGACTAAAGGTCGCAGAGGGTATAAGGGTCGCACGGTCCAAGGGTCTAAAAAAATGTTTACTCGTTGAATCAACTTATTCTTTTTTAACAGTTTATTTGTAACATAATTTTGGGAATAGATAATTCAACTTTGTACATTGTAATTTTTTAAAAAATTATTCATATTATTTGTAAATAATAAAGCTTAAAGGGTCGCAGGGATCCATCATCGCAGAGGTACAAGGGTCGCACCATTTGTCCCTTGCGAACCTTATACACGTTCGACCTTTGACCCTGCCACTCTTGACCCTGCGAGGGAGACAAGGGCGCAGGGGTCCAAGGATAGCAGAGGGACAAGGGTCGCAGAGGGACAAGGATCGCAGCGGTCCAAGGTTCGAAGAGGTACAAGGGTCGCAGGGGTCCTAGGGTCGAAGAAATCCCTCTGTAACCCTTTTACCTCTTCGAAAGTGTCGAAATGGACAAATGGGTCGCAATGGCCGGAAGGATCGCAATGGTCGAAATGGACAAATGGGTCGCAAGGGTCGCAATGGTCGCAATGGCTGGAAGGGTCGCAATGTCCACATGGGTCGCAAGGGTCGTATGAGGCTCTGTGACCCTTGGACCCGTGCGACCCTTGTACCTTTACGACCGTTTGACCCCTGCGACAATGTACCAAATATTAAAAAAAAGGTACCAAATGTTTACATCTACCATTCCAAAAAAACAATGTACCAAATATCAAGTTATTCTTCTTCGGGTTCATGGATACGTTCTCCATTACTAAATATATCAGCCGCCATCTTCTCACGCATGGAAATAACATTGTCGTCGCAAATTAAGTGAAACATATTCCTCCTTTTCAATAACGAGGCTTCTACGAATTTGTAGTAGAAAACACCACAGCCATTCCCGCTTTGGGGACAGCTTTTCTTATCTTCTCAATCACTGGATCAATATGCGTTTCCTTAAGCTTCATATGGTAGTCATATACCGTGATGTATTGGGTTTTGAAATCCGCTTTGATGGCTACCCAATGATATCCTACCCATCGATTTTGTCCGATGGAATGTTTAGAACCGAGACAAAACCTTCATAATCACTAACTGTGTCTTCCTACTTCTGAATGGATACTTGGAATTCAAAAAATCACTAAGCATTTGCGGAAAAGTTTTCGTATCCTCGTACATCCACATCGAGAACGTCTGCATGAAAGCAACATGACAAACGTAATAATTCTGATTCGCGCCGGGATTCAATGCCGAGTAAGAAGACAGCACCATCAATGCCTCATCCAATTGCTGCAAAACAAAATAACACACATGAATACATATGACACAAAACTCTGTGAGACTAAGGGTTTAAAAAAACTTACATCATCTTCAAGCCATATGTTGGCCTTTAATATAATCTTCCAAAACTTTGACCCCCGGGGAATATCTAGCTCAGATTTCCACCACCGCTCATGTTGAGGTGCCTTCAGGAACCAATATAGTTTAGTCAAACTTTCACCGCTAGCGTCAATGAAGGAAGTAAATCAGCTTATCAAGTCCTTTGCTAATCCCTTGGGAATCCACACAAACTCCTCTTCCCCTTCAGGTTCTTGAACCACTGTTTTTGCTCTTTTCGCCGGCGGAGGTTCAACATATGGCGCAGACTCATTCGATAAATGTCCAGCACCTGCATAAAATTTACTTCATTAAACATATGGCGACCTTTGCGACCCATGCGCCCCATGCGACCAATGCGACCTCAAATGACTGTACTTACTTGGTGGTGCTGGAGTATCCTTAGCAGGAACATCGTATCTTTAGTGTGCGACCCATTCGACTTTAGCGACCCAGTGACCCATGCGACTCTAACGACCTTGTGGCTTATGCGACCCTACGACTCTAACGACCCTACGACTTATATGTCCCGATGGAAATTGACACTCAAATGACCTTTTCACTAAATATTACTTGGTGTAACTCCATCAGAAGCAATGTTTGCCAAATCCTCTTCTGAGCCATCTCCGCTTCGCTCTTTCCTTGACACTGGATTTGGACGTCGAAGGAATTCAAAAGCAAAATCACCAACAGTGTCGGAAGATTGGTTTTCGATGATCGCAAATTTCTCGGTAATCTTTGATTTTGGATTAGGCATATGAATCCCGACATCCCTTAGAAGGTCTTTTACGGCGTTGATGATTCTCTTCTCCGACTTCCTTATTTCCCCTATTAATTTCTGCTCCAGTGTCAGAGGGACTGCATCATCGGCATCAGCATCAGCATCACTCACGCTCTCCTTCCTCTTGGTCCATTTTTCCTTCTCCTTTTTTGATCACCAAGAGCTGCTTTTTATGTCAACAGTTCTTACTTACGGATATCCTCCCACCAAATACCCTTCGAATTTCTACGAAGATGTTTCATCCATATCTGAACATCGGGATCGTCACATCCCTCGTAATCCTCCAGATCAGAAAGTAAAGCTTTCTCTTCTTGTTCAGCACGAAGAATACTTAGAATATCATGAAAAACAAAAAATAACCATTATTACCCTATGTGACCCTTGTTTTCATAGTGAACATTATGTAATTGTTACATTAGAATCTCCAATCTACCTTATCACATCTACATACTTCGGGTTAAAATTAGATTTAACCATCTTCTTGCACATTGGGCATGATGATCGATGCGCATCCACAACCTCAACATACCATCCTTTCCGCCCAAACTAAGGATGGTTTCGAGTGGAAGTAACTGAAACATTAAAACAAAATGATAAGAATGCAAAAAGTACGAAAACATTCAAGTTATTCGAATAATATATATACAACTTACCATTAGTGGGATCATGAAACTGCCACAATACCATTTTGGTTTCGGTGATTCCCTGCTAACGTGCTTGTGGAAAGTATCCACAATCTTCTCGAATGTGTAATGACCCCATGGAAAGCCTTCACAAAATTCCAAGTCATCAACCATGTCAATGAGATCATGGCTGATAGAGTTTTCTATTGAAGGCTTGTGAGCCATAACTTGCGCCAACAACATCAAAGTTGCCAACCTCTTTCGGTCGTCGGAATTCTTCGCCTTCACAAGCTTTTCACTGACTTGTTCGGGGATCACCTTTCTACGACCAAATTATTCAGCCTGAATGTGACACCCATCATGGACTCCCATCTTATGGGATATGGTCCGCATTTCAATCCAGAAATTAATGTGTGCTCCACTATAGAGTACTGAATAGGAATTTGGAGAAGCCACAGGGAAACAAGAATGGGAGAAGGCCATGGCCGACGAACTTGCTGCCTTAGAGATGGAATAAATGCCTAAATTGTGACTCCTTCTCGAAGTAATGCAACTCATGTTCATCTAAGATTCCTCTCAGCGGCCTTATTGTCTCGTGAGGATAACACTTGGTGGTGATCTTTGGCATTTTGTCCATATGCTTGAATTCATACACAAACTTCGGCTTTGACGCCACCTGCAAAATGACCAATTACGAATACATTATACTTCTACCGACTTAAGCGACCCATGCGACTCATCCGACCCATGCGACTCAACCGACTTGTTCGACCCATGCCACTCAGCTGACCCGTGCGACCCATGCAACTCAAACGACCCTCAGACACTCTGCGACACTCAACCAACTCAATGAGACTCAACCAACCCACGCCCCTCAAACGACCATTGCGAACCATCCCAATCACTGAGACAACCGACTCACTAAGTCGAAGATGATCATGCAACTTCTACGACCCTTGCTACTCAACCGACTCACTGAGTCGAAGATGTTCATGCAACTCTTTCGACCCTTACGACCTAACCGACTCACTGACACTCACCCATTTCAAATCAATAAACTATTTTGTGGCTCGAAAGCTTGCAAAACCCTAGAAATCGATCTACTTATACTTATTGATGCCATGGAAGATTGACTCGTGCTCTCTTCGTCACTACTGCTGCTGATTCTAGTCATTTTCCTTCTCGCCAACTTCAAATCGATCCCTCTCAAGTTCGACATCACTTATTTCTTTCTTACTATAAACTTTTAAACATGTTTCACGTCGAAAAACTATTCAGCTTTCTCGTTTTTTACAGTTTTTCACGTCGAAAAACTGTCGAACGTAGGTTTTTTCACGTTCGAACATTAAGGGCAAATTTGTCTTTTCTTCAGATTTTTTTTCGGATTTAATAATTATTTTAGGGATGGGTGATTTTGAAGTGGTTTAGCCCTATAAGGGAATTTCTGATATTCTGCCGAGTAAAATAGGAAAGATAAATAAAAAGAAACGCAAAAATAAAAATTTGCATGAAATGAAAAGGTGTTGAATTTATTTTAGAAACATATAGAAAACCTTGATATTCATTTTAAATGTCAAAATATAAAATAACTTTTTGATTGTTTTATGTATTATTCATAATTATTGGACCGTCATAGGGTCTATATATTTGACACATAAAATGAATCAAAATAAAAAAAAATATCCATCCATTTTATCTAACCAAAAAATTATTTTAGTTTGATTTATATATATTTAAAATTGAATTTTAGTTTGGATGTTAATCCAATTATTATATACAACCGAATTTAGTTTGATAAAAAAGGTAAGTTTGTTGAATTTTGGGTGTCAATCCAATTATTATATATAACTGAATTTAATGTGATAAAATGATAAATCTGTTGAATTTTGGGTGTTAATCCAACTATTAAAGATAACTGAATTTTTTATTTTAAAACTTATAAAGATTTAGATAGATAATATCACTTAAATGAGTACTAATATTTATTTTAAAATTATATATTAAATTTAAATTTTGATAATATATTATATTTTAGGTAAATTATTTATGACTATAATTGTGAACAAGATTTATGTGGCCTTTAGATCAAATGTCATTACCGTATATAAACAGTTGAATTACAGTTGAACTACGATAATTTATGTATTTGTTAATATATCATAGATATTATAGCGATATTAATTTAATCTTGCTTTAGGTGTTCTAAATACAATATTATTTCTAACAATTATGGTTTATTTCAATTAATTTCATATATAAAATACATACGAAAACATAGAGAAATGTTTAAAACTAAAAATATTCATCTTCATCGTCCTCTAATTTTTTTATTCTTTTTAATATATGTAATGTGACAATCTATTTATAGTATGTAAGTTTCAATTTTATTATTCAAAATTAACAAAAATTCGCGTATGGCTCGAATTCATTTTTTAGTCTTGCTAACATAGTATCCAATAACCAAATGCCCTAGCAAAACACAAAATAAATAAGGGTTCTACAACTAAATAACATAAAAAGACCGTTGCTACCTA
This sequence comes from Gynandropsis gynandra, assembly GCA_036759665.1. Classification (NCBI taxonomy): domain Eukaryota; kingdom Viridiplantae; phylum Streptophyta; class Magnoliopsida; order Brassicales; family Cleomaceae; genus Gynandropsis; species Gynandropsis gynandra. The sequence goes on from CM071875.1 coordinate 14,802,429, forward strand.
AACCTGTCATGCATCCCTTGGAAAGGCTAAGAAAAAAATGGAGGAGACGTCCAAAATACCAAAATGATATGTTCCAAAAATCACATAGAATAAACGAAAAACAGAAATCCAAGATACATATGAAACGATGGAAGAGGAAAACCTAAGGTAGGAAGAATTATAAAACTTTAGGAATGACCAAATAAAAAAATTAACGGCCAAGAAATAATAAATTCATCCAACGGTTTAGATTGATCAATATTAACCGTGGATACAATTCAAGTCTTACACGAAACTAACAATTATGATCGATCAATATAAATTGTTCGATATATATTGTATCTAATGGTTGAAATCAAACGAATCAGCAAACTGTGCTTTTGATCCTACCGTAAAATAAAAATGAGAGCCAAATCGAACAGTCCAAAAACGTCCTGACAAAACCTAAAAATAAAGATATGTTCATATCTTTATTTTTTAAGAAAAAATCATTTCAAAATTATTTTAAAATTAGAACTTTATTATCGGTTGATCGAATGAGTAATCCCGAATAGGGCTGGGCACGGGTCGGGTACCCGAACCCGAACCCGGACGGGTAGACATATTTCTATCCGAACCCGAATTCGAGGGGTTCGGATACCTGGGGCTCGGGTACCCTCCAAATATACCGGGTACCCGCAGGTACCCGAACCCGAATCTACCAAGATCAACTCTCTAAAATCGATAAAAATATCAGCCAAGAAATTCCTAAAATCGATAAAAATATCAGCCAAGAACTGAAAATCGATAACTGAGAGATTTTTGAAGCAAGTCATATACAAAAATATCAAATCCCTAAAATTTAGCCAAGAAATCCACATTACATCGATGTAGCCAACGAATTAACATATACGAAAGCCAATTAAACCAAAAGGATCAAACATACAGCGATAGAAAAAGAAATTGAATTGAGTGGAAAAAGAGAAGAAAAGAATGGCGACGAGAAGCAGCCGCACGAGAAGAGGTGAGAAGCGACCGCACGAGAAGAGGTGAGAAGCGGCCGCACCAACCGCGTGAGGTGGAAAAGCGGTTTCCGCGAGGGAGGGGAGCACCGGCCAGAAGGAGACGAGCACAAAACGGAGGGAGATGGAGGGGGGCGAGCACCACGGAGGCAAAGAGATGGGGGGGCGAGAACCAAAGAGGCAAGAAGAGGGAGCGAGGCTGCAGGTGAAAGAGAAAAAGAGAAAGGGAAAAAATAAACTCTAATGGTATTTTTGTAAATAACTTGACTTATATGAGTATTTTAATATTTTTATTTATATATATTCGGGTACTTACGGATATCCATCATAGAAATAAAAAAAACCGAACTTACAGATGATGAGATTTTATTATCCGAATTCGAGGAATTTTTCACGGGTTCGAAACGGATTTTGTATCGGGACGGATCCTCCGGTAATTTGCCCATATCGTCTTCGACTCTGGGAAAAAATTAAGAAAGAGAGAAAAAAAAGAATTAATTCGCAGTTTTAAAGATCTCCGAAAGCGGAGTAAGGTTTTTACTGGCAGAGAAAAAGCTCGAATCAAATTGGAGAAAGAGCCCCACGATTGGATTCCATCTCTGATTAAGACGTTTTCGTCTCTCTACGATTTTTATTTTTATTTTTTTGTTGCAGTTTTAGGGTTCTTTATTTATTTTTTTGGACAAATTTTTATTAACGAAAGCAAAAGGAAAAAAACGAGATTCGAAGTGGACTACAAACTCTGAAGCAATCGAGGTCGTGGTTTTGATTTTTGGTGAGGTGATGATGCTGGTTTCTTTCGTTGTTTAGTGTTGGTTTGTTACTCCATAATCTGTTCTATTCTAGGTTTTGATCATCGATGACTGTGTTATCAGTTGATTATGATTCTGGATTTATGCATTGAACTCGTTTGAATTCTGGGATCTGTTCTGTTTCGCTTCCCGAAACCTGGGGTTTGTAGGTAAAGATTCAACTCATTGTTATCATCAGTTTTGTTATGTTTCACTTCCTGAAACCTGGGCTTTGGTGGAAATTCTGTGAAATTGATTGTGTTACTGATTAGGATGTTCGCATCAGCTCTCTGAATTCAAATTTTTTTCTCTCTTGAATGTCAGATGAATTTTTGTTTATTTTGTAGTGAGTGAGTTCCTTCGGAATATCAGTTTCCCCTGAAGAGCTCTCCAGTAAAAAGAAAAGGATGTCATCTTCTTACAACTGTGGTCACTCAGAAGGTGCTAAAGCAGAGCAAATCATAACCGAGTTCTTTGCGAAAAGCCTTCATATAATTCTTGAATCAAGAACTCCTTATATGTCATCAAGGAACTTCAGTGGTGATCCGATGGTATCGTCACCTTCTTCATCCTCATCCTCGTCCTCGAGTGTGAGGCCTCGGGATAAATGGTTCAATTTAGCTCTCAGGGAATGCCCAGCGGCGCTGGAGAATTTCGACATCTGGCGCCAGAGCAATCTCGAGCCTTTGGTGGTTGATGTGGTTTTGGAACAGAGGCCACTTGATATTAACCCGACTAAATTGTCGGGTAAACGGGAGCTTATAAGAAATTTTTCAGGAAAAGAGTGTAACTCTGGGTGGAATTTTGATCAAGATGAATTGGGGTGTGAAGGCAAGAGTGAGAAGATCATTGAGAGATGGATAGTGCAGTATGATAATAGGAAGATTAGGGAATGTGGCGTGAGCAGCAGGAGGTCGAGCAACAATAAGTTGCAAATGATGTACAAGAAAGCGATCCTGCTGCTTAGATCTTTGTTTGCGATGGTTAGGCTGTTACCTGCATATAAGATCTTCCGTGATCTCAATTCTTCCGGCCAAGTATGCAAGTTTAAGCTTGTTCCTAGAGTCCCTTCTATAGTTGAGCCGTTCACTCGTAGAGAGGAGGCTGAATTGCAGAAGTTTGTTTTCACCCCTGTGGACACCTCTTGTGGCAGACTTTGCTTGTCGGTGTTTTATCGTTCTCTCTCAGACGTTAGTTATGAGCCATCAACACCTATGTCCCCAACATTTATCCCGGACTATGTGGGAAGTCCCTTGGCAGACCCACTAAAGAGGTTTCCTTCTCTTCCTCTTTCACATGGTTCACCTTCATCCTTACCCTTTTTACGGCGCCATAGTTGGAGTTTCGATCAGTTCAAGGCTTCTCCACCTTCGGTTTCTTTCTCGCCATCGCCAACATATTCAGATATACATGCATTGATTTCAAATCCTTCTTCCCGCCGTTTCTTACCAGCTGGTCGTTTGCCTCCCCATCCATCCGAAATACCTACCGTCCATAGGAAGGATAGCTACAATGACGAGTATCCTCCTTGCCCGGATTTTTCCTCTTCATCTTCCCCTTCAGCACCTATTCATATCCCGCGGAGTCACCTACCAAGTGGAGGTATCACACGTGCTGAAAGTGCTCCTGTCAGAATTCCGGCTGCTAAGCTCATTACTTCTCCTAGTTTTCCTTCCAAACAAAGCATAATCCCTTCTCCACATCTGAAATTATCAAGACATGTTTCTTTGAAGCCTGCTAGGAACTCCGGTCCTACTGAATCCAGAGCAACAATCGAGAAGGTAACTTCACTTCAGATATTCATATTGTACTTATCATTACTATTTGCTTAATCGTGCGACTCAACAAAGTAATTTTTATGTCTTCTTGTAGCTCTTTCTCCTGGGGCGAGATGACCCTAAAAGGCATTCTGGGGTGAGGTTGTCGTCAAACAGCTCACCGCAGATATCATTTTCCCGGAGTTCCAGTAGGTCATTCCCGGATGATTTTGATGATCCCGATTTTCCATGCCCATTTGATGTGGAATATGATGATATTACAGACCCCTCAAGCAGGTACATCAAAATCCATTGAAAAATTTCTGTCTTACTTTCTCTGATTTAACATTGAAGCTTATAATTTTTTGTTGCTTCTGTTTTTTTTTCTTTTTTTGGGTTCTTTATAATTGGGTCTCTGCTATATTATGAGAGCATTGTTACTTCCAAAGAAGTAAAATGCTAAATCTGGACCAGTAACCTTATAGACAGGGTTTCCCGCTCTTTCCCCGAATGATTCTTTGATCCTTCTCTGTTTGTCGATTTTGATTTCTCGTCGTTGTGACACGTCGAAATGTTTGTGTGTTGCAGAAAATCAAAATTTCTGAGTTTTCAAAGTATTTATGACAGAAGCATATGTTAACTTTAGGGTCATTGCAATTTGCAAATGATGACATTTTTATGGTATTTGGCTTTCGAAGGTCACGAAGCTTGTGATTGTTTTTCTCTTTTGGGTGAAACACAAAGCTTATGTTATCTATATTAATTGATTCCCTCTTGGTTCCTTGGGACTGTTTGGATGTTTTCAACCATCTGTACTAGACCCGAATCTTTCGATCAGAGAGGAGATACCCCAGAGCAACTCGACACGATCGGTTTATTCCCAATGAAAAAGTCTCAAGATGCAGCGGTCGGTGCTCTGGTGAGGATGCTGAAGAAAGCCCCACCACTGAGGCAAGACCTCTCTGCATCAGTGAACATGGATATTTTGTCTGAACCGTCGATACCTGAGAATTCTTGGACTAACAACGACAAAGCCATCCGCGACAATGCTTCCACAATGACAGTGGCCTCCAAGACAACGGCCGATGCCTTGGAAGAGCTGAGGTGTTACAAGGAGATGAAGAATTTGTTGCTTAGCCAAAGCGGACGCACTTATACTGCACCAGACCCATCATTGCCTTCATCTACATCTTCACAACAACCTTCATATGTTGGTGTTTCAGAATCTTGACTGCTTTCTTCAGAGAGTTTCCATATAAATATGTATAGTGATACTCTCTCTCTCTGCCTACGTGAACTTGTATATATATATAGAGGGTCTACACTTGTGATGATGCATTTGGTTCATTTAGGTTTTCTTCGCTTTTTTTGATGTACATAAAGTTCTATTGCCTGTGGTGTTCCCATGGATCTTCGCTGTAATATTATAATTGACAATCTACTCAGAATTTATATCATTGTAAAAAATGAAATGAATTTATGAATCTATCTCTAACCATGCCACATATTGTCACGTCAGGATTATTTTCATCTAACTTTTGTTTTAAGCTGCAACTTATGTCATTTTGTGTTTTGTTATTGCAATCGATTTTGATGGACGTACTACAATGTAACCATAAATGTTGTAAGAATAAAATCAAATTTTCATGATAGTGTATACTTTTTTTAAAAATACCTAATTGCATTGATTGTGATATCGATTTTATGATCAATATCGTAAAATATATACATGTACAAATTTTGAATGCTCATCATTCGCGAGTAATAAATCGTCTATATTTTTATGGTAGTGGATCATGTATTTAGAACATATAAGGGAGAGATTTAATGTTTATAGATGCATCGATTCTAAATTTTGATCGTCTTTGGAAAGCTACGATAGGAGAGCTTTTATATATGCCGATGGTGATGGCATTTTTTGTAACAATATTTTTCAATGAAAAAAAAACATATTGAAATTAGGAAAACAATGACTGCAGATATAAGTAGGATCTCAAATCTCGTGGTAGCCTGAAAATAACAACCAATTAAATCATGAAATGATGCACAATAAATCTTCAATTCGATGAGTAGTGAGTCAAATCTATTATTATAAATACCAATGACACAATTGTAGACGAAGATGCCGTATCAAATCTTGTAACATCATGGAAATTTTGTGTCTAGTGGACAGTTGGATGTACGAAAATTCGTATATACAATGATCGCATTGAGTATGATGAATTGTACTTACCGTATTGTGGTTATCCTGGATGGACAAGAAATAATTATGCATATAACTGCTAGGAAGCATGTGCCATCGCAGATTCTACCCGAAGAGCATTTACTTTTTTTCGATGTATATTAGTTTAATGTATCAAGGTATTATATTAGAATTTGAATATTAATAAAATATATTTATTGTTATTTTGAAAATTGATATGGATTTATGGATCCATTTGGGATAACTGAGTGAATAAAATCAACTGAATAAGTTGTCACCAGGATTTACGGATCCATTTGGGATAACCGAGTGGATCAAAGTGGTGGTCTATCATTTGGAACTACCTCCAACATTGCAAGTATTTCATGAGATGTTCCATGTACCCCTCTTGCAGAAATGTTTATCGGTTCCTGAAAAGATACTAGTAACATCGTCAGTGTACTGAGGAATGATCTATCATACAAGGAACATCCGATAAAAATTATGGACCAACAAGTGAACTAATTAAGATAGAAATACATTCTAAATGTGAAGGTTTCTTGAGGACACCACGTCATTGAAGGAGCGACATGAGAATTAGAAGATTAAATGTTTCAAGAGTATCCGAAAGTTTTTTAGAGACATGAGAGGTCGTTGAAGCAACAGTGGGGATTCAAACCCAAGAATTTAGTGACGAATTCTAAAATGGTAGGG
>CM071875.1:14808859-14820187 GCA_036759665.1 Gynandropsis gynandra
GGAAAGTTGTAATGTCAGGTTTTTGGTAGAAAATAAAATAAAAAAGAGTTAAATATCTCTTTAATGAGACATTTAATATTTTAAATTAATTATATATTAGTAATATTAATATTTTAAAGAAAGATAAATATTTATATTAATTTAGTGGATATTTTAATTAATATATATAAATAAATAAAAAAAATTAGTAATTAGTAAATTAATAAATAAATAATAAAAATTTATATATTTATTTGAATCTATATTTAAAAAGAAGCAAAATCTCTCAACTCTCATGATGCCAACTCATAATGCACTGACGATGACGGTGGAGTTTATCGAAGGAGTTTCTAGAAGGCCTTACACAGTTTATGACGGTGGCGACAAATCAACAAGATACAAATCAAAGTGTATCGAAGGAGTTTCTAGAAGGCCTTACACAGTTTATAATAAAACAAAAATATTTAAAGAAACAAAAAATATTTATATTAATTTAGAGGATATTTTAGTTAATGTATGCGTGAATAAAGAAAAAAATTAGTAAATTAATAAATAATAAAAAGCAAAAAATGTTTATATAATTATTTGAAATATAATTTAGTAAATCTATATATAAAAAGTTGCAAAATCTTTAAATCATGCTATCACCTCATCATGCTATTATTATTTTATTTTATTTTTTATTCTACATTAATTACCATTCATAAATTACTTTAAATGAATTATATATTAGTAATATTAATATTTTAAAGAAAATACAATATTTATATTAATTTAGATGATATTTTGTTTAATATATATGCAAATAAATAAAAAATTAGTAAATTAATAACTATGTAAAAACAAAAAATATTTAAAGAAACACAAAAAATTTATATTAATTTAGAGGATATTTTTGTTAATATATATGTAAATAAATAAAAACATTAGTAAATAAATAAATAAAAAAACAAAAAATGTTTATATAATTATTTGAAATACAATTTAGTAAATTATTAAACTTAAACAAAATTATTATTATTAACAAATATTGATTTTTATGCATTCTCTTTTTTCAAACTTCTAAATCATTAAAATAGTTTTTGTTCTATATTAATTACCATTCATTAATTTGTTTAAATGAATTATATATTAGTAATATTAAAATTTTAAAGAAACACAAAATATTTATATTAACTTAAAGGATATTTTATTTATTATATATGAAATTAAATAAAAAAGTTAGTAATTTAATAAATCTATATATAAAAAGTTGCAAAATCTTTCAATTCTCATGATGTCATCTCATCATCCTATTATTATAAAACTTTGAATACAAATTAAAAAGAATTTAATATATTTAATTAAAGTAATTTACAAATTCTATTTTAAACATAAATAAAATTAATATATATATATATATAATTGCAAAATCTCTCAATTCTCATGCTGCCACCTCATTATCCTATTTTTATTTTATTTTAACTTTTATACAAAAATTAATAATATTTATTATATATTGGAGTTTAATGTTAATATTTTAATTTTTATACAAAACTAATATCAACATCTTTCAAAATTTATATGGAAAATAGATCGTACACATTATCAGGGTTCGCTCAGTTGTCTTTAAAGGTAATTACTATACATATAAAATAATTTTCATTTCATGCTTTTAATACATTTATCTTTCAACTATAAATTCATTTACAAATCACTGGTTTTTCAACAGGTTTTTTAACCAAAACCAATATAAGCACCAACCGAGGTTTATTTTGTCTTAAAATATTTACATCAATATTTTCATATGATATTCATTCTTTATATTGGTTTTATATTAATTTCATAATTCTCTCAACTCTTTAATGGGTTAGAACCGATTTATATAAGTCTTATTTTTAATTATCTCACATTGTTTTCAATACATTATTATTTATTCATATTTTTATTAAAAAGATTGCATAACTATTATTTCAAACACATTTCTAATTACAATCCTCAACTATATAAAACATCATAACTTGAATTTTGATCGATCTCGCGCATCGCGCGGATTGGTTTTCTAGTTATATATATAAAAGTTGTTACAAATGGTGGCTTTTGGTGAAGCCACCTCATCAACCAATTTTTTATTTTACTAGATTATAACCCGCGCTATGCACGTGCTGATTTATGTAATTATTTTCATTATTACAATTTTTTAATATATATATATATATAATGGCGCGTAAAAGAATTTGTGGAATTTAAAAAATATTGATGTGATTATATATATAAAATTTGTTGCAAATGGTGGCTTTTGGTGAAGCCACCGCATCAACCAATTTTTTATTTTACTAGATTATAACTCGCACTACGCACGGGCTGATTTATGTAATTATTTTCATTATATAATGGCGCGTAAAAGAATTTGTGGAATTTAAAAAATATTGATGTGAATATGCAACGAAAAATAAAATAAATTAACAATTCTTCAAAGATTGTTGTTCTAATTTTTTCATTTCTAATCGCTTTCAAAAGCTTGACCAAAACCATATAGATTATCATATTAACATCATAAAAACACACCAATAAACATTAAAATGGGTTTGAATATTAACAAATATTTAAATTTTAAAAAGAGAATGCATCAATTTTCAAAATAATAACTTAAACATTAATTAAATTCAATTAAGTTTTTAGTGGAATAAAAAAGTTTTGGGACAGTGTAAGACATGAATAATTAATATTATTAAATAATTAGATAAACTTATATTACTTATAAAAAAATAAAAATGTAACATAAGAACTATAAAATTAATGCAAAATAAATATAAAATTAATGTAAATAATTCATATTTATTTTTTATATAAAAAACATACGGATTGATTTATATAATTATTTGATTATTTAAAATTTTTATCTCAATATATATATCATGGTGTATAAAAAATTAATGGATTTGAAAAAAATATTAATGCGAAAATACAATGAAAAATAAAATAAAATAACCATTTATATAGTTATTGATTCATGATTAAAAATATAAAAATGTTAATAATAATTGTTTTTAGATCTAAACTAATAAATTTAGAATTTATATCAATCATAAGATATAATATTATTTACTATTAAAAATCATATAAATATTAACAAATATTTAAATTTTAAAAAGAGAATGCATCAATTTTCAAAATAATAACTTAAACATTAATTAAATTCAATTAAGTTTTTAGTGGAATAAAAAAGTTTTGGGACAGTGTAAGACATGAATAATTAATATTATTAAATAATTAGATAAACTTATATTACTTATAAAAAAATAAAAATGTAACATAAGAACTATAAAATTAATGCAAAATAAATATAAAATTAATGTAAATAATTCATATTTATTTTTTATATAAAAAACATACGGATTGATTTATATAATTATTTGATTATTTAAAATTTTTATCTCAATATATATATCATTCGCTGCCAATAGGTTGAAATCGTTTGTTGTCAACAAAGAAGCTTACAATTAAGCAGGTTCTGCAGAAAAATTGTTGTACTAGGTCACAAAGTCTTACGGGTCCAAGGGTCGCAGGGCTAAAGGGGTCGCAAAGGGGTCAAAGGGTCACAGGAGTAAAAGGGTCGCAGAGTTTAGGATAGGGTCGTAGGGGTCCAAGGGATGAAGAGGGTAAAAGGGTCGTAGGGGTCCAAGGGTCGAAGAGCTAAAAGGGTCGTAGAGGTACAAGTGTCACAGAGGGACCTCTTCGACCCTAGGACCCCTACGACCCTTGTACCTCTTCGACCCTTAGACCCCTGCGACCCTTGTCCCTCTACGACCCTTGGACCCCTGCGACCCTTGTTACAATAATACTAAATCCACAAAAACAACGATACTAACAATATAGTAAAAATTATTTATAATTTAAAAATACAATTATTTACAAATAATATGAATAAAATTTTGAAAAATGATAATTTATCAAGTTATTTACAAATAATTGACTCAAAAATATCTACGAGCCTTGTACATTCGCGACCCTTGGACCCGTGCGACCCTTGTCCCTCGCGACCCTTGGACCCATGCGACCCTTGTCCCTCGTGACCGTTGGACCCTTTTGACTTCCCATGTTCTGTTAAACGCATTCGATTTAATCGTTGCCATGTTGTTGTCCCTCGTATTCCCATAAATATACTCATCGAAGAAGATCTTCGGAATGTCCTGTAACAAAAAACGAAAATCAAAGTCAAATCTGTACATTTTCTACATGTATCATACCAACAGAGTGTTTTAAAGAAGATTACAAGGTAGTACAGATGCTGCACAAGAATATCTCAGAAGAAATGAGGGAAATGTGGCATTTTCGAAAACAATGGATGGAAGATGATGAGAGGAAAAATTGGATTGGAAAAAAGGAAACGGCTGGAATTCGAAAATACATGACATTGAATCGACGTTAGATGTTCGAAAAGACATGACCATACGGTCACATGGGTTGCATGGGTAAAAGGGTCGTAGGGTAAAAGGATCGAACGGATAAAAGGGTCGCAGGGTCAAGGGTCGAACGGGTAAAAGGTTCGCAAGGGACAAATGGTGCGGCCCTTATACCTCTGCGACCATTGGACCCCTGCGACCCTTTATGCTTTATTATTAAAAAATTATTTACAAAAAATATGAATATTATAAAAAAAATAACAATGTACAAAGTTGAATTATCCATCCCCAAAAAATAAAAATTATTTACAAATAATATGAATAAATTGTTAAAAAGAACAATGTACCAAATTACATCTTCCATAATCAAAGAGTAAACATTTTTTTAGACCCTTGGACCGTGCGACCTTTGTCCCCCTCCGACCCTTGTCTCCCTTCGACCCTTGTACCTTTGCGACCACTTGGACCTCTACGACCTTTATCTCCCTTCGACCCTTGTCTCCCTTCGACCCTTGTATCTCTGCGACCCTTTGTCCCCTATGACCCTTGGCCCCTCAGGGACTCTTACTACAATAATAGTAAATCCACAAAACATCGATACTAACAATAATACATTCTATTGAATAATAGTAAAAAAACAACCATTTACAAACATGAATTTTGTTGTTCAAATGAGGTTCAAAACAAACAAATACAACGAAATTCAACTATGTTGATTATAGGCCTTGATAGAGGTGAAAACAGTAGACAAGGTACATCATGAATGGCGTGCAGTTTGACTTTGAGGGTACAACCCACGTTAAAGCCATATCGTGACAAAACTTTGTCTAACCCCTGGTGATGCTAGCGCCACCGCGTTTCACGGGCCTTAGATGTGCCTGCCAAATCCATCCGTAATTGATTATCAGATCAATCTTACTTCGTCTACCACAAAGACCACTCGACCTCGCAAACTCTATCGGAAGTGTCTGCGATATAAATTTACAACGACGCCAAACTAATGCATATACGGCTAGATTTGATGAAAAGAATAAATTGGTTTGAGTTCACTTACCACTGCATCTACGGCCAGATTTCAACGCGTGACTAGTACCGTGAAAATCCTCTGACCAGAAGAAGATGACCCTGCTTCTACGGATGATGATGATATAGATGATGCATATTGTAGATTACACATATCATCTCTGAAACCAGTGACGTGAAAACCATGTCACATTCGTGACGGAAAACTAAGAAATCTCGAATACGAAAATCATTTTCCTTGGAGAAATATTTCCATCCATCAGTGAATCTTGAGCCATCCCACTCGATTTCCCATGTTTTGTTAGACAAATCCGATTTAAGCGTTGCCGTGTTGTCCTCCCTCGTTTTCCCGTAAATATGCTCGTCGAAGAATTTCGTCGGAATGCCCTGTAACAAAAATTGAAGAAAAAGTCAAATCTTTACATTCTCTACATTAACATACCGAATGAGAGAGATGAAGGATATTACGAGGTAGTTCTCTAGAAAGCTCGGAAGAATGATTTGGACGAAAGTAGGGAAATTTTGTATTTTCGGCAAAAAATGGATGGATAATGATGAGAGTTAGAGACAATGTGTCGTTATTCGAAAAAAGGAAACGGCTGGAATACGAAAAGACATGACCCTGTCATCGAATCGCCGTCAGATGGACTTCGATATGTTTTTTCAAATTTTAGTGAAAAGTTCGGTGGGAATTTTGGTGAAAATGATAAAATGTTAAAAACCAATCAAAATTGAAGGTGACATGGGTCGCATGGATCGCATATATGCGAAATCGACGAATTTAAAGGTTTATAATGATAAAATACCAAAAACCAATCAAAACAATACATCTACAACGTCAATCAATGGTTAAAAACAGATTATGACCCATGTGTCCCTAGTTGAGTTGTGTATAACCAATGCATGTGTTTCAAAAGTGATAGTAGTGTTTTAAGAACTCGTCGGATGAGTTTGATAAAATTTCAAAAAATACATTTAACATTTTGTTCAAATGTCGATATTATATTTATATTATTATCTATATTGATTCTAAATTAGACATATACAACTCAAATATATTGATAATGGCATATTGAAAATGGCATGGGTTGCTTGGTCGCATATATGGATCAATAGATGCGAACTCGACGAATGTACTAGTTTATAATGATAAAATGACATATAAGGCATGCGTCCCATTCACATGGGCCACCTTTGCTGGAGTGATGTCCTCCCTAAGCTTGATCATGTTGTTCCCTAAGTTGGAGGCACGATCGTGCAATCCAAAATTCTCGCAACTTGATCTTTTACTTCAGCTATGTCAACATATAAGGCGTGCGGCCCATTCACATGGGCCACCTTTGCTGGAGTGTTGCGGCTGTATTTTCCTGCAGTGTTGCTTCCTTCATCGGCCATTCGATCAATCAAATCTTCGATTTTTGGAAACGTGAGGTTACTCAAGGAATCTCCAACAGCGGCTATGATCAAAATCCTCTTGTTATCCATAAGTCCTTGCAGAAAATTGTGTATGAGGTAACTTTGATCCATGTTGTGATGTGGGCAAAGGCATTGATAGCCTTTAAATCGTTCCCACGCTTTGTATAAACTCTCAATTGCTCTTTGCACGGGATGTGTTTGGGTCGATGTGTTCCGAGATAAACTTAATAAACTAAACACCACAGGTTTCGAGAGACGCACAATAATGCAATGAAGTGCTAACAAGATCATTGGTCTTAGATGTTATCACGAATTTAGGGAATTCAAGCTCTATTGTAGGAACTAACTGCGTAATCTCACCCACTAGATGCATTAAGACCGATATCCTAATCTCTTGGTTCAATCAACCGACTTGGCATAGATTCTAAATTGATTAAGACCCTAAATCATGGCTAAGTTCCAAATCTAATCCCCTGACGTAGATTCATTAGACTTATACAATCATTCATTCAAGTTGCATGCAAGAATGGAAGCATTAAGAACAACCAATTATTCTAAAAATGATCAAATACCAAAATCATTTATTCAAGTTGCGTACAGGAATAAAAGCATTAAGAACCACCAAGCATTAAGCACAAGGCTTCATTACATATTCGCAAAACTCTCTAACCCGTGGCGATGGATATACTCGGACATGGACTTAAAAAACAAAACGAAAAAGAAGTTTATCTTAAACATAGACACAGAACGAGATTCCTCCCTATTCTAATATCGTATTCTTCAATAGCTCCTCTGAGTTCTGAGTTCATCGCCCCGTCTCTATCATCTTTGGTGTTATGCTCTCTAATTTTGTCTCTATGTGTGTTGTTGTCTGTCTTATGTGTTCTATTTGATTTGCTTGTCTTCTCCTTGCCCCCTTCGTGCTCTTTGCTCTTTCCTTTCTTTCCTTTTCTCCTTCTTTTCCTCTTTGGCCGTGCACTTCGATTTCCATTCCAGCGGACATCATTTCCTTTTTTGTGTAGGCGGCTGGTATTTCCTTTTCTTGTCTCCAACGGTTGTCTTCTTTTAGTAAAGGCTGTGTGTTTCCAATTTATGTTTCGGCCATGCTTCCATTTTGTTGTTCCAGCAACCGGTGATTTCCATTTTAGGTGAGCCGCCATATTTCCATTTTGCTCCAGCGGGCAGCAAGTTTCCACTTTTGTTCAGTCATGTGTCCATGTTTATTCCAGCCGTCTAGCTTTCATTTCTATTCTTCGGTTTATGATTCTTGGATGCTGACCATGCGTAGCTGATAGAAGAGTGATTTTGCTTAGTTTTGTGGAATTTGCTCGTGTTAGTATCTGATATCTTTATTTCCTGCAAATACACGAGAAAATGCTAGAACAGGGCTAAATAATGCTTAATGTTCGGTAAAGTCTAAATGAACGATTAAACTAACTATTAAACTGGACAAAAATACTATAACAAAATAGAGTTATCATGTTGAAATTGTAATTTTCTCTACATATAGCTTAATTTCAGATGAGGAGACAAGCGTAAGCTTGATGTCGAAACCATAGGTTGCCATGAGCTTGACGTCAGGTGTTCTTATGGCATCATCCAGAAAGAGCGATGAAGATGAGACGATGAGATAGCTAGAGAGAAGCATCAACGATGAAGATGAGACGATGATGTGGAGAACGATGAGGGGAAAATCGACTGATGGAGGGGGAAGGAATGGAGAATTAATTTGTCTCGTACTTTATCCGTATTGGTGAATAGTCCATATGGTCTCTCTGTTATGATGGATTTTGACCCGGGGGCTGCTCCGCCGTTTCATTTTTTGGACATAAGAGTAGCAATTCCGAAGCATTGTTAGGTTAAGGATCCATGGAAGACGATGAGTTACAACGTGAGAGATATCTTCATCGTGTTTGGATTGGTTGATGCAGCTGCTTACTTTGAACTAGGTCGTGTGGCCTTTATATTGGTTTGCTGAGGGAACCATGTTCTAGTCTCTTTTTGTTCTTGGCCGTGATTGGTACTCTCTCTCTCTCTCTTTTTCATAATTCTCTCTTTTGGGTTCCATTTTTAGGTTGAGCATTTCTCTTATATTGCTTACTAGGTTTAGATTTTCATACCTTTAAATGAATGTGCAGACTTAGTAATTAATCTTTGTTGATATTAATGCAGTGTACAGTGTACACATTAGTTTCTCTAATAACCCAAATCTGAACAACATAGTAGGTGATCCTCTTCAGCCTCTTAATCCAACCCTTTACCGTGTTATCATCTGAAATCTCATTGTAAATGACTTTCCACAGGAGAATTCATCACAAAACTCACCACCAGCCCTGTGGCCATGTCAAGAATGATAAGTGTTGGCATCCTGAAAGAACACTATCCAACACACCAACTCAGATATTGTTTTCTGGTTTGAATTTTATGTTGTTTTTAGATGAGAGATTTTTTTGTGTATTAAATGGTTAATGGAGTTCAAGCAAAATTGAAACTGATTTTAGGTTCTTGCGGGAGAAAACTTCGAATTGGCAGGAAACAAACAAGCAAATCAACTCTGATGAAGACATTTAAAGAATTCTCTCATTTAGTTAAATCAAATGGCTCCATCATCGTAATAAACTTGCGAATTTTATGGGCCATATAGTTCATTACTAATGTTGTTCTTTAGTTTTAGAATTGTGTTATGTTACATATATATGTGCATGAGAATGTGTTGTTTCTGTTTTTTTTCTGTGTTACTATAACTTTGTAACTGGTCATTTTCTTCCTACGTCCTAGTTTATTAAAGTACTTTTGTCTTCAGAAATATGTATATGTGTCTACATACCAATTAGTTGCAATACACTGAATTCGAAGAACTCCTTACCACACTTGTAAACATGGCTTCTTTGAACATGTTCTTTCTTTGACGTTTCTTCTTTCTTTGAACATGGATTCACCAAAAATAGTAATTCGCAAGTTGTCCAAACCTCCAAAGATGAAGGATAACAATTCTAGAACCTCTTGACATGATTTTGACAAGCAAACATATGTTTAGGGGATACCTTTTTCCTATTAACCTTGCAGGTGATTCTATTTCTAGATGCTTTCAATAAAGATTGGGCATCCTTGCAACATCTTAATCCATCTCAGCCGCAACATCAGCGGTCTCATATCACAAACTCCCTTTTAAAGTGTATGTCCGAGAATTTGAAATGCATTTCATTGATTTGATGGTCTTTGAATTGGGTCTTTGAGGTTTCAATTCCTTTTTTCATCGGTTTTTATTTTGGATCGCAGGTTTAGCGTTAAAGGAATTGGGTGTGGAAAAATTCTAATGGTATAATTATTAACATCTTCAATGGTATGTATATGATTTTTCGATGAATCAACAATTAACTTTGAATATAAACAAATACGTGTGTATATATATAACCATTTGACAATATTCATTTTTAATTTGAATTATTTTTTATTATATATTATTTCATACTATAATACGTGGTTATATATTGCATGACCATTAAAATAACATTTTTTATATATATACTTATTAAAGATTTATCAAGAATATTTATACTCTTTATTTTAAAATTAACGAATTATATAAATCATGATTTAAAACCTCAAAATTGAAAAATAAAAAATATATTTGTATGTCATAAACAATAAAATTATATTATATATGATTTTATACTTATATAAATATATATAGATAATTTTTTTAAATCTATTAATTCATTTTATGATTGTATAATATTTTGTATTCTATTTTTAATAATTATTTATTATTATTCAATTCTATATTAGATATATTTAGGCTATAAAACCTTAATTTAAATGTGATCATAATTTTGTGAAAAATAATATAATCATTCTAAATATAAATGAAAATAATCATCCTACATAGAGGAATGTTAAGAATTAAAGTAAATATAAATCTATAAATTAAAGGGGGTAACTTCAAAAATACCCTCGTAGGGCTAAAACACTTCAAAAATACCCTTCCCGAAAAAATAAAAATTTTTAACTTCAAAAGTACCCGTATAAATGTTGATATTCCCAAAATACCTCTACGACCTTACGACCCAATTCGACCCATCGACCCAGTTTGACCCTGCGACCCTTGTCCCTCTGCGACCTTTGTTCCTCTGCGACCCTTGGACCCCTGCGACCCTTGTCCCTCTTCGACCCTTGTTCCTCTGCGACCCTTGGACCCCTGCGACCTTTGTCCCTCTGCGACCCTTGTTCCTCTGCGAGCCTTGTCCCTCTGCGACCCTTGTTCCTCTGCTACCCTTGGACCCCTGCGACCCTTGTCCTTCTGCGATCCTTGGACCCCTACGATACTAATTTATTATTTACAAATTATTTACAAATAATATGAATAAAATTTCGAAAACACAGCTCAAATCAAAATATGTTGGACCCGTGCGACCCTTCCGACCATTGTGACCCTTCCGACCATTTCGACCCTTTCGACTAGTCTTTTCAATGTCAGACTACTGCTTTTTCCAGGTTCTAGCTATGCTTTTTATTTTACCAATGC
>CM071875.1:14827856-14863532 GCA_036759665.1 Gynandropsis gynandra
CAATAAGGTCCAGTGTATTGGACCTTCTTGCGTCTCCTACCATCCCAGTGTATGTGACCTTAATGCTACAACACAAGAGATGATTTGTGTGCTAGTGTATTAAGGTCCAATACACTGGGAAGGTCGGAGACTCAATAAGGTCCAGTGTATGACCTTCTTGCGTCTCCTACACCTTCCCAGTGTATGACCTTAATGCTACAACACAAGAGATGATTTGTGTGCTAGTGTATGAACGTCCAACACACTGGACATGTCGTTGGACCTTCTTGTGTCCCCTACCGTCTAGTGTATTGGACCTTCTTGCGTCCCCTACCTACCATTGTATTGGACCTTAATGACAACACAAGAGATGATTTGGTGCTACAAATTGTTGTAGCTTTTCGGTTTTTCCTCCTCTATTTATAAACTCATATTCAACGAAAAATAAATGAACTTCGTTTTAACCAAGGTGCATGCATTGACCACATTAAAGAACCTTTTAATATAGGTCTTGAATGAATGAATGTATTGACCACATTAAAAAGCTTTGACCGCATGGATCGCAAATGTCGCAAGGGTCGCATGGGTCGCAGGGTCGCATGGGTCGCATGGGTCGCAAGGGTCGCATGGATCGCAAGGGTCAAATGGGTCGCATAGGTCGCAAGGGTCGTATGAGGCTCTCTGACCCTTGTACCAAATATTAGGAAAAAAAAAACAATGTACCAAATATCAAGTTAGTCTTCGGGTTCAAAGGTACGTTCTCCATTATTATATATATCAGCCGCCATCTTCTCACGCATGGAAGGAACCTTGTCGTCGCAAATACGAAGAAACATATCCATATCCTTTGATAACGAGGCTTCTACGAATTTATAGGAGAAAACACCACAGTCATTCCCGCTTTGGTTCTGTGGAAGACCTTCATAATACACATACCTCCATTCATCTTCTCCAGAAGCCAAAGAAGGAAACCCTCCGAGAATGAGCATCTTGGGGACAGCTTTTCTAATCTTCTCAATCACCGGATCGATATGTGTTTCCTTAAGGCTCATCCTGCAGTCGTATACCATGATGCATCGGGTTTTGAAATCCGCTTTGATGGCTACCCAATGACATCCTACCCATCGATTATTTATCGATGGAATGTTTAGAACCGAGACAAAACCTTCATAATCACTAATTGGTGGCTTGGCGTTCAAAAACTGACTAAGCTTTTCCGGCAAAGTTTCCATATCCTCGTACGTCCACATCGAGAGCGTCTGCATGAAAGCAACAGGACAAACGTAATAATTCTGATACGCGCTGGGATCCGATGCAAAGCGAGAAGACAGATCCATCAACGCCTCATCCAATTGCTGCAAAAAAAATTAACACACAGGAATACATATGACACAAAACTCCGTGAGACTAAGGGTTTAAAAAAACTTACTTCATCTTCAAGCCATGCGTTGGCCTTTAATATAATCTCCCAAAACTTTGGCCCCCGGGGAATATCTAGCTCAGATATCCACCACCGCTCATGTCGAGGTGCCTTCAGGAACCAATATAGCTTAGTCAACTTTTCACCGCTAGCATCAGTGAACGTAGGAAATCGGCTTATCAAGCCCTTTACTAATCCTCTGGGATTCCACACAAACTCCTCAGGTTCTTGAACCACCGTTTTTTCGGGTTCTTGAACAACCTTCTTTCGCCCTCTCCCTCGCATTGTTCTTGCTCTTTTCGCCGGCGGAGGTTCAACATATGGCGCAGACTCCTTCGATAAAGGTCCAGCACCTGCATAAAATTTACCTCATTAAACATATGGCGACCAATGGGACCAATGCGACCTATGCGACCAATGGGACCAATGCGACCTATGCGACCAATGGGACCAATGCGACCTATGCGACCCATGCGACCCATTCGACTTTAGCGACCCAGTGACACATGCGACATATGAAACCCATGCGACTCTAACGACCCTGCGGCTTATGCGACCCTACGACTCTAACGACCCTACGGCTTATGCGACCCTACGACTTATATGTCTCGATGGAAATTGACACTCAAATGACCTTTTCACTAAATATTACTTACTTGGTGGAACTCCATCAGGAGCAAGGTTTCTTGACACTGGATTTGGACGTCGAAGGAATTCAAAAGCAAAATCACCAACAGTGTCGGAAGATTGGGTTTCGGTGATCGCAACTTTCTCGGCAGCCTTTGATTTTAGAAGGTCTCTTACGGCGTTGATGATTCTCTTCTCCGACTTCCTTATTTCCCCTATTAATTTCTTCTCCAGTGTCAGAGGGACTGCAGCATCAGAATCAGCATCAGCATCACTCACGCACTCCTTCCTCTTAGTCCCTTTTTCCTTCTCCTTTTTTTGATCACCAAGAGCTGCTTTTCGTGTCAGCAGTTCTTGCTCACGGATATCCTCCCAACAAATACCCTTCGGATTTCTACAAAGATGTTTCATCCATATCTGAACATCGGGATCGTCGCATCCCTCGTAATCCTCCAGACCAGAAAGTAAAGCTTCCTCTTCGTGTTCAGCACGAAGAATACTTAGAATATCCTGAAAAACAAAACATAACCATTATTACCCTCTGTGACCCTTGTTTCCCTTGTGAACCCTGTGTAATTGTTACCTTAGAATCTCCAATCTGCCTTATCACATCTACATACTTCGGGTTAAAATTGGATTTAACCATCTTCTTGCACATTCTTGGGCAGGATCGATGCGCATCCACAACCTCAACATACCATCCATTTCCGCCCAAACTAAGGATGGTTTCAAATGGAAGTAACTGAAACATTAAAACAAAATGATAAGAATGCAAAAAGTACGAAAACATTTAAGTTATTCGAATAATATATACAACTTATCATTAGTGGGATCATGAAACCGCCATAATACCATTTTGGTTTCGGTGATTCCCCGTTAACGTGCTTGCGGCAAGTATCCACAATCATCTCGAATGTGTAACGACTCCATGGAAAGCCTTCACAAAATTCCAAGTCATCAACCATGTCAATGAGATCATGGCTGATAGAGTTTTCTGTTGAAGGGTTGTGAGCCATAACTTGCGCCAACAACATTAAAGTTGCGAACCTCTTCCGGTCGTCGGAATTCTTCGCTTTCACAAGCTTTTCACTGACTTGTTCGGGGGTCACCTTTCCATGGTCGAAATTCTTCAGCCTGAATGTACACCCATCATGGACTCCCATCCTATGGGATATGGTCCGCATTTCAATCCGGAAATTAGTGTGTGCTCCACTATAGAGTATTGGATGGGAATGCCGTTTATGACGAACCTTAACTCTGTATTGTCCCGTATAATCACGGATTGATTTAGTAGTACAGACATTTGAACCTTTGTCAATGTGGAGTCACATTGTAAGTGAAATAAATGCCTGAATTGTGACTCGTTCTCGAAGTAATGCAACTCCTGATCATTTAAGATTCCTCTCAGCATCCTTATTGTCTCGTGAGGATAACACTTCGTGGTGATCTTTGGAATTCTGTCCATGTGCTTGAATTCATACACAAATCTCGGCTTTGGCGCCACCTGCAAAATGACCAATTACGAATACATTATACTTCTACCGACCTAAGCGACCCATGGGACTCAACCGACCCATGCGACGCAACCGACCCGTGCGACTCTCACCCGACGCGTGCGACCCATGCGACTCAAACGACCCTCAGACATTCCGCGACACTCAACCGATCCACGCCCCTCAAACGACCATTGCGACCTAACCGACTCACTGACACTGACACTCACCCGTTTCAAATCAATAAACTGAGTCCAAGATGGTCATGAAACTACTGCGACCCTTGCTACTCAACCGACTCACGGAGTCGAAGATGTTCATGCAACTCCTACGACCCTTGCGACCTAACCGACTCACTGACACTGACACTCACCCATTTCAAATCAATAAACCATTTTGTGACTCGAAAGCTTGCAAAACCTTAGAAATCGAACTACTTACAATTATTGACGCCATTGAAGATTGACTCGTGCTCTCTTCGCCAGTGATGCTGCTGATTCTAGCCATTTTCCTTCTCGCCAACTTCAAATCGTTCCCTCTCAAGTTCGACATCACTTATTTCTTTCTTGGTATCAACTTTTAAACAGGTTTCACGGCGAAAAACTGTTCGGCTTTCTCGTTTTCGGCAGTTTTTCACGTCGAAAAACTACCGAACTTCCATTTTTCCACGTTCGAACATTAAGAACAAATTTGTCTTTTCTTCAATTTTTATTTTTCGAATTTAATAATTATTTTGAAGAAGGGTATTTTTGAAATAGTTTAGTTAGTAAAACTATTTTTTATATTCCGCTAATTAAAAGTTTAATATTTTGCTGGTTCCTCGGTGTTTTTCCCTCTCAGGCCTCCACCTCACCGTCTCGGTTTATTAAACCTTTACCTTCTCTCTCCTTACCAGCGAGTAATGCCGAGAGGCTCTCCTCTCTCCCACTCAGCCATAAATCGTCGATTTTTGTCCATTAATAGGGTTCTCTATCTGCTGTTTATTCCGATTGTTTATTCAGCTCGAGGACAATAGACTTGTTGCTCTTGCTTTCGAAATGATCCATCGATTCGAAATCGAAATTGACACTGTTTTTTCCATTAATAGGGTTTTTGTTCAGGTCAGTTTTTGTTCCCTTCCGATTGTTGATTCAGCTCGAGGACAGTAGACTTGTTGCTCTTGCTTTCGAATTGATCCATCGATTCGAAATCGAAATTGACACTGTGTTTTCTCCAGGGATCATGGTGATATGTCGTCGAAATTGACACAATCGGAAGGGAACAAAAACTGACCTGATGTCGTCGAAATTGAAACTGTGTTTTCTCCATTAATAGGGTTCTCTATCTGCTGGTTGCAGGAGGTGAGGGGTAATTCTCGGACGGATTATCGCCTTCGATGACAAACAGATATGGCTTGAGGAAATGGAGCCGAATTAAGAGGGATAATTCGTGGATTAATGGGTACTGTTAATCCTCATTCTAAACCTGTGGATTGATCTTCGATTGAAGCTAGACAGAGCAGTTGGATCTGTAAATATGGCGCGTCATCTTGGTATAGTGAACGTGTTTATTCGCGTTCCAGATTCTATAGTTAAGGTACGAAATGTCTTAGTTAGGCGTTTAGGTTTTTTTTTTTTTTGCAGAGCGTGAGCAGCCTTTGTTGATCTACGAGTTTCCCAAACGACACATTATTTAACTGCCTTGCTTCCTCCACTCTGCAACTATGCCACCCATCGCTACAAGGGGGTCCTCATAACAACCACATCGCTGCCCTTGCCATTGCCTTGAAACAAGTGGCCACTCCAGAGTACAAAGCTTACATACAACAGTTGAAGAGAAACGCCCAAGCTTTGGCATCAGCTTTGCAGAGAAGAAAAAATGCAGGTTGGTTACCGGTGGTACGGAAAACCATTTGTTGTTGTGGGATCTGACTCCCTTGGGATTGACAGGTACTGAAACTTGCCAACTATTTAAGGATTCTTCTTCATCACGACTTGTTCTTCTTTTTATGTCAGAAAAAAAAACTATGAACATAACTTAGGTTCAAAAGACTACTTAGATCTTCGTAAAGAAAAAATTGCACTCTGAAACAAAAACTACATCCTCGAAAACCCTAGATAGAAGACCATGAACATCCACTCTGAAACAAGAGACTTGACCTTATTTTGGAACTTAAATATGAAAAGATTTATTGGCTGCTTGTTTGAGATCTTTTGTGCTTGCGCTGTGTCTCTCAGGGAAGGTATACGAGAAGGTGTGTGAGATGTGCCATATTACCTTAAACAAGACTGCTATATATGGCGACAATGGCTCCATATCTCCTGGAGGTGTCAGGATTGGTAAGCAGATCGATATTAAGTAATTTCTATTGGAATAACCAATGGTAATCGTGGTTATTTGCCTAAACTTTTGAAGATTGTATATGTTATGAACATTAGGGACACCGGCCATGACAACCCGTGGCTGTATAGAGTTGGATTTTGAGACAATAGCGGATTTTCTCATCAGGGCAGCACAAATAACGAGTGCTCTGCAGAGAGAACATGGGAAGTCCCATAAAAAAGTTCGTCAAGAACCTCTGCATTACAAGAGAAAAAATGAAGCTCGTTTTTTGTCAAATTACATTCTCATTTCTACAACTGTAAACCTGCCATAAGCGGATTGGAATATATGTAATCATGAGTTCCTTGGCTTGTGATAATTGGTTTCTATGTTACAATTTATAAATCAACTCCTCTGTTATCTCATTTAGTATAACTTATGATTTGATGCAGAAATATGATGGTTATCCTTCAGGATCCATGGTTGACTTTGCGTGTGATGCTGATGGATCTCCGATATCGGCAGGCAGTAGCTTGGCCGTTCATACGAAGGTTTGCTGCTAAACTAAGCTCTCCTGAGTTCGAGCAACAGATTCATATTTAGAATAATTTCTCCAGCAGGTCAATGATTTCCTATTTCATCATGTTGACACTATATATGATCTGATGAAGCAAGCTGCATTATCTTTGCCTTTCATAGAATGAGTTTTGTTTACTTTACATCTTTTGATGTCTTGGCTGCTTCGTGTAACTGGAGAATTTCGGCTGTGTGCAGGATCTGTTAGCTAATCCAAATTGCTCATTGCTTGTTGCTAGAGACCAAGAAGATAGGACTGATTTATCAAACACCCTTCATGGTGATGCGTTGTTGGTAATTCCTATTATCATGTCATTTATCTTGAATATGTATCTTTCGGAATTTGATGTTCGTAGATTGTTTTTGCCTGCATCATCACAATTATTTTCGTTGTTGTTTTGGATGTTTTATTCAGTTTTCTGAGAAAGACCAAGCTGTTGTTCGGTCTGCATATTTGTACAAGCACCCCAATGCATTCTGGGTAACATCTTCCTTCTATTGACAATAAATCGAACATTTTTCAAGTCAATGGAACCATTTCCTGCTGGTACGCTGAAGGTTGATTTCGGAGACTTCAGCTTTCTCCGTATCGAACCAAAAGTGGTCCGATATGTTTCTGATGTTGCAACTGCTTTACTAGGATCTGGAAGTTAATTTTTCTATCTTTTGTGTTCCTCCCCTGTTTCTTTTATTGATTTATGGCGTTCCTGTTTCTCTTTTTTTTTTCCCTTTTTTGCTCAACCCAAATGATTTGTTTCCAGATTTCAGCAAAAAAGAGTATCAAGCAGCAAAAGCCGATCATGTTTTGGAATTGTTGTACTATTCATCGACACTTTTTTTGTTATGAAAATGGTTAAATACTTGATTTCCGACCTAATAGGCATCGATAGTGTTCCTAATACTGATTTGCATTCATTCTATCCTATTGAGTATCTCAACTACTTTGATTGTCCAGGTTTTCCAAGACATGGAATATATTTAAAGGTCGAGGCCCCAATAATGTTTATCCGGAATATCAATAAAAAATAAAGTTTATGTAATGGAACACGTTTTTTTGTTATTGAATTAGCAGCAAGAGTTTTAAAAAAAGAAATTATTATAAGTACATATGTTGGTAATAGTCATTATATCAAGAATCATCATGTCACATAATGATTCATCGCTTCCATTTACATTATGGAGACGAAAATTCCAATTCGCTTATATTATGCAATGATTATAAATAAAAGCCACAGCCAGAGTTTGAATAAATTGGATTGTATCTGCCAAAACCGATTTTTATCGATGGTCAGTTGTATGTTGCACTATCAAGAATGACTTAAGTCAGTGTATTGCGTATTTTAGATCTCAATGAAGATTTTACAAAACAATTGTTTATAACAAACGTTATTTATGGAGAAATTTTCAATGAACTACCAAATATATAAGGTCAGTATACAAAAGATTCATTCACTCATCTTCTTATTTACATCTTCACATTTTTTTAACTAATATTATATTTATCATATATTTAGGTCGTACGATCACGGGTCATTTTACCAAGTCATCATGAAGAATCATCGCTTTCCCATAAATAATAATATTGCACTACTTTTAAAATGTCGGTAAAATACCATTTATTTTAATAACATATTTTAGAAATAACGTTATTCCTCATATTTACTCATTCTATATTTAACCAAAGATCTAATTTGTATACATTATAAATATTTACTAATTTGTAACCTCCCGTGCATCGCACGGGTCAGTACCTAGTCTATATATAAAAAGTTGCAACTTCTTTGGCTTCTCATGGTGCCACCTAAGCATGTAAATAAAATCATTTTAAAAATTTTATATATTTATTAAAATAAGTTTTAATTTTTCAAGTAAATTCATTAAATCCCCTTTCAATTCCCAATAAATATTCATTTTCAAGACCTCTCAACAATTCCTATACCTCTAAAAAAACTCTCCTATTTCAATTCCTACATCTCCTATCGATTGGCCCTCACCGGTTTGTTGCTGCATTTTATATATATATAATTTGTTATCATTGGATTTATCATTGTTAAGTCAATTGTTCTTTTGGTGATAACGGTCATTTCGATTATGTAGTGGCAACAAGCGGGTGATACATTTTGCTCTTCCTACGATAAGCAAGGTAATCGTTTTTAGTCCTTTTTTCCCCTTTCGCTGAATTCTGAAGCTGCTGTGCATTGGTTTTCCAGAATTTTCCGAACATGTTGTGCATCATGCAAAAATAAACTGAACCTATACCTCTTTCGTCTTACAATATTACACTAATGAAAAAGTTTACGTTGATGTATTTTTTGGTGTGCATCTTGGGGCTCCTTGGTGGTTTGGTGTTGAGGTTGCTATTGAAGGTCGTTGATTGTCGAATCAGGGGATCCACATTCAATTCGGCATGCCCTTTGTAGATTTTCCACATTTCATTCACCTGTAATACATCTGAGTATTAATTGAAACACAAAGTTTTTTGTAAATTCGTTTACAGCAGGAGCAGTTCATTTTCACGGACCCAGGAAAAACAAACCCAGAAACATCAGTACCAGTTCATAAAAGCCACTAAACAACATAGATTCTAACCATAATCAACAAAAGCATCCTGATTTAACAAACCATAAACCGTTGAACCTGACCAAAGAAAGTGTAAAAAACTGAACAATAATAACCAATAAACAAATCATTTTAAACTTTTTATTATCCATTAAACAGCACCATAAAATATTTTTACTATACCATTAAATCTAATCGTAGTAACATCCACTAAACAACAGCACCATACACCACTAATGATAAGCAGTAAACACCTCTTGAGTATCCCCTAAACAACAGCTTAGAACAAAATAATAGAAACAGTAGTAACAGTTCATTCGCAAGGCTTTGATTACCATTAATTTTTTTTTAATTTACCATAAATACTAATAACCATTGGTTAATTGGTCACATGAAAAAACCCCTAAACATCACAATAACTCTTTTAATTGTGATCCAGTAAAACTAATGACTACTGGTTAATTAGTAAGAAAGAGTAAAAAACCACTAAACATCAGTAAACACCTCTTGATTATCCCCTAAACAGCAATAAAAGAAAAAGTAATTGCAATAGTAGTAACAGTTCATTTTCAAGTCTTTTATTACCATAAATTGCTTTAATTAACCTTTAATACTAACCAGTAAAACTAATGACTACTGGTTAATTAGTAAAAAAGAGTGGAAAACCACTAAACAGCAGTTAACACCAGTAATGATCAGCAGTAAACACCTATTAATTATCCCCGAAACAGCAGTAAAGGAAAAAATGATTGCAATATTAGTAACAGTTCATTTGCAAGCCTTTGATTACTAATAACCAATTGAAAAAAAAAACGGACTACTAATAACCAAGAAACACATTTTAACACCTTTGATTATCCATTAAACGTCACCATAAATCTTTTTTTGTGTACCATTAAAACTAATAACTACTGGTTAATTAGTCAAAAAGAAAAAAAAACCCACTAAACAACAATAAGCACCAATAATGATCACCATTAATACTAATAACTACTACTGGTTAATTGGCTACAGTAAAAAAACCCACAATACCACTAGCACCCAGATTTAACACACCAGTAAACAACCTAGTTAAAAAACCAAATAAAGTAGTTAAAACATCTCTTGATAATCCCCTTAACAGCAGTAAAGACAATGATAATATAAACACTAGTAACAGTTCATTTTAAAGGCTTTGATTACCATTAATTTTTTAAAATTTACCCTTAATACTAATAACTATTGGTTAATTTGTCAACGAAAAAATCCATAACACTAGCAGCCAAAATTAACACTACCCACCTTTGTTCATCCTCCACTATATAAATCAGTCATCTAATTGACACAACGTACAGAATTTCCAAACTAAGCATTGTTGTCTCCCCTTCTAAAAATCTTTTACATTATTCTCCCAAAGGATCCTCATGCCCTCGAACAACCTATCGCCAAACATAATGTTTAGTTCTCTAACAATTGGGCGATGTTCACAGCCTATTGTTGCTAGGGTATTCCGCATTTGGGAAGCCCGAAATGCCAAGAAAGGCGGCCAAATAATGTGGTTTGAATTCCTTCTCATTGATGCAAAGGTTTGCCTTTTTTTCCTAGCTTTTATATTTGTTATTGACGCAAATATATTTGTTATACTTGCTATTTCTAATATTCTTTTCTTACCTATTTGCTGTAGGCATCTTTGATTCAAGGGAGCGTAAGTTGCATACATTTTAACCGCTTCAAGCAGTGTTTAAAAGAGGGCTCTATTCTTCAATTTCAAAGTTTTGATGTTGTTCAGAGCAATAGCACTTTCAAACTTACTGATTCAACAGTTTCTCTGCGCCTAACAGTTTCGACAAGATTGTTCGAAGTTTTTGACGATTCCATTCAAATTGTTAAGGAAATTTTCAGCTTCAAAACTTATGATGAGATAACCTCTATGGCAAATCAAATATGTCTTCCAGGTTTTCCACCTATTTTACACTCATTTAATCGTTTACGACATTCGTCTAGACATTGTATTTATCTTTAACATCACCTTGATAACAATTGCCTATCATTTTCCAGATGTTATTGGTCGTGTATGTGCTATCAAGGATTCGTTAACGGATGATGTAACTGGAACGCAACGTGTTATTTGCGTTTATAACTATCAGGGTACGTAGAACAACACAATCTATAATTTCTGTTTTTTTAAATTGACACCATCAAGTTGATCACGTTTGATTGCTTATGTTAGGGGTATGGACATTAACATAACTGATTGGGACCATAAAGCAACTGATTTGCGTGACAAACTTGAAAAATTTGGAACACAACCATCTGCCATATTGGCCACAAGCTTGAACCCCAAATTTGTAGGAGGTTGTTTATTTTGCACTCATCAATTTCATGGGTTATTGTTGTTTACACTAAGATTACAATTTTTTGTTTTTTTTCCATTTTTTCCATTTTTTTCTCATCCCTTTATAGGTAACCTATATTTGAATGCTACTTCCGTAACGCGCTTTTACTTTGATGGTGAAGCTTCAGCATTAGTTGAATTCGTTGAAAGGTTATTTGTTTTTTCTTGTTAAGTTTTTCTGTATTTATATGTATAACAATATGCTTCCATTAAATTTTCATGTCTCATGTTATAATGTTCTTAACAGCATCAAAGAAGGATTTGATGATGCTGTTCACGACAAAAAAAAACAATGTTGTCAAGCTCGAAACAGTCTCGATTCTCGAATTACATGAATATATAACAAACTCTGAACATAAGATAGCTTTCCCACTGTTCAATATTTTATATTTTAAAAATTAATGTTTTATTTCATCATGTGTTGACACTGTTATAAATTGCAGGAGGCAGAATTCTACTGCCATGCTCGGGTGATTGACGTGCTAACTAATAACGGGTAAACTTACATTGCATGTGGAAAATGTGCGATGAAACTTTAAAAAACAATTGATTCTTTGCTTTGTAGCTTTTGCCATGACACAAACACGGTTGGGGTGACAAGGTTTAGAGTCGATTTAGTTGTTGAGGATGGTGAAGAAATGGCACATTTTGTTGCATGTGATCGTGAAATTTCCAAGTTGACAAACAAACAAGCTGCCGAACTTATTGAAACTGAAGTATGGTTTTCGTAGAATTCTGGGATTTATGTATTTATGTTTCTGGATTTCTAACATGACATTTATTCTAAAACAGGGTGACGGTTGTGAAGTTGTGCCTAAATGTTTGAGGGACATCATCGGAAGGAGTTTTACATTTCAAATAAAAGTTACCTCCTACAATTTAACGCCTAATCATCAATCGTTTACGGTATCACGTATATTACCCCAACAAACTTTAGGTATAAAAAGTCCACAAGTTAGTGAGGTATGTTTCTTAAACGTTCTGTTTGAAGTTATCTAAAGCGTATTTTCTGAATAGCACTTAAACATATTGAAACTTAAAAATTAAACAATTCAAAATAGAAACAAAAATAGAGATTAATAGATTGTCTCTAATCATATTTTCTAATTGAAATTATCTTTCTTTTTATAGGGGGTTTATACAATTGATGGAAACCTTACTGCCACTGAAGAAGACACGGATGCTAATATAGTGGTTAAGGAAGAAGACCGTGGAAAGACGATTCAGATCGTTTAGTTTCACGAATTTTAAGTTTTGCCTTTTTATTTCTACTTGAATTGGACTTTTTATGGATTTTGCATTATGTGTTTTATGATCTAATTATATTTTAAGATGTTTAAGGACATCGATATCATGGAATTTTAAAGTTTTTTCCCTGTTCCAATCATTGCATTATCGTATGACCAAAAAATAATTAAAAATATGATTGAAATACCTGTGTCGTATTAGTGCTTCACTCATTTTTCGATCATTTCAGCCGATTTCATACGTTAACTTGGGAGGAACACCTCGCACAACATAGTCAAAACTTGCAATTTAGTTCCAACACAATATACTTCATCTCACATCCTATGAAACAATGTTAAGTATACTCATATAGCTCTTTCCACATAATATTCTAATTGTTTGGAGACAAAGTTAAGTTTCCAAATATATTCTGTAAATCGTTAGCCTTTTAGGAAATTTAACAAATCTATTTGACAGACCACTCTTTATATAAAATCCATATGAAATTCCAGCTGAACCTACCAGCACCGAACCTAAAACCCCCTACGGTCGACGCCGAAATGACCACAAACACGAGTTAATCGACCAGAACCGCATATCTTTTTTGTTTATTGGCTTTCTTTCAGCTCTCCTCATCCACCTATTCTGCGACTGTGTTATTTCCGCCATTAAATCTGACCGGTGGCCCGTCGTCGCCGATTGTACCCCTTTAGGGTTTCGGTCGCCTGGAAGTGGAAGTAAGGCGTAAGGGTTAGCATCTAATCCCAACCTACCAAACCCTAAATCGCCCAACAGTCGTCGCTGAAACCACGAAGAGAACGCGTTAATCGACCAGAACCACTTACCGATTTTTTCAATTGGCTTCCTTTCACCACCAGGAGAACGTCTTCTCTCCGGCGGCTTCCTTTCACCACCAGGAAAACGTCTTCCTTTCCGCCGGAACTTTGACGCCGAACGTGCCCCTTCGACGCCGCCGGACCTATTCTACGTGGACGCCGATCGTGACCCTTCGACGCTGCCGGACCTATTCTGCGCCGGTCTTTTAGCTTCTGTCGCCTGGGACTGGAATGAAGGATAGGGTTTCGGCGCCTTCTATCCCCTACAGGCAACATTGGGTTTCTATCTCAATGTTTTACCTTATTTTGAATCAAAACACACTAAATTAGTTATTAATTTAATTGTTACATATTAAAGCACTTTTTTTTTGCACAATTTTATTTGATAACACATAATCCGTCCTAGTATTTTCACAATTCTTAGACTTTACCGATTTATTGAGTTTATTCGAGGCTTTTATCTACCACTTCGTGTTTCGTGTAGGAAATGAAGATATGAAGGAAAACACGAATGATTATGGCAATCCCACTCGTAAAACGTGATTGAATGACAAGATACCTCGTGTGCACGGTCATGGAAGCAAATCAAACACTCAAGAATCGAGCGAAAGGAGCGGAAACAACATTTGATAGTGTACATGCTCGGGCATGAAGTGTGCCCGCTCGGGCTGTGTATGTGCGCCCGATCGGGCTGCAATTTGAACCAAAAATTCGCCGAGACTTAGCCCGACTCGGGCTCATAGGGTGCACGCTCGGGCAGGCCAGCCCGACCAGGCAAAGAGTCATTCACGCACGGGCTGAGTTGTGCCCGAGCGGGTCCACATTTTTCTCAATAACTTTCCTTGAATTTTGAACGACAAGCACTTAAAAAGGAACAGAAGGGGAAGCCAAGATGAGACTGAAAAAGGCAAGAGAATAAGGGGGACGAATCAGGCAAAGGAGAAGAGAGAGAGCACGGCCGAAGAAGGAGACTTCGGGCAACCGAAGGATTCGTCGGAGGTTACGCTCGGGATGATAGGGGAGTCGAACACTTACTTCGTTTTTGTTTGCTTCTCTATGTATTATGAGTAGTTCTCGTTGCCATGGGTTAGGGATGCCATTGTATTGGATCG
This sequence comes from Gynandropsis gynandra, assembly GCA_036759665.1. NCBI lineage: Eukaryota > Viridiplantae > Streptophyta > Magnoliopsida > Brassicales > Cleomaceae > Gynandropsis > Gynandropsis gynandra. The sequence goes on from CM071875.1 coordinate 14,842,361, forward strand.
TTTAATTATAATGCTTGATTTCGGTTTTGTTCAATTGAATCGTTCGATTCGTGCGTAATGCCTTCATACGTTATTGATTTCAAGTTAGGATAAGACTAGATATATTGTACTGATATTGAGCATGTTTGAAGGAGATTAGAGATTCGTCTAGGCTTCGGAGAGTCAGATTTGAGTCTCGTGAATGAACTTTCAAATGAATTAGGTTAACGAGAATTTGGCCAATCGGTTTATCTATTTAGGAACGGTAATTATCGAGGTAGAATTCTCATTGTTCTTAATGCATCTAGAAGTTCCGCCCTACATAGGGATATAAGTGTCGTTGATTTCCTAGATAGAGTATTTAGGCTTACGCCAAGTCATTTCCGTTTATAGAGGTCGAGTTCCCATCCGACATTAGAGGTTGAATTCCCCATCGTTCTTCATGCATCTAGAAGTTCCGCACTACATAGGGATATGGGTGACGTTGATTTCCTAGGTAGGAGATTTAGGCTTACGCCAAGTCATTTCGAGCATTAGGGGTAGAGTTCCCTACTGTTCTTCATGCATCTAGACGTTCCGCGCTACATCAAGAGATGAGTGACGTTGATTTCCTAGGTAGAGGATTAGATATTAGTTTCCCATCGATTGATACAAACCGACTTCATGATCTTTAGAAACATCCATTGCATGTTCTAGTATTCTCGAAGCCCATGGTACTCTATCTTGTTGAGTCTAACTTTGTCATCCTTTATTATCTTTAATTTTCCCGTTTCATAATCTTATATTGATCGATCTTTTTCTCGTGAATTCTTAATTCTAACGCTGCACTCAGTCCCCAGAGTTCGACCCTTGTACTACACGAACCGTATACTTGCGGTAGAGTGGTCTTGGAAAAAAAATAAAACCTCTGATTCCACACATCAAGTTTTTGGCGCCGTTGCCGGGGACTAGTCACGGTATTGAACTTAGGATTTCATTGAGTCGAGATCCAGTCAAGCTCGGGACATTAAACAAGCGCTTATCGGGAGGCAACCCGACTTTTGCACTTTCTTTTTATTTTATTTTCAGAACTTATTCTTTTTGCATTGATGTACTCGGTGAGATATTACGTTGTGTTTTCTCTTTTGGATTGTGTGATTATTTTTCACAGGTTTTTCCATGTCGATATCATCCTTGAGGAGGAGACGCATACAACGTCCAGCCGTTGGATTGTGTAATTCTTTTTCACAGGTTTTTCGACGTCGATATCACCCTTGAGGAGGGGACGCATATGACATCCAGCAGCATCGCCAACTCGGGACAGCAAAACACGGAAGGTGCACACATTCCAACCCTTATTTTCCCGTGTTTTGGTATGCGAGATTCTCTTAGGTCTTGAACACGAGACGATGTTTCATTCAAGTCTGGGGGAGTACTCATCGAGTAACATGTATGTGATTAGAATTTTGTTAGGAATAAACGGATGGACACCTAGTATGAAATTTCGAGTTTTAATCATTATTGTGCGACTTTGTCGAATCGTGAACAATAGTCTAGGTTTGCTTAAAAGTCTTTTGGATACCGATTAGTCGAGTAGTTGTGCTTGAAACCATGATCTATAGTTGCATTCATCTCTTAGGTTTCAGTACCAAGTATCCATATCTCCGTGTATACCGATTGATCGTTGCTTGTTTGATATATTTTATCGTTCATTGATCATTAGATTCCACACGCTTATACTCTGCTGTCAATTTTTTTTCCTTGGATAAGTTTTTAACTATTTCAGGTTCACATTGACATGAGTACATCGAGATCGATGGTTCGGGTCTAAGTGGTGGGTTGAGGCGCTATTCTACGTCCTAAGGGTTAGAGTGATGTGTAATTTTGGGTAAAAATAAAAAAAAAAGCGAAAAAAATGATCTTTAATGACGCACCTCTTCACTCCGCTAAGGTTACAAGACCTTATGAGTGTGCCATAGGCAGCCTGGATCTAAGTAGAAAGCCATCCCTCTTCGACTTCGACGTCCTAGGAACCAAACGTGGATCTATAAAAATAATGAGAAAAAGAAAAGAGAATAAGAACGAGAAAACATGTTTAATGATATCTCAAGCTTAGGGAATTGGTATGGAGATCGCTTGGACGTTGTCTAGGAGTATGGATTAGACTTAGCTCATTGGTAGGATCGCATTGCTCGTGACTTTCGGTTGATAGAAGTCTGAACTAGGTGCGCTTAGACTTGCGTTCATGTGACGCGTTGTTTTGTGTGATGGCTAATTATTCGAAGTTTCGTACTAATGTCCATTGTTGTTTAGCTCTTCTTGTACTCGACTCTAGATTTGCTCGAGGGCGAGCAAAGGTTAAGTCTGGGGGAGTTTGATAACACGTAATCCGTCGTAGTATTTTCATGATTCTTAGGTTTAGTTTTTATTAGATCTCTTGGACATTACCGATTTATTGAGTTTATTCGAGGCTTTTATCTACCATTTCGTGTTTCGTGTAGGAAATGAAGATATGAAGGAAAACACGAATGATTACGGAAATCCCACCCCGAAACGTGATTGAATGACAAGATACCTCATGTGCACGACCATGGAAGCAAATCAAACACTCAAGCATCGAATGAAAGGAGCGGAAACAGCATTTGATAGTGTACATGCTCGGGCATGAAGTGTGCCCGCTCGGGCTGTGTATGTGCACCCAATCAGGCTGCAATTTGACCCAGAAATTCGCCGAGAGTTAGCCCGACTCGGGCTCATAGGGTGCATGCTCGGGCAGGCCAGCCCGACCAGGCAGGGCTGAGTTCACGCACGGGCTGAGTTGTGCCCGAGCGGGTGGAGATTGTGCCCGAGCGGGTCCACCTTTTTCTCAACAACTTTCCTTGAATTTTGAACGGCCTGCACTTAAAAGGAACAGAAGGGGGAAGCCAAGATGAGACTGGAAAAGGCAAGAGAACAAGGGGACGAATCAAGCAAAGGAGAAGAGAGAGAGCACGGCCAAAGAAGGAGATTTCGGGCAACCGAAGGATTCGTCGGAGGTTACGCTCGGGATGATAGGGGAGTCGAACACTTACTTCGTTTTTGTTTGCTTCTCTATGTATTCTGAGTAGTTATCATTATCATGGGTTAGGGATTCCATTGTATTGGATCGTTTAAGTTATTAATGCTTGATTTCGGTTTTGTTCAATTGAATGGTTCGATTCGTGCGTAATGCCTTCATACGTTGTTGATTTCAAGTTAGGATAAGACTAGATCTATTCTACTGATATTAAGCATGTTTGAAGGAGATTAGAGATTCGTCTAGGCTTGGGAGAGTCAGATTTGAGTCTCGTGAATGAACTTTCGAATGAATTAGGTTAACGAGAATTTGGCCAATTGGTTAATCTATTTAGGAACGGTAATTATCGAGGTAGAATTCCCGTTGTTCTTAATGCATCTAAAAGTTCTGCGCTACATAGGGATATGAGTGTCGTTGATTTCCTAGATAGAGGATTTAGGCTTACGCCAAGTCATTTCCATTTATAGAGGTCGAGTTCCCATCCGACATTAGAGGTTGAATTCCCCATCGTTCTTCATGCATCTAGAAGTTCCGCACTACATAGAGATATAGGTGACGTTGATTTCCTAGGCAGGTGATTTAGGCTTATGCCAAGTCATTTCAAGCATTAGGGGTAGAGTTCCTACTGTTCTTCATGCATCTAGACGTACCGCGCTACATCGAGAGATGAGTGACGTTGATTTCCTAGGTAGAGGATTAGATATTAGTTTCCCATCGATTGATACAAACCGAATTCATGATCTTTATCCATTGCATGTTCTGGTATTCTCGAAGCCCATGGTACTCTATCTTGTTGAGTCTAACTTCGTCCTCCTTTATTATCTTTAATTTTCCCGTTTCATAATCTTATATTGATCGATCTTCTTCTCGTGAATTCTTAGTTCTAACGCTGCACTCAGTCCCCAGAGTTCGACCCTTGTACTACACGAACCGTATACTTGCAGTAGAGTGGTCTTGGAAAAAAATAAAACCTCTGATTCCACACATCATTATTCTTTTTAAAAATAATAACAACAAAATATATTTATTGTACAGGTTACTTTTTATGGATTTTCTACAATATGAGGAAACCTAGACATCACGATTCACTAAAAATATAAAATATGGCGAACAATCAAATTCTTTCGTAAATGGTATATGTATTTCAATTCAAACTACTTAGAAAAATTGTGGTATATTTATTTGCATTCAAAATTATGCAGTAATTATATTCATGTTCGTGTTCTACAGCTGAAAATAGACCTTGGTTTTCCATGGAATATTTGCGTGGTATGGAGCAAATACAGTCTCATAATGCAGATCATATGAATGAAAAAGGCTTGTCAAAGTCTTCTCTACATGATGGCAAAAACGTTTTATTACATTTTCGTTTGTATCTCTAGCGTTATATTATTACGTATTTTTAATCATGTTGTGCATTCTATATAGCACTCATTTGTAAAGTTGCACGTTTTTAAGAAAATCCCTTATGTTGGAGAAGAAAGCATTGCACAGAAGACGAGGTATGTTCATGATATATACGACTTTTTCATAAATCTAATCTAACTTGCATACTTACTTTGTGAATAATTAGGGTTTTCAGCTTCACTTATTCAAACAAACGAGTCCATCATTGAATGCCCTCACTGTGATGCAGTAGTTTGGACTGATGAAAGTGTAGGACGAGACAAGAGAACGGGAAATTTGCTATTTAGCTTGTGTTGCATGCAAGGTCGCGTCAGTTTACCAAAATTTCCCAACCCACCACCTTTGCTTGAAGAGTTGTACAACCAATCGCCTTCATTCAAAACAAAAATTAGAGCATACAACTCAATATTGGCTTTCACCTCAATAGGTGCCAAGATAGATAATTCTGTGACATCAGGTTCTGGTCCATTCACATTTCGCATCCATGGTCAAAATCATCATCAGATAGGGTCTTTACTGCCTACTCAAGGTGACCCTCCAAAGTTCGCACAACTTTATATATACGATACTCCCAATGAGGTTCATAATTGTATAAATACGGTGCGGCGGACTACAAGCGCTGGAGCTCTCAACGAGAAAATTGTTGTCGCCCTTATAGAAATGGTTGATGATCATAACCACCTGGCAAAAATTTTTTGTAAGGCACGTGACTGTTATGAAACAGGCAATTTCGAAGACTTTTCGCTTCGATTGATTAAACCCTGGAAGAAAGGAAAACAATATGGATTACCGACAAGAAATGAAGTTGCTGGTTTGATTGTCGGAGACCTCGCTTCAACTACTGGTGAACAAGATGTTGTGTTACAACTAAAACCATCTGGCAGTGTTTATAGGCTAAGCACGAGGATATCCGTTCTTTATGAGTTTACAATATCCGTTGTTGTTCCCATATGGACAAAGTGGGTTTCACGAGGATATACCATATAATGATTCTAGGAAGAAGATTAAGCGGTCATTCGTCACAATGCGTGAATTCTATGCATATCGAATTCAAACGCGCCTGTCTGAAGGCAAAACAATAATCAAAGGTGGACGACTATTCCAACAATATGTTGTTGATGCATATATTGAAATTGAACAAGAATAGATACGTTGGGCTAGAAATAATCAGAAGAAGTTGAGGTCAGATCTGCACAATAATGTCTTCGATGTTGTTGGAAAGGGCGATACAACTGTTAAGTCTATAGGAAGGAGAATTATATTGCCCCCTTCTTTTACAGGCGGACCACGTTATATGGTTGAAAACTATCATGATGCATGGCTATATGTCGATGGTACGGGAATCCAGACCTCTTTATGACAATGACTGCAAATCCAAAATGGGCTGAAATATGGAATCACCTTGAGATGTACGATGGAGGAACCGCAAGTGATAGGCCAGACATTGAAAGTCGAGTATTTAAGATGAAATTAGATTGTCTTTTGGAAGATATAAATGCAGGCACCTTTTTTCCTAAACCAATGGCAGGTACGTCACATGTAATTTTGAAAGAATCTTTGTTGACTTTATAAATATTTCTTACGTAATTACTAACATTTTAATATCAACATATTTCAACCAGTGATATACACTATTGAGTTTCAAAAGCGTGGGCTACCGCATGCCCATATTCTGCTATGGTTTCAACCTATGTTCAAGAATCCGAAAATTGAGGACATCGATAAGTTTATACAAGCCGAACTACCTGATAAAGAGCGAGATGGTGAAGGATACAATTTGGTTCAACAACACATGATGCATGGCCCTTGTGGTTTAAATCGGACAAACTCACCCTGTTTGGAAAATGGTGTTTTCACGAAGAAATATTCTAGGACATACATTGACTGCACATATGTGGAGAAATCAAGTTTTGTCATCTACCGACGTAGGCAAGATGAGAAAAAGTTTGCGATGAAGGGTGATATAAAACTGGATAATCGTTATGTTGTTCCTCATAATCTACAGATCCTCAAAAAATATAGGGCGCATATCAATGTCGAATGGTGTAGTAGATCAAATGCAATTAAGTATTTGTTTAAATACATAACAAAAGGAGTGGATAAAGCATCTTTATTGATTGAGAGAGGGATCGACAATGACTGTACAACAAGGACAGAGAAGCAACCAATTAAGGAAATAAATGAGATAACTAATTATCTCGAATGTCGATATCTATCTTCATATGAAGCAGTTTGGCGCATCTTATCCTTCAACATACACCACCAGAAACCATCGGTTATGCGATTATCACTGCATCTGAAAAATGAACAGAGTGTGACTTTTGAGGATTCTTCAGATCTTGAAATAGTCATGGCCAAACCAGGTATAGAAGAAATTATGTTTACAAAATGGATGAAGATGAACAAAATATCAAAGGATGCTAGAGAACTGACATATGTTGAGTTCCCAACACTTTTCGTTTGGAACAGTTCTGATAAGTTTTGGTCTCGGGGAAGAAGAGGATTATCACTTGGTAGAATCGTCAATATCCATCCAGCCTCCGGGGAATTATATTATCTTAGAATGTTGCTAAACATTTTCAAAGGACCTACCAGTTATGATGACATAAAGACGGTCGATGGTGTCAAGTATTCCACTTATAAAGAGGCATGCATTGCAAGAGGTTTGTTAGATGGAGATAACGAGTGGCGAATAGCGATGAATGAAGCTGCTAAATGGGCAATGCCAACACAATTAAGACGTCTGTTTGTAACTTTATTTCTATATTGTGAGGTTACCAATCCATTGGATCTTTGGAATGATTGTTGGAAGTTCTTGGCAGATGATATATTGAATAGGAAAAAAAGGGAATTCAAATTCAACGACCTTCGCTTATCCGATAAAGAGATTCAAGAATACACTTTAATAGAGATTCAAAAGATTCTAAGTGAAAATGATAAGTCCTTATCATATTACCCTAGCATGCCTACGCCGTATAAAAGCATATTGGATGAAATCGGCAACACGATCCTAAGGCAGGAAATGCAATACGACATGGAAGTTGAAAAGGAAGAACATAACAAATTATTTGCAACGATTACCAAGGAAAAACAACATATTTTTACCGTAGTTATGGAATCGGTTGAACAGAAGCTAGGGAAGCTATTTTTGTTTTTTTTTGTATGGTCTAGGAGGAACGGGAAAGACTTATCTATATAAGACTATTATTTTGAAGCTCATATCAGAAGGAAGAGTTGTCATACCGGTTGCATCGTCAGGCATAGCAGCCCTGCTTCTCCCTGGGGGTCGGACAGCTCATTCTCGCTTCAAAATCCCTCTCAGTGTGAATGAAGGGTCCACGTGTGATATCAAACAAGGAAGTATGCTAGCAGATTTACTGAAAAAACAGACTTAATTATATGGGATGAAGCGCCAATGGCACATCGACCCACTTTTGAAGCATTGGATCGAATGTTGAAGGATATTATGGCTCCATTAGCTATGGAAGGAGATGACAAAACATTTGGTGGGAAAACAGTTCTTCTTGGCGGTGATTTCATACATATCTTACCGGTCACTCGAGGAGGTCGAACAGACACGGTGTTAGCATCATTAAGTCGATCACACCTATGGCATTCATGTCACATCTACACATTAACACAGAATATGCGTCTTGATCGACGTGAGATTGAATTCGCAAAATGGTTATTGGAAGTGGGTAATGGTACAACAATCAAAAGGAATATAATCGATCGTATGTATGGTGATGGCGTTAGAATCCTCATCGATTCTAAATTATTGCTCCATGTTACAACAAACCCATTGAAAGCACTTGCCGACTCAGCATATCCACACTTCATTGAATCTTACATGAATCGTGAATATCTTACTGAAAGGGCAATACTCACTCCACGAAACAAACATGTTGATGAGATCAATGACTTTCTCTTATCACATCTCCCGGAAAAGCAACGAAATATTTGAGCTTAGACCATATCGGAATTGATAGTGCTCCTTCTACAGATTGGCAATCCTTATATACTGTCGAGTACCTCAACTCTCTTGAGTTTTCTGGATTCCTAAAACATCAGCTTTCTTTAAAAGTTGGCGCTCCAACTATGATGCTCAGAAATTTAAACCAAAAGGAAGGTCTTTGCAATGGGACACAGTTAGTTGTAACTCAATTAGCTTCAAAAGCATTGGAAGCAGAGATTATAACGGGAACCCATGTCGGCAACAAGATTCTCACACCAAGGATTATTTTATCTCCAACTGATTCAGGACTACCTTTTACTTTGCGAAGGAGGCAATTTCCAGTTCGCTTATGTTATGCAATGATGATAAATAAAAGCCAAGGCCAGAGTCTTAAACAAATTGGACTTTACCTTCCAAGACCGGTCTTCAGCCACGTCCAATTATATGTTTCACTATGAAGAGTTACTTCTGCTAATGGCTTGCGAATTTTAGATCTCAATGAAGAATGCATACAACAATCATCCATTACAAACGTTGTTTACGAAGAAATATTCAATGGGCTACCCACTACATGAGCAAGGAATAAAAATAATAACCTTTGTTTTTAAACTGGCAATCTCTTATTCTCTAAATATTTTTTATAGGTACGTTACACATGTTCAAACGTTGTTTACGAAGAAATATTCAATGGGCTACTCATTACATGCGCCAGGTATAAAAATAGTAACCTCAGTTTTTAAATTGTCATTCTCTTATTTTCTAAATATTTTTTATAGGTACGATACACGTGTTTCCATGTCTTAGATCTCCTTAATATCAACATCTTTCATAATCTATATGGAAAAGGGATCGTGAACGTTATCAGTGTTCACTCAGTGGTCTTTAAAGGTAATTATTATACCTATAAGATAATTTTCATTTCATGCTCTTAATATATTTATCTTTCAACTATAAATTAATTTACAAGCATTGGTTTTTCAACAGGTTCTTTTGAGAACCCAATATAATCCGCGACAGACTATTATTTTTTCTCAAAACAATCGCATTGACATTTCATATGGTATTTTAATCTTCATATTGGTTTTTTATTAATTTCATACTTCTGTCAGCTCTCTCTCATGGATTACAACAGGTTTACACCACCAAATTTTATTTTTGTGTCCTATATTTTCTAACTCATGTTGTTTTCAATACATTATTATTTTATCACAATTATATTAAAAAGATCGCATAACTATTATTTAGACCACTTTTTTAAAATTTTCAATTATAAAAATATCATAATTTGAAATTTTAATCTATATATAAAAAGGAGCAAAATCTTTGGCTCCTCATGATGCCACTTCATCATCATAATTATATTTTTTAATTTTAAAATCAGTTTTTTAAATATCCATTAATACACAAATTAATTAATATATGAAATATCCATTAATGCACAAATTATTTAATATATGATAACAATATTGACAATATTTACTTGATGCGTGTCAATATTATATATGATAACAATATTAACAATAATTAATAGTAAATATTAAAAGATAAATAATATTTAAAATAAGAATTAATAATAAAATCTTGTATTCAGGTCGAAAAAATTATATTAATAATATTATTCATAACTAAAATCTTTATATAAAAATAGAGAAAATATATATATATACAAATACAAATATAAATAGTTAAAATATTTTAAATTTATTATTTTTTAATGAAATATTAATATATTATTTATAACTAAAATCTTTGTATAAAAATAGAAAAAATGTATATATAAAAATACAAATATAAATATTTAAAATATTTGAAATTTATTATTCTTAATCAAATATTAATATATTATTTATAACTAAATCTTTATATAAAAATAGAAAAAAATCTATATATAAAATACAATTTTTTTCTTCTTTTTATTGAGATTTAGTTATAAATAATATATTAAATTTAACATATAATATTTTACATAAATTATTTTAAATTTTTAAAAAACTTTATTATATTTAATCAAATATTAATATATTATTTATAAAATCTATTTATGTATTGATTTTCTTTATTTTTATGACTTGAAGAATAAATATATTTAATTTTTAAATTATAAATGACTTTTCTATTCAATCTTTAAATTGTAAATAATTGAATTCTAAATTTTAAAAATATCTTAATGTATTTCTAAATTGACCACTTATAATATTCCAAAAAATAATGTAATATTAGTTCTAAAATATTTTCTTTCAATAATAATAATATATAGATAATTTCTAATTATATATAAAAATATAAATATATATCAATTTAAACTGATAATTATAATAAAATCAAATAATTATAGTAATTATAAAATATTTTATTTTTTAAAAATTAATAATTAAAAAGTGTATATTACGTAAAGCAATAATATAACATTTAAATATTCTTATATTTTATTTTAATTTATAGTTTAATTTTATTCTCCATTAAATATTTATTTATATATAGATTATAAATATATAATTTATATAATATATATGTGATCATATATATTGAATATATATTTACTTTTGTATTATTTTATTTGAAATAACACATAAAATATACATAAAAGCTCTTTATTTATAAATAGATTAAAAAATATATACATATTTGTTTAATATATATTAATATATATTATATAAACATATAATATATAAATAATTAGTTTATATATATTCATATATATTTAATATTTATTTTTTTCATTTAATATTTAAATAATAAAATAGTTAATATGTATTTAATTAAAAAAATTCAAAACAAACTGAATATTATAACATGTTCTATTTTTTATATCCTTTTGATTTTATTTCTAATCTACATATATATTTTTTTATTAAACATATTAATTATTATATTATCTAGGAAGAATATATATTCAATATATATAAATATATATATATATATATGTAATAAATATTTATATATTATATATTAATATATATTAAATCAATATATTAATAATTGAATATTTTTCTCCATTCTCAACCACTCTTGGCTGCTCATGCTTTCACATCAACCAAAGAAAAATTAATGCCAACATTTTTTCATAAATACTCACTTTCTTTTTTCCGTTTCGTCCACTAATTCCATTTTATCATTTTGAAATGTTCTTCGATTAATTATTGAATTACTTCTCCACTTCTCCACTACTTAGCTATGAATAATCTTTTATATCATTATGTCCAGAGATCTTTGGAATTCCTCGATTTTATTGCTTATACATTTCGCGATCTCTTGCCAAACTTAACCACAAATCCATCGATGCTATCTTTGGGTTTCTTTTTTAGGTTTTCCTCAAGTCGCTGCCTACATCCAGATCGCTCTTTTTCGCAGGGCGACGAGAAAATATTGGTAGTTCCAGAGGGGAAGAGAGATTGACAAAGAGGAAGAAGGTGGAAGAAGAGAGGTAGGGGAAGAGGGTGAGGAACGATGGTCAAAGAGTAGAACTTTTAATTGTTGATTTTTCAATTATTTTTCATGCAGATCATAAAAAAGAACAATCTCAACTATCTCAAAATGCACATGCGTGGGAAGCATTCCAACAAACACCTTTCGAGCGTGTGGATCAAGAGGTGTTATCGAGACCTGAAGGTGGTTAACCGAGGGAATAAGATGGAGTAAAGCCTCTTTGGATGTTTTCCTATAAAAGGTGGCTTCTATGATCCTCTTATAAGCTTCGTTCTTAACAAGAGTCGTAGCTTTAGACATGGAGACAACGATGATTTTGGAGGCAACAAGGAGGGTAGAGGGGGAGTGTCTATCGAAAGGGGTGGGGATGAAGGGAAAAATGGGGAAGAAAGAGAAAATGGGACGAGAGCAAGGAGGGAAAGTGAATGAGGAAAAGGAAGAACGTGAGATGTTAGTAATACGCGGACATCTCAGTCATATGACGCGTGAATAGGGAGGAGGATGATGGAGGTCAATAGTATCGGTATCGTTTATGTATATTTTTATTAGAAAAGTGTCATTTTGTATTATTTAAATGCATTTATTATAGAATTTTATTGTTTATCAAATTGAGATAAAAAAATACTAAGGTAAAAGAGACAATGTCTTTTATTTTTCCTTTTTCTTATGGTATCATTTTTTGTTTTTATATTTTTATTGTATATTTTTATTTATAATTATGATCATCTAATACACAATTTTTGCATATTTTTTTATTTTCTTTTTTCTTATCAAATCATTTTTATGTTTTTATAATGTTATTGCATATTTTATCATGGTTATAATCGTCTAATACATAGTTTTTGTTTAGTTTTAACGTTGAAAAAATATAATTTAATATTTTTTAATCCGCATGCCAATTACATATCAACACATTGCATAAGAGGAGAAGCAGATGTGATACTTATATTTATGAATTCATTTTTCTTTGTATTGCTAACATATATATCATAGTACATATATATAGATCATCTTTGTCAATTTTAATGTTAACAACATGCCATATTGCATATATGATTTTAAATTTAGTAACTTTTATATCCTTAATTACATTGTGTAAAAATATATAAATAACTCATATTACTCTTACACTGTGTATAAATATTTATATATAAAAAAATATTTTTTATTGTAAACTATATTACAAATGGTTGTATATTTATGTGAATATATATGTGAACATGAGATGTTGTTTCTTCTAGGTTTTTCACCTATTTTACATTCCATTATCTTTTTAAAACATTCATCTAAAAATTATGTTTATCTTCAAAATCACTTTGATATTAATTAAAACAACATTTTTCAGATGTTATTGGTCGTGTTTGTGCTATCAAGGATTCGCTAACGGGTGATGTAACTGGAATGCAAAAGAAGTGGAGGTTAGATCTGTACAATAATATCTTCAATGCTATTGGACATGGCGATAGTCTATAGGAAGGAGAATTATATTGCCCCCTTCTTTTACAGGGAGACCACGTTATATGGTTGAAAAGTATCATGATACAATGGTCATATGTCGATGGTATGAAAATTCAGACCTCTTTGTGACAATGACTGCAAATCCAAAAGGGGCTGAAATATAAAATCACCTTGGGATGTACAATGGAGTAACCACAAGTGATATATCATACATTGAAAGCCGAGTATTTAAGATGAAATTAGATTATATTTTGAAATATATCAATGCAGGAGGTTTTTTTCCTAAACCAATAGTAGGTACGTCATATGTAATTTTGAATGAATATTTGTTGACCGGCTTATAACACCACATTTCATTCGTGATTCTTATTTTTTTTTATCATCTCACGTTGTTTTCAATACATTATTATTTTATCACATTTATATTAAAAAGATCGCATAACTATTATTTGAAACACATTTCTTATACAATCCTCAACTGCATGAAACATCATAAATTGAATTTTTATCGGTCCCGCACATCGTGCAGATTGGTTTCCTAGTCTATATATTAAAAGTTGGATAAATGGAGGCATCTCATTCATTCTCTCTTCTCAAGCTTCCACATCATCAATTTAAGTTTTTTTTTGTTTTAATTTTGTTATTCCTACATTAATTACAATTCATAATTTTCTTTAAAAGAATTATATATTAGTATATTAATGATTAAAAGAAACATAAAATATTTACACTAAATTTAGAGAATATTTTAGTAATTATATATGTAAATAAATAGAAAATTAATAAATTAATAATGAATTTTAAAAAAATATTTATATATTTATTTGAAATAAAATCTATATATAGCAAGTTGGATAATTCTGGGCTTCTCATTCATGATTTCTTCTCAAGTTTTCTCTTCATCAAGTTAATTTTTTTAATTTTTTATTCCTAAAAGAATTATATATTAGTAATATTAATACTTTAAGAAACATAAAATATTTAGATTTAATTTAGATAATATTTTAATAATTATATATGTAAATAAATCTAAAATTAATAAATTAATAAATAATGAAAAAAATATTTATACGTTTATTTGAAATAAAATTCAGTAAACTATTAAACTTTGACAAATAAATTATTAAAAAATATTGATTTTAGTTATATATTGTATTTAGTTAACTTGAAAAATAAATTGTAATTTTAACTTATTTTAATAAATTTAAATTTTAAAAACTACAATTAAAAGTATTTAAAATTAGTATATTATTGAAAACAAATTTTGGATTGAAAAAATAAATTAATATCCATCATATCATTTAATTTTTCTAATTAATGTATATTTTTCATATAATTCAGATGCAATCTATCTCTTAACTATATGCTTCATTTAATAAGGTAATCTATTTTAGATTTTACAATGAAGAACTTACTCAACATATGGTTAAAGCTCAATTACATATTGCTTTTGTGTGCATTGTGTTAAACAGATTATAGATGAAAAATCATTGATTAAGAAATACCAGAAAGAAATCTTAAGCCGCAAACAAGAACTTGATCAGCTAAGGAAGGGTATGCTTGTTGATGTCAGAGATAATGATTTTAAAACAGTAGGTTTTAATCTCTACCAAATTCATATCACCTGATTATAGGCTTTTGTCCCGACTGCAGTGAATGGATTAAACTTTTTTTTTTCAACAGTTGGAAGAAGGTCAAGTGAAGATGCAGTTAAGATTAGAGGAAGAAGAAGAAGCCAAGGCAGCTCTAATGAACATAATCCAAAAGCTTACGAAACTTATACTTGTGTCCACTAAGAATACTATTCCTGGATGTTCGGGTGATGTACTCTCCCATCAACGAAGTCATTCTCCCGGTAAAGATGACGTAAGTTTGTTGTTTGGTGACGTAAACTAAGTTATAAAATGTTCAAATCCTTGTGTTTTTAATCAGTTTAATTTTTTTTTGCTGTCTATTATGAGATGGTCTATCTAAAGAAGGTCCGATAATATTGATATTACGAGATTAATAATAACGTAGAGTGTGCTTCTATTTTGTTTGATTTAGTGCTTGAATGTTTATTGTTGCTCTAGACCATGTTCCTTTTCTGGTTACAATCTTCGCGTGTTCCTTTTTATGTGACTGTGACTTACTTTCTTATTTGAGAAAGAATTTCAAACCACAATCCTCATATACCATCTGATGCTTCTTTTGATCATAAGCATCAGAGGTCTTCCATCAAGTTAAATGAAGAAATCTCTCCCCTCGGTTCTGGTGTAGAATTAACATTGGTGAGTAATTTGTTGGATATTAGAGATCGTGGTACATGGGGCTGTATTCACCAGCATTCTTGTCCTTTCTTATTTGATCCATTTAGGTGACATTCCCAATGTTTCAGTCATAGGAATGGCATCTGATAATTAAGGCTGTTGCAGGGTGGCATTATATCTAAAGGATATGGTAAGATTCTCTATGTTAAGGTGAATGATCGATGTTTGATATGGTAAGACTCTCTATATTAGATATGGTAAGTGCCGCTTGATCGACCAGGCCTAGGAGAGCTACGGTGATTTAATCATGGAAAGTATAAGTTTTCTGAGGTTAGTGATCTCTCTTAGTCTTTGGTTTACATACCGTGTGAGTGACATGTTGAAAATACTTTGTCAACGATTCTTCAATGGTTTTTTTTTCCTTTCGCAGATTTATAGAGACATTGCCATGAATAACCTCATGGGCATGACAATAATCTTGGTAACGAGCTATAAAAGAGAGGGGATGGAATTGCTCAATAGAAATCTTTATAGTTAGTGTTCTTGGCGTTCGATTTGTTTCTTGTCTCTTCTGCTTATCTATCTCTAGTCATTATGGTAAACAACCATAAATCACATCAAGCTCTACAAACTTTTTTTTAGTAATCTGTTTGTACAAGTTTTAGGTTTTGAATAAATTTATGCTTTTGAATGTTGCAGCAATGGCTTCTTCTCCTTTGAAACATCTCTACAATTTCATTTTTTCCAAACAACAAATGAATCATCAAAGTAAATAATTTCACCACATTTACAAGGATAAAACTATTCATTCAAGGAGTTGAAGCACCCACATATCGTCGAATTCATTAATGCATGTTTTATTTTTAATATATTCAGAAGAATTTAGAAACAATGCTTAGTTTAGACTACATACTTCTCATTTGAATTGATGTCACAATAGAACTCGTACGTTAGTGGAATAATAAAATAAATTTATAAACCATAGGAAGAAATAGAGAGAGAAAGCAGAGAAGAGATGGTCAAATTGCTGGCCGCATACAATCGTAATAGGAGACCAATGTCGTCGCTAGAAGCAACATATCGCCGGAAATCAAAGTAAAAACCGTTACATTTATTTATAAACATATTGTATTAGTCCAATATAATTTTTAATACAATCCAAACTAAAATACATTATTGCATTTTTTTATATATAAGAGTTTTCACGGAAAAATCCAAACTTTGTGTACCTTTAGAAAAACTCAGCAAAAACTAGCACATAAAATAAAAATGTGTGAAAATATTTACATTTTATGTTACGAGACAATGCTCATTATTAAAATGATCAATATATATATATATATAATTTTATTGTATCAATTTTGCAAATGTTGAACAAGTTTTAATTGGATTAAAATAGAAAAAAGACACTTGATATATTATGGGTCACTTCTATTCGAATTTTAATTTTATCTTTATAATATTAATATTTTCATATTATCCTTTTGATCCATATGATCCGTGTGATCTACGTGATCCTTGCAATCTATACGATCCTTGTGATCTTTGCGGTCCGTACAACCCATGCGACCCTCAAAAATGATTCAAAAATCGCTCGAAATTGTTCGAAAATCATTCGAATTCGCTGGAAATCTCTCGAAAATCGCTACTCTAAACTTCGAAATCACCTTTCGCTTCTTATCCTCAATTTTGAAATAGATTTCGTTTTGAAAAAATGTCAAACCTCACAACATAAAAAAAATAAAAACATATATATCACCTCTACAAATTTTTTCATTAAATCTTAGAGGAATAAATAAAACAAAAAAATCTATAATATCTTAATGCTCTCCCGTTTTAATTTGGGGGAACTTCAAAAATACCCTTGAGGGCTAAAGTGCTTCAAAAATACCCTTGGCTGAAAAAAAGTTTCAACTTCAAATCTACCCTTTAAATATTGATAATCTCATATTACCCTTGACGAAAATTTTTCTCTCTCCTCTAGAGCACCTCTAATTCTCTCTCTCCTGTGGCGCGAAAATTACTGTTCCCCCACACCATAATAGATTCGGCGAGAGTAGCTTGAATCGGCATCAGGTTGTGAACAAAGAAGCTTGCAATTAAGCACGTTCCGCAGAAAAACCAGGTATGTATAGTGAGTTTTTCGTGTTTCTCTTGTGTTTATTGCAATTATTGAAAACGAGTCTAAACGAGTCATATTTATTGCAATGTCAAAGGTGACAGAGTGGGTCACAGAGTCGTACGGTCGCATTGGGTCACAGAGTCTCATCGAGGGGTCAAAGGGATCAAAGGTCGTCGCAGGGGTCCAAGGGTAAAGGGGTCACAAAGGGTCAAATGGTCGCAGGGGTCCAAGGGTCGGATGGGAAAGGGGTCGTATGGGTATAAGGGTCGCAAAGGGTTCAAAGGGTCGCATGGATCTAAGGGTCGCATGGGAAAGGGGTCGCAAGGGGTTCACAGGGTCGCAGAGGTAAAGGGATCGTAGGGGTCTAAGGGTCGCAGAGGTAAAGGGTCGTAGGGGTCCAAGGTTCGCAAGGGTCGGAGGGGTCCAAGGGTTTCAGAGGTAAAGGAGTCGCATGGGAAAGGGGTCGCAAAGGGTTGAAAGGGTCGCAGGGGTACAAGGGTCGCAAAGGGTTGAAAGGGTCGCAGGGGTCCAAGGGTTGCACGTTCGCTGTGGGTCACAGAATTTACCCCTCTTTTTATGTTTTTTTTTACAGGTGTAATGGATACGGTGGATGAGAAAATCACACTGATTTATTTTTTGTATGATGGTAAATGGGAAAAAACTCAAATGGAGAACCTGAATGGGTTGGTAGAGTTCAGGAAAACTAGAGAGTATTTTTCTTATGTCCTCCGGTTAGACTGACATACCAGCAACTGATTGATGAGTTATGTGCAGAGATGATGGTGGATAATAATACAACGAAGTTGAAGTTAAGCTATTTGCCCAATATTTGTGAAAATAGGAAGCCGACATATATAATGAATGACAAACATCTTATTTGTTATCTGTTCGATCGCATAAGAGGAATTCGACCACTGCTGTATGTGGAGATAGAATCGGTAGGTGTGAATTGTGAAATCGAAATTGAGAGGGAAATTGAGCCTCTAATTCCTGCTTTTGGAAGTATTTCTAAAGAAGGTTAGGATCGAGGTGTTGTAGATTATGATGACTGTGTTATTGTAGGTCTAGATAACAAAAATAGAGTTGAGAGTAATCCGGAGACAATAGATATTTTGAATTCGGATGATTCTGATGGTGAACATACAAGCGGGTTAAGAGAAGATGGTGGGTGTGCCATGAATGTGGTAGTTGATGGAGTTGTTTGTGGCAGTAATAAAGTTGATTCTGATGTGCCAACAAAGCATAAGTATGGTGATGGTGAGAACAACTCGCAAATGGTAGTTCACAATAGCGAAAATAATATCTTCGAGTTCGAAGATGGATTGGATCTTAAAATTGGGCAAGAGTTTGATAGCAAGAAGGATGTACAGGCATTTGTAAGGAAGGGTTCAATCGAAGCTTCGTTTAGATATACAACATTGAGATCTGATACGAAGCTGTGGGAAGTACGATGCAAGTTTTCCGGAAATGGTTGTAAATGGAAATTACGTGTGGCAGCAATCCCGAATTCCAAACGGTTTAGTGTGAGAACACATCATCCCATTCATAATTGTACACCTGTATCTAAACGCACCGAAGCTACAAAGGGTACAGCGCAAATGGTTAAGGACTATTTGAAAGAGGAATTTGCCAGAAGTTATGAAACACCTCCAGCAAAAGAATTGATGGCTCGTGTAAAAGCAAAATATGGTGCCAATGTATCGTATTTGATGGCATTAAGAGGCAAATGCGGTGCTCAAAAGGATAGTCGTGGTGATGACTTTGAACATTATAGGAGGCTTCCAGGGTGGTTGCACATGTTTATAAATAGAAATCCCGGATCTGTCGCAGATATTCAGTTCGACAATGATGGGAAAAGCTTCAAATACCTTTTTATGGCTGTCGGAGCGGCTATAAGGGGATGGAAATACATGCGTAAAGTGGTTGCCGTGGATGCGACATTTCTGACAGGAGTGTACAAGGGAGCATTGATTGTGGCGACCGCGCAAGATGGTGAACATCACCAATATCCTCTTGCATGGGGAATAGTCGACAGAGAGAAGGACGAATCATGGACGTGGTTTATGTCAAGATTGCAACAGGTGGTACCGGACGGACGTGATGTCGTTGTGATATCTGATCGCCATAAAAGCTTGATCAAAGCAGTCAAAGAAGTGTATAAAGAAGCTGATCATGGTTTTTGTGCGCGTCATATATCGCAAAATATAAAGAGCTACGTCAATAAAGGCCATGGTAGAAAGACTTCAAAGGGTGATACTGTGGCGAAAATGTTCTTCAAATGTGCGGCAGCATACACGAAGAACGAATTTGAAGTGCTATTGAATGATTTGAAGGCCAGGTATCCTAATGTTGCAAAGTATTTGGAGAAAGAGGAACTTGATCCCGTTAAGTGGGCAAGATGCAAATTTAAGAGGGAACGGTACAACTTATTAACAACTAATGGCGCCGAGTCAATAAACTCAACGTTGAAGAAGTCAAAAAAATTGACGATCCTAGGGCTTTTAGATATTTGTTTGGGAAAGACAGTGGAATGGTTCAATAGGTATAGGTTGGAAGCAGCTACCGGTGATGATTCTCAAAAGTTAACACCTTACGTTGAGAAAACGTTACATGCACGGTTTGGACAGGCATCCAAGTATGATGTTATTGAATTGAACAGTCTCACTGATGAGTATGAGGTGAGAAATGAGATGGGTAGAAGATTTGTAGTGAGTCTTCAAAAAAGAACGTGCGAATGCAAAATGTTTGACGTAGATAAGTATCCATGCAGTCACGCACCCTTGTACCCCTGCGACCCTTGTACCCCCTACGACCCTCGTACCCCTGCGACCCTTGTACCTCATGTGACCCTCGTACCCCTGCGACCCTTGTGCCCCCTCCAACCTTTGTAATGTTGTGACCTTTGTGGCCATTTTTGACCTTTCTGACCTTTGCGCAGGTATCCTAATGTTACAAAGTATTTGGAGAAAGAGGAACTTGATCTCGTTAAGTGGGCAAGATGCAAATTTAAGAGGGAACGATACAACTTATTAACCACTAATGGTGCCGAGTCAATAAACTCAACGTTGAAGAAGTAAAAAAAATTTACGATCCTAGGGCTATTATATGTTTGTTTGGGAAAGACAGTGGAATGGTTCAATAGGTATAGGTTGGAAGCAGCTACCGGTGATGATTCTAGAAAGTTAACACCTTACGTTGAGAAAACGTTACATGCACGGTTTGGACAGGCATCCAAGTATGATGTTATTGAATTGAACAGTCTGAGTGATGAGTATGAGGTGAGAAATGAGATGGGTAGAAGATTTGTAGTGAGTCTTCAAAAAAAAAACGTGCGAATCCAAAATGTTTGACGTAGATAAGTATCCATGCAGTCACGCAATTGCGGCAGCACATAAGGTTAGTAAAGGTGACAAGATACCAGATCTATGTTCACACTACTACCTTCGGGAGACATGGCGTTTGGCTTACCAAGAAACCGTGTATCCGGTTCCTGATTGCAGTGATTGGGACATTCCCCCTGAAGTGTCTAAGCATGTGTTTGA
>CM071875.1:14876647-14893492 GCA_036759665.1 Gynandropsis gynandra
CCTCGTCTGGCAGTCGTATACCGTGATGCATTGGGTTTTGAAATCCGCTTTCATGGCTACCCAATGACATCCTGTATATATACAACTGATCGACGGAATGTTTAGAACCGCGACAAAGCCTTCGAAAGCACTAATTGGTTTCGTACTTCTAAATGAATACTTGCCCTTCAAACAATCACTAAGAGGTTCCGACAAAGTGTCCATAGTGTCCATATTCTCGTACGACCAATGCTTGAGGATCTCCGTGACAAACATAGGAAAACGTAAAGTTTCTTAAATAACCCGGGGAATGTCTTCATGTGACAATACTGCATCAACAACGCCTCCTCCAATTGCTGCAAAAATAAATAAAAAATTAACACACATGAATACATATGGCACAAAATGACCTCTGTGACTTAGGGTTTAAAATAACTTACCTCATCTTCAAACCATACGTTAGGCGTTAATATAACCTTCCAAAACTCTGGCCCCCGGGTAATATCTAGATTAGATTTCCACCAACTCTCATGTCCAGGTTTCTTCAGGAACGTATAAAGAGCAATCAATTTTTCACCATTTGCGTCAATGAATAAAGGTTCTCGGGTTATCGAGCCCTTTTCTAATTCCTTGGGCGTCCACCAGAACGAAGGTTCTTCATCCACCTTGTTATCGGGTTCTTAAACCACCTTTTTATCGGGTTCTTGAACCACCTTTTTTTTTAGGTCTTGAACAACCTTCTTTTCGTGTTCTTGGACTCCACCAATATCTTTCCCTCGCCCTCGCCCTCTCCCTCGCACTGTTCTTGCTCTTTTCGCTGGCGGAGGATCAACATATGCCTTCTGTGGTCTTAAAACTCATTTACGAACCGGTGGAGAATCCTTCGATAAAGGTCCAGCACCTGCATAAAATTTACTTCATTAAACATATGGCGACCAATGCGACCCTGTGACCCATGCGACCTATGCAGACCCATTCGACCATTTGTGACCCATTCGATCCATTCGACCTTTTGTGACCCATTCGACCCATACGACCCATTGGACCTTTTGTGACCCATTCTACCCATAAGACCAATGCGACCAATGCGACCATTGTGACTTAAAAAACCGTACTTACTTGGTGGAACCTCCTTATCCTTAAAGGGGGCCTCTTCGACAGGACCGACTGTAGGTTCCTCGAAACCTCCTTAGGGGGGGCCTCTTCGACAGGATCGACTGTAGGTTCCTCGGAAGGAACCTCCTTAGGGGGGCCTCTTCGACACGACTGACTATAAGTTCCTCGGAAGGAACCTTTTTAGGAGGGCCTCTCCGATAGGACCGACTGTAGGTTCCTAGGAAGGAACCTCCTTAGGAGCGCCCTCTTCGGCAGGACCGACTGTAGGTTCCTCGTCAGCGACTTCATCGACAGTAACCACTGGAGCATCTACATAAAATTACTTCATTCATTAGATGCGACCCTTCTACTTATACGATCGTACGACTTATGCGTCTTTTGCGACCCATGCGACCCTTGCGACCCTTGACGACTCTCGATGGAAATTGACTCAAATGAACTTTTTCACTATTTATTACTTACTTGGTGGAACTTCATCAGGAGCAACGACTATAGTAACCTCTCTGGAAATGTATTCAGTTAGAGGAATGGTGGCGGCAGATCTCGAAATGTTTGCCAAATCCTCTTCTGAGCCACCTCTAGAGTCATTTTCAGACTCTGACTCAACCGGCTCTTCGTTAGACACTGGATATGAACGTTGAAGGAATTCATCATCTCTAACACTGTCGGAAGATTGGTTTGCGGTGTTTGCATCTATCTCGGTAGATTTTGATTTTGCCTTTTCAGCACCTTTGGGATTTGCCGCCTTTGCTTTTGTATTAGGCAAATGAAACCCGGCATCCCTTAGAAGATCTCTGACAGCGTTGATGATTCTTGTCTCTAACTTCTTTATTTCCTTCACTAATTTCTGCTCCAGTGTCAGCCGGACTGCAGCTCCTTTTCCTTCAGCTTCATCTTCATCCTCGCCTTCTCTTTCAGCTTCAGCTTCAGCATCACCATCTCTTTCTTCATCACCTTCAGCATCAGCTTCATCATCTTCAAGCTCTATCATTTTCCCCCACGCTCTTTCCTTGTTTTGATCACCAAGAACTGCTTTTTGTGTCAGCAGTTCTTGCTCACGGATGTCCTCCCAACAAAGGCCTTTCGGATTTCTACGAATATGTTCCATCCATATCTGAACATCGGGATCTTGGCATCCCTCATAGTTGTCCAGATCAAAAACAAACCTACCTCTTCGCGTTCAGCACGAAGAATACTTCGAATATCTTGAAAACAAAAAATAGCCATTATTACCCTTTGTGACCTTTGTTTTCCTTGTGACCCTTGTGTAATTGTTATCTTAGAATCTCCGATCAGCCTTATCACGTCTACGTACTTCAGGTTAATACTAGATTTAACCATCTTCTTACACATTCTTGGGCATGATGGATCCACATCCATAACATCCACATACCATCCCTTTCCGTCCAAACTAAGGATGGTTTCGAAAGGAAGTAACTGCAACATTAAAAAAATAAGAATGCAAAAAGTATGAAAAAAATCAAGTTATTCGAATAATATATACAACTTACCATTAGTGGGATATGAAACCGCCCACAATACCATTTTGGTTTCGGTGATTCCCCGCTAACGTGCTTGCGGCAAGTATCCACAATCTTCTCGAATGTGTAACGCCCCCATGGAAAGCCTTCACAAAATTCAAAGTCATTCACCATATCAATGAGATCATGGCTGATAAAGTTTTCTGATGAAGGCTTGTGAGCCAAAATTTTCGCCAACAATATCAAAGTTGCCAACCTCGTCCGATTATCGGCATTCTCCGTCTTAACAATTTTTCCAATGATTTGTGTGGGGGTCACATTTCCACGGCCGAAATTCTTCTGCCTAAATGTATCACCCCTTTTGGACTCCCATCCTTTGGGATATGGTCCGCAGTTTAATCCGGAAATTAGTGCGTGCTCCACTATAGAGTACCGGATGGGAATACCGTTTAAGACGAACCACAACTCCTTGTCCCTTAAAATCACGGAGTGATTTAGGAGGATAGACATTTGAACCTTAGTCAATATGGAGTCACATTGGAAATGGAATAAATGTTTAAATTGTGATTCCTTGTCGAAGTAATGTAACTCGTATTCATCTAAGATTCCTCTCAACTTTATTATTGTCTCGTGAGGATAACACTTGGTGGATAACACTTGGTTTTGACACTGTTTGACCGTTTTTCATGTCGAAAATACCCAGAATGCAGGTTTTTGCACGTTGGAAAATTAAGGGTAAATTTGTTTTTTCTCCAGTTTTTTTCTATTAAATAATTATTTTAGGAAATGGTATTTTTGAAGCATTTTAATTTAATAGGAGACTACAAATTAAAATTTAATATTTTTATTTTCAGTAAATTTAAATTATATTTGACAAGTTTTAAGCATAAAAAAATATTCATGAAACAAGAAGAGAGTGAATCTAAAGATCGGGACTTTCTCCGCCGTTGTATATAAACCCTGAGTCCCACCGTTTGAAGAGTCTCCGCCGCGGGGAATAATGGCTCCGCCGAGGAAGGGAAAGTCAAAGGCCAACCCCGTCGCGACGACTCCGGCGACTTCCACCGCCGATTCGTCGAGCTTCCCGCCGTGTATACGCCTTGTTCCCCCTTCGTCCGTTGCCATTACCATCCACGCAAAGCCAGGCTCCAAATCCGCTTCCATCACCGGTATATACATACACCTCTCACGTGAATATATCGATTTGTGGCGGCTGCTGTATTCAAATTTCGTTCGTTTAGATTAATTTTCAGCTGTGTGTTTGATCTGAGATGTGAGCGAGGAGGCAGTCGGAGTCCAAATCGATGCGCCGGCGAGAGATGGTGAAGCCAACGCTGCTCTTCTGGATTACATGAGCTCTGTAAGTGCTTTTCCAATCTTAAGCATGAATTCTTTTCTCCTATTATTGTAATTTTGAGGGATTTGTGAGATGTAAGCTGAATTGGGAAACGCTGTAGCTTTTGGGTGAATCGTTAAACTCATCATGTTTTTCATTTCTTTGTAATTAAGATCATTCAAATGGTTTGAAGCTATGCTGTTTCAGTTTTTATTATTATTAAAATGGATGATTTTGACCCTTACATGTTCTGAATATGCAAAATCCAAATTGTGTATGAAGCTATTACTTAAAAGCTTTTGTTTTGCTGCTTAAGATAATTTGATCATTACCCCCGGGAACTTGTGCTCTCGATAGTTCCGGGAACGAGCTAGATATTGCTGAAGCCATTGAGACCCATTGATGTATATGATGTGAGCTTTTAGTCTGCTAATTCTCCTAGAAAATCCGTGTATCAAACTGATAGTGATGACAAAGAGGAAAACATGTAGCTCTGGATTCCATGAATGAGAGCCTGAGATTTAATCTTTAACAATAACACCTGGATATGTTTTGTTTTTTCTGATAAACACAATCCAGAGAATGCCTGTTTATGGACATAATACATTGATTTGAAGAGTTTTATGTTCTGTCATTCTAGATTAAGAAGGAAATTGTCGTGCAATCTTGACGTGTTTTATAGTTCTGAGCAAAAGTGGAACTCGTTATTTCTTCTGATCATATGCATGCTCCTTCAGCCTGATTGTCAGATGTTTGTGAAACAGGTCTTAGGTTTGAAAAGAAGGCAGGTCTCACTTGGGTCAGGATCTAAATCGCGAGACAAGGTGGTGATTGCGGAGAATATGACACTGCAAAGCGTTTTCGACGCTTTAACGAAAGCATCAAAACCTACCTAATCAAATAAACGCAAAAGAATACTACACTGTAAGAAGATTCCAAATTTTTTTGCTCTTTTTGCTATGTTCATGTTTGTATAACGAGTGAGATATATATCTTTGGTTGAGATATTTGCTTGTAAGAAGATTCCAAACTTTTCTTCTCATCCGACTTCCTCCTACACTATCGTTACTAATCTTACTCCCTCTAAACTTTAAACATTCATTATATTTCCCCCCGAACTATATAACCTCTGAGCTATTTCCACTTGAACTATATGACTTCTAACCTATTCCCCCTAAACTTTAAACATTCATTATATTTCCCCTCGAACTATATAACCTCTAGTCTATTTTCTCCCGAACTATATGACTTCTAACCTATTCTCCCTTAAAAACAAATTGTACACTCAACGTATTTTCAAAGTTTTAGTTATTATAAACGTAACATATTTTCTTTAATAGTAACTTATTTTTAAATTTTGGTTATTATAAACGTAATATATTTTCTTTAATAGTAACACAATTTTAAAATTTGGTTATTATAAACGTAACATATTTTCTTTAATATTAATGTATTATTAAATTTTAGTTATTATATTTACATTTTTTTATGACTGATAAAAAATCAAAATAGAAAAAATACATTAAACTAAAATGAAAAATACTAAAATATCTGCAACATGAATGAAAACACACAATTTTAACGATTACAAAACGATAAAAAATATAACATGATGTTTAATTACACAATAAGTTCATCATTATTAAACGATAAAAAATATAACATGTTGACAAATAATACCACTTTTATCTCATCTTCTGCATGTACACGTTCGTTGCCTCAAATTAACCACATATGATAAGCATCATCAACTTCAAATCTCTCGTATGAACTAGGATACGAGACACAACTACCACTCTTCAATTTAGTTTTTTCTAATGATCGAATCACTGTTGGATTGTGTACACCTATGTACTTTTCTGCAATTATAGTCCTTTTATCAATCCTGATCATAGCTTGTCTTCTTATTATTTCTAACATCTCTATCATAGGTCTGCGTCTAGTAGGAACAATACTATTGTTGAATGATTGGTCATATTATTGTTAACATCACTACAACAACAACCAGATTTAAAGAATGAATGACACCAGTGACGTGGATGAGTCTTTATCAAATCATCAAAAGCAGCCTTATTGAATTTCTCTAGTTTCCCACAGCTAGAAATAAAATCAGGCTCGTTATAACTCGAAGCAATATTCCAAATCAAATGTTTCATACCTTTTGCCTTATGATTTTTCTTGAGGTTTGAAATAATGTCTCAAACACATACGATGTTCCACATTAGGCAATTCTCATTCCACCACATTCAATAAACCCTTCGTCAAATTAAAAATGATATTAAACATGTGAAATTAAATATAAAGCACCGAAGAAAATAATTTCAAAAATTACTTTTTACCTATCGGATATAATTGTTAATCCTTCTCCTAAACCGAGATCCAAATCGCTTTTAAGTTTTGTTATAAATCAATACCAATTCTCTGTATTTTTCACTTGTACATTGGCCCAAGTAATAGGGTAGATTTGGTTATTTTCATCCCGACCAACGACAACCAAAATCTGACCTGTAAAAATACTCTTGAAAAAACGACCATTCAATCCAATTATAGGTCTACAATTTTGTTTCCATGACATTTTTAAAATTTAATATTACATTAATATTAAATAAAATATATTACGTTTACAATAACCAAAATTTAAAAATACGTTACTATTAAAGAAAATATGTTGCGTTTATAATAACCAAAATTTAAAATTATGTTACTATTAAAAAATATATTACGTTTATAATAACCAAAATTTAAAAATACGTTACTATTAAAAAAATATGTTACGTTTATAATAACCAAAATTTTGAAAATATGTTGAATGTACAGTTTGCTTTTAGGGGGAATAGGTTAGAAGTCATATAGTTCGGGGGGAATAGGCTAGGGGTTATATAGTTCGGGAGGAAATATGATGTATGTTTAAAGTTTATGGGGGAATAGGATTAGTAAGGATAGTTTAGGGGGAATCGGATGAAAAGAAAAGTTCAGGGAGGAATAGAATTAAAGTGTTATAGTTTAGGGGGAATAGGATGTTTTAAAAATATTTAACAGAAAAAATAACAGAAAAAATAATGGAGGGGGAAATAGGATGACTTTTTAAAGTTTAAGGGGGAATAGGATTAATAACGATAGTTTAGGGGGGAATCGGAGAATAATCCTTTGTCTCTAAATCTTATTTATTTATTTAGTTTGTGTACACAATCTCATAATCTGTTGTACCTTTCATATATTTAATTATTCTCTTCACAGCCATCAAATGAGATTTCTTAGGTTTAGCTTGATATTTGGCACAAATTCCTACACTCAAACATAGATTAGGTCTGCTTGCAGTGAGATAAAGCAAACTTTCAATCATGCTTCTGTAAAGCTTTACTTCCACATCCTCTCCATCTGAATCTGTAGTCAGTTTTGTTGTGGTTGACATAGGTGTACTTGGTGACTTTGATCCATTTCAAACCTTTTCACCATATTCTTCGCATATTTACTTTGGGATATGAATAATCTTTCATCAAGTTGTATTACCTATAAACCAAGCAAATAGCTCAACTCACCAAAGATACTCATGTCAAACTCTTCTTTCATGGTTTTACAAATCAATTACTTTATCCTGCGATTTTGAACCAAAGACAATATCATCAACATAAATTTGTACAACCAGAAGAACATTATCAGAATTATGAATGAATAGAGTTTTATCTAATCTCCCATCTTTTGTAGTCGTTCTGGATTAGAAAGCTTATTAACCTTTCATACCACGCACGTGGAGCTTGCATAAGTCCATACAAGGCTTTCTTCAACTTGTAGACATGATCTGGATGGTGTAGATTTTCAAAGCCTTTAGGTTGTTCAACATAGACCTCTTCTTGCATAATTCAATTTAAGAAAGCACTTTTGACATCCATCTGAAACAATTTAAAACCAAAAGAGCACGCAACTCCAAGCAATAGTCTAATGGACTCTAATCTAGCAACGGATGTAAAAGTCTTATAAAATTCAACACCTTCAACTTGTGTATATCTTTGTTCAACCAGTCTCACCTTATTTCTGACAATTTCACCCAGTTCATTGGTTTTATTCTTGAAAAATCATTTTGTTCCAATGATATTGACCTTAATTGGACGAGGTACTAATATCCAAACATCATTTCTAACAAACTGTTCTAATGCATCATGCTTGCTTTGATCTAGGATTCATCATCTAATGCATCACGAACACATTTTGGTTCTGTTTGAGACGTAAAGCAAGCAAATTTGACCATATCATGATAACTTACCCTAGATTTATCAAGTGTTTTTCTAGCATCTCCAATTTTACCAATGACATCTCTAATTGAGTGATTTCGATGTACCGGTGTCAGCTTCATGTCATTTTTATGATGTTCGCATTCAATTTGTTCATCTTCCATCATGTTTTCAATCTCAGCATGTTCAGCATGTACACTTAAATTTTCATTGTTTGTTTCAGACTGTCCTTGCATTGTATCTGTAGAAAATGGAAAAAGAACATTGTAAGTTAAATGATCTTCACCAAATACAACATTTACAAATTCAACAACTGTTCTAGTTCGTAAGTTAAAAATTTTGTATGCAGTTGTATTAGTTCCATAATTAAGAAAGATTCCCTCATCACTTTTTGCATCACTTTCCAAGATATTTTCTGTCATTTAGTACATAGCAAGTGCATCCAAAAACATGAAAATAACTTAAGTTTGGACTTTTACCTTTCCAGAGTTTGTATTGAGTTTTTGACATACCTAGTCGAACATATACAGGGTTTATGATATAGCAAGTTGTGTTTATACTTCTACCCAGAATCGAATGGAGATAGATTTTGCATGAAGCATGGCACAAGTCCTCTCTTGAAGGGTTCTATTCTTCCTTTCAACTACACCATTTTGGTGTGGTGTTTTTGGTGCAGAAAAATCATGAACAATACCATGTTTTTTACAGAACTTATGAAACACATCATTTTCACATTCTTTCCTAAGATCATTTCGAATTCGTTCAATACTACCTTTTGTATTTTTCAATTGCAAAAGTATTAGATTTTTATCTCAAAATTTAACCCATGTAAACCTTGAGAAGTCATCAACAACTACAAAGATATACCTTTTTCCACCAAGCTTTTTGTCCTCATTGGTTCCATCAAATCCATATGTACAAATTCTAGTATCTCACCAGTCTTCGACATCAAACATTTTCTTGTGATGAACCTTAACCTGTTTTCCCAATTGACATGGTTTACAAATTTCAATTCTATCATGATTCAGTTTAGGTATACCTCTGACAATGTTTGAACTTGATAGCTTGACAAGTGATCGATAATTGACATGTCCTAATATTTGATACCACAAAGATAGATAGTCCTCTGTTGCTTTGAGACATATTGTTTGACGATCGTGTAACTGCAAGAACACATTTATCATCAGAATTCATCACTTGACATTTCTTTTTATTGAACTGAACCCGATGATTGTTGTCACACAATTGACTGATACTAATTAGATTAGCCGTCAATTCAGCAACATATTGCACGTTCTTGAGAAAGGGTTCTCCGGGTGAATTTATGTCTCCTTTTACAAGAATTTCACCTTTGTTTCCATCTCCGAAGATAACACTGTCCTCATTCTTAATTTCAGCAAAGTTTGACAGAAGCTCTCTTGAACCTGTCATATGCTTAGAGCAACCATTATCAAAATACCAGATAATTGATTTTTCTTTTTGTGCAGAGATATAAGCAATATTGCAATACAAATCATTTTTTCTTATCCATATTTGTTTTATTTTTGGAAGAACATACTTACCTGAATCAAACCTGAATTTTTTGTTGCATGTGATCTGTTTATGTCCTCTTATTCCGCAGAAATAGCACCTCACTATATTTTTCTTTTGATATGGAAACCGAGATTGTCCTCCAGATTTATATCCATGATGATTATGATGCCCATAATATCCAAAGTTATCTCCATGATGTATGATATTTGAGTCAAAAACTCTGTGATTTGTATTCTTCTTGGAAGAATAACTCTGTTTTTGTTTTTCTTGTGTCGTAGAAGAAGACTCTTCTAATTTTCCTCTAGAAACAAATCTGCTTTTAACGTTCCTTTATTTTCCGAATAACCAATTCCATGATTGTTACCTTTTTGTTTTCCAAAAGAGAGCAGATGATCAAGTTTGTCAGTACCATTTGAAAGCATTTTCAATTGCTTATTGGTTTCTTCAAGTTGGCTCTTGACGAAACGCACTTCTTCCTCCTTTAGTGCTACTTCTTGCTTCATTTCTTGAATTTGAGCTTCTAATTTTTCATTGGTCTTGACCAATTGAATGTTTCGCTTGCTTATTTTCAGCCACTCATTGTAGATCGTTTCCCCATCTACTTCATCTTCTTCTTCAATTTTTGTCTCATCAACTTTATTATCTTCTCTTTCTTCCTTTTTCATTTTCTTCTATTATTCCAATAAATGCAACAAACTTGACAAGTCTTCTTCATTATCGTCTTCACAATCTGAACTTGATTCACTAAAAGTAAGTAATGACTTTCCTTTGATCACATTGTTGTCTACACATTCATTTTTTGTATGCCCAAAACTTTGTAACATTGTGTTTCTCGCAGTCCCTTCAAAACACTTTCTCTCTTTGATATACTTGGACAATCAGATTTAAAATGTCTGAATTATTTGCATTCATGACATTGAACTCCAAACTTGTTATCATTCTTGCTTCCTTGTTCATCATTTTTCGATCGTCTGACTCCTGTATGTTTTTCATAAATTTTCCAAACTTTCTGGTCAGAAGAATAATGTTTTCTTCAAGATTATCCAATCAAGAATTTTCATCCGTGACTTGAAGAACCACTCATTTACTTCCTTCTTTCGTAGTGTTGTCTTGTTCAAGTTGAAGCTCTAATTCAAAAGCAGCTAGAATCTCAACAATCTCTTTAAAACTTGTGATATCAGTATTTACAGATATATTCATAGCAACTTTCTGAGCATGAAAGTTTTTAGGCAAACATCTAAGCAACTTCTTGACCAGCTTCTTATCATCAAAAGTTTGTCCAAGTATACTTACCTCATTTGCAATTGCATTCATTCTACTGCTGAACTCTTTGATACTTTCGTATTCTCCCATTTCCAGTTTTTTTAATTGATATTCCAAAATATCAAGTCGATATCTTTTGACGCTTGTAGTTCCTTCATGTATAGTTTCCAAAGTATCCCATGCATCTTTAGCAGATTCATATCCTTGAAATTATTTAAATTCATTTATATCTACAGAAGAAAAAATTGCAGTTAGAGCTTTTGCGTTAAAGGTTGAATTTCTTTTCTCACTCGGTATCCATTGGTCTGAAGGTTTCTCCTTAACATTTCCATTTCCATCTATTATTGTTGATCGATTCCACCCATTCTTCACGGCACTCCAAGTGTCTTCATTAATGCCTCTTATACTTGCTCTCATTTTTACCTTCCAATATCCATAATTTGAATCATCAAGCATGATTGGTTTTCCAAACGAATATAAGTCTCTTGGTCCTTCCATGTTGTCTTCTAGGATCTAAAACCAATAGTTAGATTTACTCTAAACTTAGGTTACCAGCTCTGATACCAATTCAAAACAATAGAACGAAAATTTTAACCAATAACAAGAATCAACATAACCAAATATATGAAACAATACCAGCTTTATTTACGAATCAATCTTTTAAGTACACTTGTCTTTCATTACAGTGTATTTAAGACTTCTGCGGATAACTCCCCATGAGTTAGATGTAAACAAACACTAATTGTTTCTCTCATCTTTTCTCTGTATCAATCTAAGTACACTTGCACAACTTAGTGGTCTACTCTCACTTGTTTGTCGTACTTTCTAAATACATGAACCTAGATGTGTCAACTACTTTTTATAATATTTAACCCACCCAATATTCTCGTATGACCAAATACACCCTCCGGTTATCCAGCTTCATATGCTTGCCCTTTTTGCGTTTCCAGCTTGACTCCCCTTTCTTCTCATGTTTTCCGCTTTGAACCTTTCTTCTCTTTTAATTGCTCAACAACCTAATTTTTCAAAAGATTTCACTTGTTTCCAAAATATAGCATTAACAAAAAATATTCACTCAATTGAAATAGAGAACAAAATTGAAACGCCAAACCTAAATCAAAACGCAAATCAAAACCATGCACGAAAACACAACAAAATGAAAATCAACTAAATTATACATAAAAAAAAAAAGTCGATAGAAGAGTTGTAGGGATTCTCGCACATTATAAGATTAGTATATAATGTCTTTGACTTAATTTTTAATTTTGTGTTATCTACTACAACATAAATTTAACTAAATATAGCTAAATTGATTTTAACAAAAATTTTAAAGCATTTTTTAAAGTACATTTCAACTTTTGGTCAATGGAACTGATAATTTAACATATTTGTCTGAAGAAATCCAGACTAGCCTCACAGATCGGATCTCCTCGTAGGTGGTATCATTAGGTAAGTAATATATGTTTACTCTTGTAAGTTATTAATGTTAGATCTGAACCTAATTGCATGTATTTTCATCAGTTATCTTAAACTTGGTTAGATAGATCTCTTCTCCTTTACCAAATCTAGTTAGTTCTTATTTCACCTTGGTATTTTTGGAGTGTGTTTCTCATTCATTTGTTGGATTGTGAAATATTTTGGAATTTCCAATATGTTCTTTATTAATTCTTGAAATATACATATATATAATGATAAAAGGCTAACATCATTCCTGTTGTTAAGTAGATTTCCATGATTCCCACAATACTCCCCTTCAAGTTGGATTGTGTACGTCGTAGACACCCAACTTGTCAAGAAGACAATCGAAAACCGCGCGTCCAACAGCCTTTGTAAAAACGTCTGCTAGTTGATCTGTATCCAAGTGGCACGTGTATGATAATCAACAATCGTGAGAAAGAAACGGTCGCCAGTACGCGTTGGAACGGGGTATGGTCCCCACACATCGCAATGAACCAAATCGAATGGCGCGAAAGCTATATTAGTACTCTCTGGAAAAATAGTCCGAGTTTGTTCGGAAAGAAAACATGCATCACAAGGACGTCCCTTATTCAATGAAGTAATGTCAAGTACACCCGATAAACTAGAAAGAATCTTGTCTGAAGGGTTGTCCTAGTCTCCGATGCCAAAGATCATTGGAACCCAAAACTGAACCCGCAAATGTCGTCAATGATGGAACCCCACGAAACTTGTATACCTTGCCACTCTCTTTACCGGCTCCAATCAGGATCTTCGTGGAACGGTCCTGTATCACACATAGCTTATTAATGAACGTTACATAACAAGACAATTGTTGTGAGAACTTCGACACAGAAATGAGAGGCATGTAAGAGATGGGATGAATAACACTTCACGAAGTATAAATGATTCCGAGATATGGATATCTCCTGTATGTTGTGCAGCAATATTCGAACCATTTGGAAGATTGACAGGATGCACAACAATAGATTTAACATTAATCAATAGGAAAAAATCGCCCGTCATATGATGTGAAGCACCCGAGTCGATGATAAAATTAGTAATATTTGTGTTACCCGTGGTTCGATCAAATGGAAGCTTCTGCGCACAGAGAAGTGTCATGAGAGCATGATACTGGTCCATATTCAATCTCGGAACAGCACTGATATCGGAGGAGCGAACTGAAGATAGTGATCCCGAGGAAACCTGGGCAGCATTGGCTGATGCACGTCCTCATCCACGAGCAATCCCCGTAAATATGGAGGATCCACGGCTTCGACCGCGAGCAGGTCTTCTATTCTCAGGCCACCAGTCTGGGTAACCGTGAAGGATGAAACAGGTCTCTACGACATTCCCTTTCTTCCACAGTTAGAGCAGAGTAAGGATGGATCTCCGATTCGCGGTTGAGAATTCTGAGTAGTTTGAACAGCAAAGCTCATAACTGGTGGTTTCTCCTCTTTTTTTTTCAAGAACAATAAGTTGCCTCTCCGCTTCAATCACGATAGCATACGCCGAGTCCAAATCCGGCAATGGTTTCATCGATAAAATACTGGTTCGAATATGACCAAACTTCAAAGTATTAAGGCCCATAAGAAATTGATATAACCTCTTCTCTTCACGTTCTTGTGCTAGTTCCACGGTTAAAACACCATAGGAACAGGTCTTGAGTGGTTTGTAGTTACCAAGTTCACTCCAAAGAAGTTGAATTTTTCCAAAGTAGTCGCAAACCGAGAGCTCTTCTTGACGACAAGTCGCAATGGAGCAACGGAGCTGATAGACTCGAGAAGGATTCCCGAATGACATAAGACGACGTATGTTATCCCACAAGTCCTTCGCGGTAGACGCGTACGCGAAGGAGGATCTAAGAGACAGCGAGATGGTATTCATGATCCATGCCATGAGCATTGAATTGACGGCACGCCAATCATCATATTCCGACGAATCATTAGTCGGTGGCGTCACAGCACCATCGAGAAAAACAATTTATTTTTCGAGAATAAAGCGTTCCGCATTGCCTCAGCCCATCTATCGTAATTATCCTTCGTCAATTCAATCGTGGATAAAACCATACCGGGATGGTCTGCAGCATGGAGGAAGAACGATGAAGCGGACGTGACATCCGCACGAGTAGTCGCAACCGTGTCATTGCTTCCGGCAGCGAGAGCAGGCTGAGCAACTATCCTAGCGTGAAAAGGATCAGTGACGGGAGTCGTCATATCGTTGTGATGCAAAAAAAAAGTCCCGCTGGAATCATAAAACAAGAACCAATCAAGAAAACATGAATAGTGTTCTCTCTTTCGCTCAATCGTGTTCTGGTGCAGGCGGGAAAACAATCAATTGTGTTCTCTCCTTCAGAAAACAAGAAGAAAAACAGGTCTATTCTTTCCTTCGCTCAATCGTGTTCTGGTGGTCTTCGGTGGCTCTGGTGTGAACGTCGGGAGCTCTGGCATCAACCGATGAAAAACTTCGGGAGCTCTGGAACACCGGAGAAGATGATGGAAGCAATCTGTGAAGCAATTCGGCGAGCACTCTGTGAAGATGATTCGGCGAGCAATAGCAATCGGTGGAGATGACAATGCCGCAGAGACCGAGCGCAATAACCCAAGGCTGGCAGAAGAATCCGACAGAATTCGCTAAACAATCCGGTGGAGATAGAATTAATAAAGAACATATCTTTTTTTTAATTGAGCTCTAATACCATGAAATATTTTGGAATTTCCAATCT
Organism: Gynandropsis gynandra; assembly: GCA_036759665.1. Taxonomy (NCBI): domain Eukaryota; kingdom Viridiplantae; phylum Streptophyta; class Magnoliopsida; order Brassicales; family Cleomaceae; genus Gynandropsis; species Gynandropsis gynandra. The sequence continues at coordinate 14,891,765 of CM071875.1, forward strand.
GTTCTTTATTAATTCTTGAAATACATATATATATAATGATAAAAGGTTAACAACATTCCTATTTTTTAAGTACATTTTCATGATTCCCACAATAGATTGGTTTTAATTTTGTTTTTTTTGTTTTTTTGTATTTGTTGTCTTGATAACGCTTCTTTGCCATTCTTCACATACAATACTATATTTTTAAGAAAAATTCGAATTTTAATTTTATAAAAATAAAATATTTTTCGCGGTTAAAAATTTACTAAATTGATATAGAGAAATAGATATTTTTTTAATACTTTTTTGTATTCCATGTCTTCCCTTCAAACCAGTATCTCCATTAATACAGTCTTAAAATTCAATATATTCATGTAGAGAGGAACCTTAACTACTCTTCAACTTCTCCTACAAATTAGTATCTACATCGATATGAATAAATGTGCACAATTCAATTGTCCGCTTTCCTCGTTGAAGGCTTCATGGCGACAAAACACCACGATTTGAATATTGGATTGAAGAAGCGCCATGTTTACCAAGTAGTTCCCGATGCAACCACCACGACTCTGATCGTAATGGAGTCGGTGAGCTGCATTGAAAGAATTCGATTTAAACTTTATACGAATTCTAATTCTAATTTTCTATTGCGATTTACATCAAAAATTGAATATGTAACGCAGCGGAATTGATCTTCTGATTCTACATGTAATGGCCGGAATCGACACACGGATGGGATGTGTGAAGAACGTAAAGAGAGTTCGGTATTTTTTTTAAGTGTTGGTAACTAATGAATCCACACACAAAAAAACTTAAATCTCATCTTTATGTACACGTGAACCTGGGACCATAAACCGAGAGTTAACCGGTTAATTATCCGATTCTCAATATATCGTTTAATTCCGCCCATCATAAAATTAACAATATAACCAAAGGTCTCTACACATATAACCTCCCACATTTAATTCAATACCGAAGTCCGATCAATTAAACTTAAATCCGATCACATTTAATTTGGACTAACCGGATGACAACACTTATTCCAAAATTATTCACATATATAGGTCCACAAATATAAGATTAAACCAAAAATCTTATAATCTCCCATGCGGTGAAAGGTGAAATAAGTGGTGAATATGGTGACAATATATGATAAAAAATGGACAATGTCCAAGTCCATTTGCAAAATTCCTGATATGTAGAGGTATTTGTGATATTGACATCAATCTCGTCCATCAACCATATCAACGTAGAACCAAAGAGATTTAACCACAATATATACGTAGTTAGACCCACATTTGATTACTTACGTAATACAGAAGAATGACATAGATCTGAATGTGGATGCGTAGCATGAAGATTACACGTGAAGTGATCGAAACGTGTCTATCTCTAACTGGTCCTACCTTATCGAGATCATCTTAAACCGAATCATACAGAGTGAATAACTTAAACTTCAACTGAATAGTTCCGGAACATAATGCTGAAACAGAATAAGCGTACATCGCTACAATCCAAGAGCAAAATAGAATAGATACAAAACTCCTACTAAACCAAAATATTATCACAAAAGACAATACCCATACGAGCAGTGTGCTCATGAAAGACCTTAGGTATAACACCCTTAGTCAGCGGATCCGCAACCATGGAGTTTGTACCTATATGCTCTATCGAAATGATCCCACTCTGTATTCTCTCACGAACAACAAGATACTTAATATCAATGTGCTTTGACTTCGTAGTACTCTTGTT
>CM071875.1:14896845-14936231 GCA_036759665.1 Gynandropsis gynandra
TGTTAGACAAATATTCAATAAAACCTTAATTGAATGATAACACAAGATCTTATCCCATCACGAGACATCTGTGCAACATCAAAATTTAGTCTTTGGACATTGATTTTGACTTGCAATAGATGACTCATCACATTAATAAATAGTGTAAATTAAACATCTCATGTAATGGTCAACCTTTGGGCATACCCATCACATTTATGTCATACCGAAAATAAACACTAAATGTTAATGTACACACAATATAATACTGTCAAACCATGATTCACCTTTGGGTTAATCAAAGTTCGCATGAATTATATTATGTTACCTTCTCAACGTAATTGAAATAATTATTTTCTCAAGATTGCCTACTTTGGTAGGATGTTGAAAAAATTAATTAAATCGCATACATTGATCAAAGGATATAATAATCATCATAATAATTCAGTGAATAATTTTTTATCAAAAATCTATGATATAACCTTATAATTACACTATTTGTATGTGTAGTTAATCATAGTAAAATAAATTCACCGCAATTATCATATGGTATATATAAAAATAATTTTCGTGTCAATTCTTATCCAAATGAATTACACAAATTAATTGAAATATATAAACCATCCTTATGCGTATTAATCAGCGGGTTCGATTCAAAATTTACCGAAATATTTTCGAAGTTAGATCATAAAACCGAACGCTCCAAGATAAACTAAATGAGCTGTCGGAACAGTTGACAGAGAACTACCCTTATAATGAGTAGGTCTCGGGTTTGAATCACCTTTTTTTATCAATTAAACGGACGGGCCCTTATCCAATTTTATTTTATCAAAAATCTCAAAGCCCAAACATAAAAAAAACGAGCCAATGTTTTTTTTTAATTAAAAAAAGCTTCAACAGAAATTTTTTTAAAATAAAAATAATAATAATGGCAGTTTTGACCGTGTAATGTGCACGATTCCCCATTATTCTTAGTTAGTTTCCCTCTTTTTTAAAAAAATAATAAAAAAAAACACATTTTTTTTCTTCTCCACCATTCCACCGTGAAGATTCATCAAATTTTCTTCAATTTTACTCAAAATTTTGCTTAATTTATCAGATCCAAAGCCAAATTTAATATAAACACATTAAATCATTCTTAAATTGATGTAAATACAATAGATTAGGCTCTGATACCAATTGAAAGAATTCGATTTAAACTTTATACGAATTCTAATTCTAATTTTCTATTGCGATTTACATCAAAAATTGAAAAGAAGATCGTGATAAATACCTGTATCCATAGAATACGTAACGCAGCGGAATTGATCTTCTGATTCTACGTGTAATGGCCGGAATCGACACACGGATGGGATGTGTGAAGAACGTAAAGAGAGTTCGGTATTTTTTTTTAAGTGTTGGTAACTAATGAATCCACACAAAAAAAAAACTTAAATCTCATCTTTATGTACACGTGAACCAGGGACCATAAACTGAGAGTTAACCGGTTAATTATCCGGTTCTCAATATATCGTTTAATTCCGCCCATCATGAAATTAACGATATAACCAAAGATCTCTACACATATAACCTCCCACATTTAATTCAATACCGAAGTCCGATCAATTAAACTTAAATCCGATCACATTTAATTTGGACTAACCCGATGACAACACTTATTCCAAAATTATTCACATATATAGGTCCACAAATATAAGATTAAACTAAAAATCTTATATGCATCACCATATCCTCCTTCCTCCCTGTACAATCGTTACCAAAGGTACATTCGTCGTTGCAGCAAGGGTGCTCACACCTTTGTCGTCCGACGGTTTTCGATGTTGAGGTTGATGAAGGTGTTAGGGTTTGCAAGCGGTGGAGAAAACAAGATTGTGGAATTTGATGGAATATGGTAGAAGTGTTTGATATTTTTTTCCAAAAAAAAAGAGAAATATGAACAATACAACTGTTTTTAATAGATACTTTTCTTTATTTTAGCGCATCATGCATTAGTAATATATAAATGTTTATATATGAATCTTTAGAATTTATGAATCAAGAAAGAATTTAAAGATGAAATGAACATAATGTTATGGAAGAATAATATTTAGAGCTTTTAATAAATAAATTTGTTGATTTTCAATCACTTGAAGATGATAAGGTGAAAAAAAATAAGAGTGCATGAAATTATGTCGTAATTAAATAATATCAATAATATATCAAGTAAAATAAATAGAAAATAAGAAATGTGGAATACTTGAAATGCAATATGTAAATATTAATTTTTTATTGTGTTGGGATGTTATAAATTATTATAATAAATGATATGATGTATTCTTTTCTTCTTCTTTTTTGGTAAATTGGGATATAAAAAGTTTTTACTTATTAAAATTATATTTATTGTAAGAATTTTATTTATTATTTTTAGTAATTAAAATTGGTTTTTTATAATCAATGATAGGATGGATATTTTTTTTGTAAATTGGGATGTGAAAAATTTCTAATTATTAAAACTAGATGATACTTGCGCGTTGCGCCGTTTTTGGGATAATTATATTGTATGTTTCTTAAACGTTATACATAATTCATTAATTCAATTGTTATGATATTTGATATATGTATCGGTCAATACAAACACATGAATTCTAATTTTCAATGTAAAAGTTTAAATAATAGATTTATAAGATGTAATGTAAACTAACAATGACATTTGTCCTCGCAATTGCCATGATTTGCAGTTACAACATCCATGCCTCCTACTTGTTCTACTGCATCAAAGATCATTTGTGACCACGTCTATTCACATTTGAAATTCATACGATCACACAAATGAGCTCTCACATTCCGAGCCCATCAAATATTAGAAATCATATTACCTTCACAACAACATCAGAAGCTTCACATGCAACAATCGTGGCTTCAATATAACCTCTATGCCCTACCATATCTTCATTTGGCATGTTAACACACACCTGGAAAAGAAGCATATCATTCAAACACATATACGTAAGCCCATTTTTTATAAAAGCTTCTCATATTGAACCTTTGGAAATTCATAAAAGATGATAAACCATATGTACTTGATCAAACTTTCCACTAACGATTGCATCTCGTGCCTTGACTATTTCCAGGGCTTTCATCTCTGCTTAATATTGAATGATATCCCACTATCACTCAGGATTTCAACATACTCCTCCAAGTTGTTGATGAAATATTAGAGCGGTTGTAATAAGGTCACATGTCCAAACTTGACAATCTCACCGATTCAACGAAATTGTATTGCATATATCTATTAGTATGATCTGGAATTCTATAGTCTCCTACACAATCAAATGTCTATCATCTACAAGAAACAATTTGTTAGATTGTTTGGTTCAATTTAATTAACAACCATACTGATGTGTGTCAAGTTAAACAAGTTAACTTAAGACTACCCGCAAGTGCACAGCACGAGTGTAGTAGTTAAGGTGTCGCTCCCACGAGGACTAATGTAACACGATTTAAGATTCTAAACTAGAATCAATGCTTGCTGCGAAGGAATAAGGATGATAAGATGTAACTATGATGATGATGCAGTGGATATATGAGTTCTAAACAAAGAGACAAACGTTATAGAATCCGGTTTCACCTTATAGCCTCCGAAACCTATCTCCGATCTATCTAATCGTGCATTCCCTATCAAGATATCTAAGACGGGTGATCCTAATACAGAACCTACCCTCTCTCAAGTCATAGGAACGTGGCTAGATTGAGTCATTCCCTGTTTTCGTGGCTGACACCCCAACTAAACCCCATTACGATTTATGATTCGTCCGATTCAACCCTCAACCGTTACTATCCTACTTTTGTGACCTGGTTTCGGTTGTTCTAAGCCTGTTCTTCTAGGACTACAATTCACCTTTCAGTCCTTCTCCTAATACCTAACACATACATATACGTGGCCATTCGTAAACACAAGTCATTAAGCGCTCAGACAAAGAATAGATAAACGAAACGGGGAAATGCATTTATAAACAAATCAAAGATGGTTCCGGGATAGCCATGGGCTAATCCTTTCTCCTAGAACAAATCTACTACTCGATAATGAGTCTAAACAACATAAACGAAATAATAGAGTAAGGAGGATAGAAATATAAAACGAGAGATGATCCCGAATCAATTCCCGACTCCTTGTTGTGTCTCCCGTCAAAGAGGACTCGTGAATAGAAAGATGGATGTTGTGTATCCTCCTAGGGTTATCCTCTGTGTTTTCTTGCTTCTGAACTTAATTTGAGGTCCCTTTTTATACAAATTCCCCGTTGGAGAACTTCTAGAGAAGTTGTTACAGCCATGCCCCGCGCGGGCTAGGGAGGAAACCCGCGCGGGCTCCTCATTTTCTCCATGACCCGCGCGTGCTAAGGGCTAGCACGACTCGGGCAACAACTTCTGGAACACCACCCCACGCGGGCTAAGGTGAGCACCCCATGCGGGCTCTTCATTAACCTCAATCTATGCCTGCTGAGGGTTAGCACGACTTCGGCAAATCCTGCTGGACGTTCAGCCCGAGCGGGCTAAGGAAACCACCCCGTGGAGAGCCTTGTCTCCTCATGTCGTATCGCATTCTTTGCCCGTTTCTCGTCTCGTTTGCTTCGGTATAATCTCTTAAGCTTGTACTTTGTCTCGTATATGTTCTTTAGCTCCGAAACGAACCAAATATGCATAAAAACCTGTAAGAACATGAAAACACGAAAACAAGTAAAACAGATACAAAATTACATGTAAACATCGCAACTATCATCATAAACATATCTAAAATCATGCGAGAATCGTGTACGAAAACGAGATGATCATACACCAGCGACCTCTAACAATTAAAGAAAAAGAGGAAGTAGGTAACAAATGAAAAGCTTCGGCTCACCATCATATTGAAGCATCCCATTGTATCGTATCTTTAGAAATCTCACATGATACAATATGTCAAAAACAATTTATTCAAATGCCTTTACAAGCATAACCATGAGATCTGCCCCGAAGTTGAAAATAACAACAACTCACCATCCACAATTGGGACCACGACTGTGCTACTGTCATCAACAATAACAAACAGAGACAAATATTGGTAATGAAAACCAATATCTTATGTCTAGAAACTCGTCTAGCAAATCTGTCTTTCATAACCCTCATGGAAAAGATGTGTCTATAAACAAAATGCACTGCCCGTGGACATGGTCATGTGCTCAAGAAACAGAGAGAAAATGACATCCAGAGAAACTGTATATTTTCTAGCTGAAACAACGGAGAATTTTTTCATTCTCACACATGACACTTGAACTGATTATGTTAAAACCTTCATTCACTGATTCAACTAATTGTGTGTCTTCTCCTAAAACAGTGACATTACTTGATGTGCTACACAGAGTTTCTTGGACTTCCTTCCCATCTTCAGTTTCAATGGGTTAATTCGTAAGGATACATCCTAGTAATCATGTAAGATAATCAGTTAACAGAAACAGAGGTAACTTCAGACCGGTTCAATAAAACATTAATTCTAATGTACTAAAAATATCCAAGTACACTGACATTTCTTGCTCTAACCAAGAAAGAAAATAGAGAGTTATTTCCGATGGAAGCTGCAACTTTACTGCTTAAGAAGTTTAACTGTTAGAAAAGGATGTTGACCTGCAACTGAAGTTGACTGAGTGGTGATGGGTCTCCAAGCGAGATTCACTCTTCTTCTTTTTGCATCCACCCATAGCCCGTGGCTTAGGTTTTGCCGGACTGCTCATGATACTGAATGATACATGTGGTGCAAGTCAAACATTAAGCGAATTGTGCATTCATTTGAGCCTGAGCACCATATTCATATAAAAGAAAACATTCCTTGATTAAGCTTCTTAAGAGTCCTCTCAGTCTTAGAAGGTACATTACATTGCAAGTAAGACATCATATCAAACCCATTTTTACAAGTTTAGAGATCATTTTCACCAAAAAAAGAAAGAAAGATTACAAGAGCCAAGAATTCCAAAAAAAAACACCAGAGTATTCCAGAACAATGACAAGCACCAGGGTATTCCAAAACAATAACTAGGCAGATTGCAAAGCTTCATGAGGATTTTCCTGAATTTTTCATTCTTTTTCAATGTTGACATTCTTCGCTAGCAAGCAGCAATAGGGGCTGGCAGTTCTGGAACTGAAGCCCAATCTAGCCCATGAGGTCTTGCCCCAAGAACAACACAGTGTCTAACATATTTCATCAACAATTGCATGTACAAAAAATCTTTCAAGTAAATCAATTTAGTGTAGCAAGAAATAGTAAATAATGGTTGGTTTGGTGTTGGACCTCAATCAAATGGAAAAAACCTACTAATGAACATACAAGTCTCTTCAAACTGTCCACGTATAAATGGAAGGGCTGAGGAACCACTAAGATCACACCAGGCAATAAGAGGCATAAATGCCCTCAAAATGGTACTCCTAAGATTCAAATCATATCAGTTTTGTATAGCACGAAAGCTATCAATTCTCAGCAGCATGAACATCACATGAAAGGTGCACACAGCATAATTAACCAAAATATCATATCATCCTCCCTTTATATAAGCACAGACGTACACAGAGAAACTAATCAGATAATCTTGCGACAGTTGTACCTGTCAACCTCATCTATCCAGGAATATCTTTGTAGCTGTATTGATGTTATTTTTGCATTTGTGCATCGCTTGATGATGGATGAGCAAATACATCAAAACAACGAATCAAACCCAGAAGCTCTAAGACCAATTTCAACAGCAGATATCAGTACCTCTGCAAATAAGTCATCAAATGTTGTTCGGAAGCTTCTCATGACACCAAAATAAACCTGAAATCAAAATTGATAATGAGACACAAGACTCTAGACACTCCAAGATGCTTGACAAAGGAAGTTAATGCTTAATACACCAAAAAAGTGTTTTGTACCTCTATGGCAGTTCGCCGATGTTATACTCGTTCCTTGTCAATACTCCAATTCAAACATTCAGAGTTCCTTCTTCCTTCATAATCAGTGAAGAAGATGTTTGGATTATCTTTATCAATCTCCAATTCCATTGTGGTAATGAGATAAACGCATTATCAGATGAGTTCCTTCTGTATTCATGAAATGCCATCGCCACCTTCAAGTAAATCAAATGTTAGACTCCATAAACCATATATGAGGAATCTACTGTCCTTTTCTCGAAACAGGAAAGAAGTAATGCAGCATGAGTAAGACCTTTTGTGATATTAATATTACACACTACACGGTTTGAGTGTCCATGAAATGATTGATACAAAGGTGTAATCTCGATTTCACAAAGAAGTAATGCAGCATGAGTAAGACTTTGCTCGTTCATCCTTGGGGATATGAACAAATGCCCTACACCCAAACACCTTAAGATGATCGTATGAAGCCTTCTTACCCCTCCAAACTTCCTCTGAAATGGCCCCATCAAGAGGGACTGATGGTGTAAGGTTTACAATGTCAACCACGGTCATTATGGCTTCTCCCCAAAATGATTTGGGTAATTTAGCATGAGAGAGCATGCAACGAATTCTTTCTTCAATTGTTCGATCATTCTCTCAGACATCGAACATACATCGGTATGGACGAGGTCTAGAATATTCTTTCTCCTTGTGGGTGAGGAAGATCTTTGAAAAGCAACTCTGTGTTGTTTTCCAGCTAGACAATGGGCACAAGGATCAAGTAGTTTACCTTTCACGTCATGGAGGAGATGTTTTCGAGCGAGTATATGAAGACCTTTCTCACTGATGTGTCCAAGCCGTTTATGCCATAACTCCATATCACCAGTGGTGATGTTTACCTCTTCCTTATTTAGTTTTGCTTGTGTTACATACAATGATCCTTCCTTCTTACCTCGAGCCATGACTAGACTTCCTTTGGTGAGCTTCCATGTTCCTCCACCAAAGTAATTCATAAAGCCAGCATCATCTAGCTTTCCGGCAGAGATAAGGTTGAGACGCATGGCTGGGACATGTCTCACATCTTTCAAAATAAGCCTGCTTCCGGTGTTTGTTGTCAAGACGATGTCTCCTATCCCTATGATTTTACTCCTATCTTGATTTCCCATTTGCACTGTACCGAAGTCTCCACTTTGGTAAGATGAGAAGAAACTTCCATGAGGAGTAACATGGAAGGAAGCACCGGAATCGACAATCACTATCATCGAAAGCGATGTTCAAGATATTAGCTTCTCCAACGAAATACAGAAGATCTTCTTTCGAAACTAGAGCAGTAGTGGTCTTCTCTTGTTGCATCTTCGTTGGGCTGATTTGGTCCTTTTTGACATTACCCGCCTTCTGATCTTTCTTGAAGGATCGACATTCAATTTTCTTGTGGCCTATCTTTCCACAATAATAGCACGTGATCTTTGAGCGTGATTTAGATCTACCTCGAGTTTGATGCAGATCTCGGCTCTTGCTACGTCCACGAATTTCATTCTTACCCCGATTCTCAACAACATTAGCTTCGGGGTGGACAGACTCACCTCGCTCCATTCTTCTTGCTTCTTCACCAAGAAGACTATCACTGACGGTATCCATCGTTAACTTTCCTTCCGGAGCCGAGTTACTAAGTGTAACCACCAATGTGTCCCAACTTTCCGGTAAGGAACTAAGGAGTAAAAGGGCTTGTAGCTCATCATCAATCTTCATATCAATTTTTGTTAGTTGATTGACGAGCCCTTTGAAATTATTCAAATGTTCAATCATACTATGACCATCCTTATACTCCAGCTTCACCAACCGTCGAACTAAATTAGCCTTATTACGAGGTGTTTTCTTTTGAATCATGGACTCAAGCTTTGTCCATAATTCATAGGCATTTGTATAATTAGAAACATGCTCGAAGAGGCTTTTGTCAATGTACTTACGGATCATAGCAACAGCCTTTCGATTCAATAACTCCCATTGAGCGTCACTTTTGCCTTCTACTTTGTCTTTGTGGATGATGGGCTCATGCAAATCCTTGCAATACAAGTGGTCCTCCATCATCGGTTTCCAATACGAGTAGTTGTTGGCTGTGAGCTTCAACATTTCTCCATCATGAGTGACATGATCCTCCATCCTGAATTACACGAGCTTAATTACGACTATAGAGAACCGGGCTCTGATACCACTGTTGGGAAAAACTCGACTTTCCTGCTTCGTGAAGTTAAGATGGGCACTTAGGATTGAAACAAGAAATGGGAGCACAAGAGTACAATTCGCAAATTGAAGATTCTTCTATTATATACAATAATAGTAGGATTACAAAATTGTCCCACACTCGATGGCTCACTCAAGCTTGAGGGTTGACTCTTCCCAAGCTTCTTCTCTTCTCTCATAAAGAGGCTCTCTTAAGTTTCCTCACTCTAGGTGGGTTCTCTCTTGAGTTTTGGGATGATTGGAAATGGATGCCACTACTCCTATTTATACTACTCCATCTCCAAATGGATGGTGGAGATTTCTTGCATCCAATGGTAGAGATTGATTCTCTAGAATGCTCCACACACTCTAGGAATCTCTACACTCTTCCACCACCTTCATCATCCTTCCACACTCTTCCATAAGCTTCCATATTCTAAAGGGTTCCACATTTTTCTACACATTTCTAGAGAATTCTACAATTCTCTAGAATTCTCCGTAACGTTCTAGAGACTTCTATACTTCTTTAGAAATCTCTAGAAAACAACTCTCCAATTAAGGATGCATCCCAACACATAGGAACGGAGGATTTATCTCCCTTCTTCTTCGATGACAGATGAGGACAACATAAGGATTTGCAGAAGCAGAGAGAAAATATACGATGAAGGAGGGCCATAGAGAAGAGTGAGATTTTCCCGCCGGAGATTGCCATGACCAGAGCTTTCCTTTGCCGGGAAGAATAATGCCGCCATTGTTATCTATAATTCGACCCAATCTGAACCCTTCACAAATTTCAGAGAAAATTCAAAATTTGGGGATTAGGGCATCATTAACATTTACCGAAACAATAAATAGAGAATTGTAATGGGACAAAGTAAAACATACTTGTTGTCAACGATTATAAAACTGTGTTGGAAACTGATCATAGTATGTCCGAAGATCTTTGCTTCAAGGAGGCTTGCTAATTCCTCTGGTGGTCATTGATCACAGTCTGGTTCTCTATGAGCAGAAACGCGGCTATCGGCTTCCTCTCCATCAGCAGACGTGCGGCCATCGCCTTCTTCTCCACGGGCAGACGCACAAACAGATGGTCGGAGCTTTGATTTAAGGAGGAGGGTGGGGTCGCAGGTACAATGAATCCAGGAAGAGGCGGAGGAGGGCGGGGGCATAGGAACAACTAATCCAAAACGAAGAAGACGAATAGTCATACAGAAGGGGATGATTCTGTGGAATAAACAAGAGGAGGCGAAGAGTGGGATGAATCCGTGGGATAATCGTGCTCGGTGTGGAAGCAAAAATCGTAAGAAAGAATATTTTTTATTTGTTGTCACCAAATATAATTTAAGTTCATTTTAAAAAAGATAACTATAGTGAGAGTTATAATCATAATTTTTTTTTTATTTCATTAATATTCAAATGTGTTTAAAAACAAACAAATGAAATATTTTATATGATAGAGAGTAATTGGCGTTACTTTTTCTATGTCATTGGATGTCATATTAAATTCTGTAAAAAAAATTTACACTTCCTTAGTTCGTTATGAAAATCATGAAATTACATGCAATCAATCGCAAAAAAAAATGTTGTTCCATTTAAAGTCCTAACTCAGAAGCCGATACCATGGGAGAGCCATGTGTTGCTGCAATGCCTCAAGTTCTTGGTTTTGTCATAAACTCTGAAAAAAGAATAACCAGAAGATCATCAAAGAATCAATCATCTTAGAAGCTTAATGGCTAATTGCTACGCTTTCATTAACTTTCTTCCCAATTTGAATATCTCAAGGTATTTTTCATGGCGATTAATTTAGTTATTTGAATTTATTGAAAATTTCCAAATGGACGCAAGTTATATCTAGCTCCTTTGACTATTCAAGAATTTCGGTCCCATCAAAGACAATACAATGGAATTCAAGTTCAAAGATCCATAGCTTGTTCTTCATTTACTTCGTGTACTTCCTCATTCTATGAGTTATATTTCATACATGAGATTGACAAAAATATTTTTCTTTTCTTTTCGTAGAGTAGTGGAATCTACATTGGGTTTGTTGGTTTTGAATATGCTAGCTCTATCCAAACTGGGTTTGTTGGTTTTCTTATGAGAATTATTCGTAACCTTCATTCGTTATCCTTTCATTTTAATCGCAAGCTGCCAAGAGTTCTCATTCCACACTTGGAGACACAAAGGAAGAACAAAGTGGGTTTCTCTTTAGTCCTCTGCAATTATTTCCTTTGTTTACATGCATTCATTTTATCTTTGGATCAATTTTTGAAACTTTTTAAGTGATAGAAAATTTGGATAAGCAGCCAATGAATTAGTTATTATAATGTGTACAATATTAAGACGAAAAATCTTGGCGAGTAAAGAAAAAGGTTTGAGAGAAGTATAGAAACATCCTCAAAAGTAAGGTGTAGTTCTCATACAATGTCACATTTTTCAAATAGTTTGTCTTTTATGAATAAATAATGATTGGTATGCAAGAGCTTTAGGATAAAAAATAAAATGAATTCACTTATATTATATTGTTAGAGAATTCTTGTATGGTATAACATTTATTATGAATTTTTGTTTTTTATGCATTAATCTGATAATTCATTAAACTACTTTACACAATAATAAGAGTATACAGTAAATCGGAGAAAACCATAGATTGTTTAGAGAAGTGAAGTCCAAAAATTGGATTTCAAATTTATCTCATCATAGTAATGAACTCTTTATTTTTATATTAAAATAGCATTCAAAGAAATCATTTCACTTTTCATATTTGTTGTGTTACATCAACTATGGTTGCGGTATTCTTCAAAAATATATAAAAAAATTGTCCGATGTGAAGAATTAGACAAAGTCGTTTGGCAATTAAAATAATATATTTCAATTTATAGAGACACGAATAAATCAATATCAAAGTAATAATCCGAGTTAAATTTTACAAAATTAGTCGACTAGATTCTCAAATTTGTGATTTTTTAATATTATTTCAAAAAAAATCTTATTAAAAATTTTATATAAGTATGAGAAGGAAACAACAATTAGATAGATTTCTAGTGAAGCGTTGTGAGTAAAAAAAAATGAATCATAAACTTGACTAATAAACATCTCTCATGTTATCTTAAAAAACCCTCAAATCATTCGTTCCTCCATAGTTTTTGAAATTTCAAGTTTGATGTGATACATTGGCTATGATTACAATGGTATAAAATACTAGTCAAATGTTATATATATATATATAACTAGTCGAGATGAAAAGGACATATCTATAAATAAATTGGTCAAATCTTGATAAACCAACAAACTTAACATGTGCACCTGATCTTGGTCAAAAGAAGGTTTCCATAAGAGGAAACAACAAATAAGAGGTCCAAGCATCAATTCCAAGAAGAGAGTTTTTTAACAAAGAAAATTGATCAGGTTGTAACATCAAGTGTATCTGATGTGACACGAGGGGCACAAAAAATATAAAAATGATAACATATATTACAAAGAATCATTTAACAGCCAATCTGTTCTGGTTTAAACGCTAGAACCACTTGGTCAAACGATAATTCAAAATCAAAGAATAAACATTTTTTTAATGTTGTATGAATAGGTCAAGGTTTATTAGAAACAGACTAATTTAAGAATGCATTAACAGAAAACTACCAGTATAAAAAAAAAGAAATTTCAATGAACATATGCATTAAAAATACCTCTTCTTCCATTTAAAATGTTGTTTCCAATGGATTTCTGGTGATTCATAATCATTCTTTGAAAACAATTATCTGTTGCAATATTCAAAGATTGTGCAATGACGATAATTCATTGATAAATTATCAATGATTGTCAACAAATATGTCTAGGGATGAGCATTTTGGTTCGATTATGTAAAACCAAATCGAATAATGGTAATTCGGTTTGGTTCAGATATATATAAACAATCAATAAAGTATAAAAGTTTAAAAATAAATTGGTTCGGTTGAGTTATTAACCAAATAACCAATTGGTTATTTAAAAATAATAAATTTCAAGATAAATAGGATTTATCAAATGATAATTTATCTTAATATATAATTGAAGATTAAATATCAAATTTAATAAAACACTATGTTTTATTTTATAGAACATTATTATTATTTGAAATCTTTCAAATATTATAATTTATTTATAATTATATATAATCAGATATTCAATAAATTTAAAATAACTAAATAATTACCGAAAAAATTAGAGTTCGGATTTTACTTTGGTTAAATATTTTAATTGATATAACCAAAATGAATCATTTTATAAACAAACCAAGCGAAAACCATTTAAATTTAGGTATTATTTAGTTACTATATTTTAATACTTGAATAACTCGTATCAATTAAATCCAAACAAAAAACCTAAACGAAACTTGAAGTGGCGAGCCCTTTACGCCCATTGAACATTTCAATGGAGGTCCATATGACTTTGTACGATGATATTATCAATGACTCAATCTGTTGTTATCCATTTAATATAATTTAACAGATTCATTCATTGAAATATATTAGTGTATACAAATTATATCAATCAACCATCCATTGAAAGCCATTGAAATTGTATACGAAAAAGATAAATGGGGTCGTTAATAGCTCGATGATATATTGGCTTGAATTTTGAATCTTATCAATAGATACACGTTGAAACTTTGACGATCAATGTTAACTTTCCAACATATGTCTATTTGATAATTTGGTTAGAAAATTAAAAAATAAATTAAAATCAGAAAACAAATTTAAATAAAAAATAAAATTTATAATTTTTTAAACTAAATTTAAATATTTAAAAAACTAAATATCAACTAATAGATCACCTTCCTAATCTCTATCAAGATTGACACCTCTAGATTCGTGGGACGGTATCATTTCGAAACTTAATGTTAGATCTTATTGTTCTGGCATTGTTTCTAGGTCAGTAAGAGGTGGTGGAGGTATCTCTGGTTATGAACATTATGATAATCTCTATGTGAGGCATTTTGGTAGTATGATCATGAATCATCTTCTAAAGATGCACAATATGTCATTCTTGAGAGTGGTAGAAGAGGTGGTAGTGGAGCTCCAATCGAACATACCCACAAACCTCCATGGACAATAGATCACCTTGTTTGCATGATATTTATAAATAAAACTAAGTGTTTATGGGATTGAGGGTGTTTTCTAGGGAGGTTTTAGAGAGATCTTTGTGGTTGTTTGTTAAATGGTGTTGAAAATATAACTGTTCAACATGATTTATATACAAAATATTCAACAAGATATCAACAACCATATGTTGAAGTTATCAACGGATGTCTGCTACAAATATTTACAATCAATGGACAACGTAATGAATACATTTCTCAAATGAATTTGTTGATAAGTTTAGTGGATATCCATTGATAAGTTTATTTTATTAACAATGGAATTCAAAGCATTAAAAGCTATTTTTTCAATGAGTGTTTGTTGATATCATCAATGGATACCCGTTAAATGTACGAAAATGGTTATGACGTTAACATCAGTTATAATTTCACTTATCAAGGGGCATACATTGAAAATATCAACGGATGTCCGTTGATAGGGTAGAAAAAGATTACAACAATACATCATTAATAAAGAGTTTTTTTATGGGCACCCATTTGATGGTGCATTCCTTCCAAGTATTATCATTCGATGGATGTTGTTTGTCTTTAATCGTCAAGTGTCGTGTGTCATCTCATTGATGCATCATTTTTATTCAACTTGTACAATCTTTTTAACCAGTTTTCTATAGGCGTATAGAATATTTTTTGTGAGCATGGCTTTTCTGGAGAAAATCTACTAGCATTGAAAAGTTATATTCCAAAAGGTCCATTATCTTCAACCCAAAGTAACATGCAACTATTTCTACAAACATCAATCTTCTTATACGATATACCTAGATCCTTTAAAATATTCTTTATCTCATAGTATATTTCTAAAGCTTGATTTTGTTAAGAAGCAAGGTTGTGTCTCGCTCTCTTTGCTTAGGTCACGTCCCGCTCTGTCGTGCGTCTCGCGTCCTGTGTCCCGCAACCTACGACCTGGTCAAGGCAATTTATGACCTCCGCGGTCTCTTATGCCTTGTTGACTCATGCATGCTACTTTTAAACGTGTTCCTTGCATTTGTACTTTTATTTTCCTTGTTTTTCTCTCTTTCTACTTGTTTAAATATGTACCTTTGTTTCTAAAGAATGTATAAGAGAATAGTTATTCTTATTATCTATAATTCTCTCAATCTTTTGCTTGCTCTTAATCTTCTATCTTGCTTCCGTTGATTCATCTTTGTTTTACAAAATCTACATGGTATCAGAGCGGTGATCGAATCTCTGAAAATATTTTGATTGATTTTATTTTTTTTTTAAATCTATTCTCTTTCAAAATTTATTTTCGGTCAAACTTTTTAATATCTCTTTGTTTTTGTTTCCCTTTGTTTTCTCGGATCTCTTGTCATGGACTCGACCAAAAGCATATCAATCTCGTTCAATGGAAACAATAATTCCATTTGGTCGAAGATTGCTAAGGCCAATCTTGGCATGCGAGGTATTTCGGGTTTTGTGACAGGATCGGATGTCAAATCGATAGATTCAAGTAGCAAATCAGAAAAATAGGAACAAAATAAGCTCACTGCTTTGGTTGTTTTATAAAATTCCCTCGAATCTCATATACTTCATATATATAGGCACATAGAGTCTCCTAAGGAGCTTTACGACGAGCTAAAATAAGTTTTTGGCAATGAATTCAATCTTAACCATGTCTATGAAGTAAAGAAAGATCTTAATAATCTAAGGCAAGAGGGAAAGCCTTTTAACCAGGCTTTGGGTGATTTTAAGGAATTATGGTCTGAACTCGATTCTCTAAGGCCTCATATTGCGAATCATGTGGAAATTGCTCAAAGAATGAAATAGGATCATATCTCTTGTCTTTTATTCTCCCGTGACGACAAATACAACGACCTTATTCATCACATAATTCGCCAAAACGAGTTTCCCTCGTTTAACGAAGTTTATACGATGATTAAAAGTGAGGAAGGGGGAAATCGTCTCTTTAAAGGAATGACCGAGGATGCGAATGTTTCCAAAAGCACCTCTGGGCAAGCCGCTTCTATCAAGCCTTTCAAAAAACAGTTCTCTTGTGAACATTGTGAAAAGAAAGGTCATACAAAGGATCGTTGTTGGATCCTTCACCCCCATTTGATGAACAAAAGTCGTGGCAGCCAAGGTAATGCTAACATGGCCTCTGAATCCGAGTTTGTCACTAAAGAAGACCTTGAGGAGTTTTTCCAAATGATTAAGGCAGGAAATCAAACAAACAAAGCTGATAAAGAGGGAGGTAATGTTATCTCTTCTCTGTTTTTCGAAACCATATTATAATAGATTCTAGAGCTACAAATCGTATGATAAAAAATCATGACTTGCTTAAAGATATAAAACCTCATAGTGGCTCTATTTCTATTGCGAATGGAGAGAGTGTTCCAATTAAAGGAACAGGGAAGCTTAAGCTTCTCGGTCATGATACAAGGGCTCTCTTGTCTCTTCGTTCCAAAGTTTTCTAATAATCTTATATCTATCCAAAAGCTTGCAAAAGACCTTAATTGTTATGTTTGTTTCGATTCTAACTCATTCTCGCCATAGGATATTAAAAGAAAACAAGTAATCGATACAGGAAAGCTCCTCAATGGTCTTTATGTTCTCGAGTCTATGTATTGTGATCCTGAGTCCGTGTTTCTATCAAATTCAAATATTGATAAAGTTTCTATATGGTATGCGAGACTTGGACACCCTCATAGAAAAGTTCTAAGTATCATTTTTTCTGATCTTAAAGATAAACATGAAGCATGTGAAGCTTGCATCTTAGGAAAACACGTAAAATAAGTCTTCCAAACTCAATTTCGGTTTATAAAAACTATTTTACACTAATCCATTCTGATGTTTGGACAGGTCCATGTGTTTCGCGTGATCAAAATAAATATTTTGTAATCTTCATCGATGAAAAATCAAAATTTACACGGCTTTATACTCTCTCGTCTAGAGTGGTGTTTATGATGTGTTTGTAAAGTTTCATAAGCATGTCTTAACTCAATATGATGCTAAAATAAAATGTCTAAGGTTTGATAATGGTGGAGAGTATACTAGTCTTCAGTTTTGCATATACCTTACAGAACAAGGCATTACAAAACAAACCTCGTGTCCCTATACTCCGCAACAAAACGGAATGGCCGAGAGGAAGAACATGCACCTAATGGAAGTCTCAAGAACTATCATGTTCGATCGAGATATTCCTAAAGGTTTTGGTCCGATACGATCATGACCGCATGGCACATCAATAATAGAATTCCAACAAAGGTTCTAAAGGAAAAATCACCTTATGGGGTATTAAACTCTACAAAACCTAACCTTGAGTACTTTAGAACTTTCGGTTCTGTGTGTTTTGTTCTTATTCCTGACTCACAGTGAAACAAGTTGGAACCAAGAAGCACTAAAGCCATGTTCATCGGATACTCAGTAAATAAAAAGGCTACAAGTGTTTCGATCTAAAAACACATCATGTAATGGTGTCTCGAGATGTTATGTTCCTTGAAGACAAGAGCTTTCATGATAAAATCTCCTGGGAAGAGATTAAAGGAATCTCATAACCAAATGATATAGGTTTGTCCCTTAAAAACCTAGTAAATACTATTTCGGAAACTAACAATGAAATAGGTCCCCTGCCAAGTATACATGTGCATCATGAAGACCCAAATTACCAAGAAATCTCATAAAATGAAGAACAAGAAAGCCATGATGAAATCACCTTCTGAGCAAAATCATGAGGAGGAAACTAGGGCCTCAAATCATGAGAACGAAGAACAAAGTCATGATCACAAGCGAAATGAGGATCATAACGTTGAAGGGAGGATTCTAAATGACATAGTGCCTCGGAGAAGCACTAGAATGAGGCGACCAACCTCGGATTGGATTCACAATCCTACTCAATGGTGTGACAACCAAACACCCTATTTCAATGACGTGGTAACTAAATACCTTATTCAAAACTTTTGCTCTTTAGAATTTCTCTATACTGGTTACAAAGATTTTCTTAGTAAGATTGATAGGAATATCAAGCCACAAACCTATAGAGAAGTCGACGGGAAGCAAAAATGGGAGGAAGCGATGGTCGAGGAGCTAGCAGCCTTAGAAAAGAATAAAATATGAGACCTTGTTCCTCTTCCTAAAGAAAAGAAACCCATAGAAAGAAAATGGAAATACAAACTCAAATATAAGAGTAATGGTGAGGTAGACTATAATCAGAAATATGGGAAAGATTATACTGAGACTTTTGCCCTTGTTGCTAAACTTCATTTTGTTCGTATTATCTTTTCTATTGCTATTAACCTTAATTTGAGTTTATGGCAGATGGATGTTAAAAACGCTTTCTTTCAGGGGAAATAAAAGAAGAGATCTATATGAAACCTCCCCCGGGCCTTCAAACCGAAAAAGGAATCGTATGCAAACTAAGGGAGCTCTCTATGAACTTAAACAGTCCCCACGAGCTTGGTACACTAGGCTTTATGTTGTTGTTCGATAGTATGGTTTTAAGAGGAGTGAGGCTGATCATTCCATGTTCATTATTCGAAACAAATCCGGTATCATCATTCTTTTAGTTTATGTTGATGATATCATCATAACAGGTGATGATAATAAAGGAATAGAAAGTGTTAAACGTTTTCTATAAGAAACTTTTGATATCAAGGTCTAGGTGAACTTAAGTACTTTCTTCTATTGAAGTAACTAGATCTAGTGATAATTTATTTTTTTCTCAATGAAAATATGCTTTAGATCTTTTGAATGAAACAAGTAAACACGGATCTAAGCCTACCAAGACCCCCATCGAAGAAAAATTCAAAGACATGTGTGAGGGGGAACCATTTCATGATATAGAACAATACATATGCCTTGTCAGTAAGCTAATATACCTCACGATAAATAGACCTGACTTATGGTCTACTATAAATCAAGTAAGCCAGCATATGCATGCCCCAAAAGAATAACATTAGAAAATGGTGGATCGAATCCTCCAATACATTAAGAACGCTCCAAAAAAAAGTTTTAATGAGGCTCCACTTATGTTTCTCTTGATCGCCTAAGCTTGAGGGGAATGTTAAGAAGAAAGTTCGCGTCCCGCTCAGGTTGCATCCCATCCAGGCCACGTCCCGCTCTCTTTGCTTAATTTGCGTCCTGCTCAGGTCGCGTCCCACGCAGGTCATCTCTCGCTCTCTTCGCTTAGGTCGCATCTCGCTCTGTCATGCGTCCCGCGTCTTGCATCCTGCGTCCCGAGACCTGCAACCTGGTCAAGGCAATTTATGACCTTCGTGGTCTCCTATGCCTTGTTGACCGCTTCTGCTCATGCATGTTACTTTTAAACTTGTGCCTTGCATTTATACTTGTATTTTTCCTTGTTTTTCCCCCTTTCTACTTGTATAAATATGTACCTTTTTTCTAAAGAATGTATAAGAGAATAGTTACTTTTATTCTCTCTAATTCTCTCGATCTTTGGCTCGCTCTTAATCTTTCTATCTTACTTCCACTGATTCATCTTTGTTTTACAAAATCTACATATTTGTGGTAAATATATACACATAATTTGATAAAATGAATCAATACAATTTTATGTCACATGTAATCACTTTTTATATTATCAATCTTGAAGATATAGATAAATGTGACTGACCTTCACAACAATCGTAGTTATAGCTTATTTCATAGCATCCAATAGGTCGAAGAACCATCGCACATCTTTGTCGTATCTCTTGAGGCATTTCCTCTAGAAACCCTTGAAAGCGTCTGCCACCATTTCAATATATATATTGGTCAGCGTGCAAAAATCGAACTTGATGATTCTCCACAAAATCGACCTTATAAAGATGTTTGTAAACTATAGCTTGACTATATTATTTCATATTCTTGCATTTTTCACATACATAACATTATGTCGTGTTCTTTACGCAAAGGTTGCAGTGACATAAGTGTACTTGTAAGCGCCCTACATGCATTGCTCTATAAAAGTTATCTCTCATCATGCAAAAAATTCTCTAATATTTTGCAAATGAATTTCTAAATTTGATAGACCGATATTATTTGGAAGACAATTCGTGTAAGAATATATTCAAACAAAACGACCTACAAGCGCACTACATACTCATGCTTGATGAAGGAAGAGTTCTCTCGCATCATAGAGAAAATTATATAAAATTTGGCAAACAAATGTTTGCATTTGATAGACTAAGATTCTTTGGAAGAGGATTTTTTTGGAGTCTTCTGTTTTTATGTATGGAGGGAAATGGTGTAATGGAATTATTACCATCAATGAAACTAGCAACGTAAACAAACCTACATCAAAGCTAGAACTTGAAAACATATAAAAAGGAATAATAAAATGGGAAACAAATATACTAGTCAAGAAGCAAAGGTTGATATACCGTTCAATTGAGTCTTTGAATGAACTCCTAACACGATAAAGTCAATGGTTACATAAATGAACGTAAACTAAGTAACAATTTTTAAGAATGTGATTAATGATTTGTCAAAAATTGCAACCATTTAACGATTACAATATAATTTGCATATAATTTTTAATGCAAGATGAAAAGTATGTTGAGGGAATGCATAATAATTTAGAAGCAAAAGACAAGCCTAATAATCATGTTCTTGTGATCACTCCACTAGAGAATCATTTCATATCAAATTTACGTAGATGAAGGATGCACAACACCCATTCATTAGTGTGGACGAAATTTTTGGAACAATTAGGTGGTTAATAATGATTTGAAAGAAGATGTTGTGATACAAAATATGGATATTTAGGAGCATTGTTTTGCTATTGTTGTGACCTAAAGGCGAGTGAAGTATAAAACAAAAGAACAAACATAGTGAGAGCATCTGCCTTGAGAATTAAGAATCATGAAACCTCTTCCTCAGGTGTAAAACATTGTGAGGTGTCTTCATTGGGAACCAAAAACCAAGAACGAGACCAACATAGATAGCTCATGAATGTAAAAGGGTTAATGAGTGGAACAACGTTAGTTCTTAGACAAAACTAAGATTAGAGACAATAGTGAAAAGAAGCTTTGAAATGTTATTGGGTAATATTTACATGTGTTACAAACAAAAAACAATATTTATTTCTTCGATAAGTAGTTTGACAACATAATTATTGTTACGATTCTATTAACAATATAACAGTGAAAACTTGCAGCCAATACTCTTTGAACGTGAACTAGATAAACCACATAACAGTATTCTAGTGTACAAATCATAAAGTTAAGATAAATTGTAGCATGACTTAACATATGAGATAAATGTAGGGGCGTAAAATAAACCATCGATTCGTAAAGCATCTTTAAATTAACTTGTTTTTTCGAGAACTATAGTTTTCAGTTTGTTTAAAAAATAATCTGATAAGTTGGATCCAAAATGAGTTACAATCCAAACGGGTTAGCTCGTGAGCCACTAGCGAACTGAAAAAAATCATTAAACTCTATTTTTTTTTATTTTTTTAAAATGTACACTATTATAGATTTGTTCTTTTATTTATTGATTTATAGATTTTGAATGCGATAAAATTGTTATTAAAATGAGATATAAAGAATGTTACATGCGGAATCACGAGGGTCAAAATTTAATACATTGATTTTATGTTGTCTTCGATTCGATATTTTAATATTTTATGATTTTGTTTCGATTTAGTATTTTTAAT
The DNA here is from genome assembly GCA_036759665.1 of Gynandropsis gynandra. NCBI lineage: Eukaryota > Viridiplantae > Streptophyta > Magnoliopsida > Brassicales > Cleomaceae > Gynandropsis > Gynandropsis gynandra. The sequence continues at coordinate 14,918,667 of CM071875.1, forward strand.
ATTTTATAATTTTGTATTCTAATTGATATTTATATTTTAGACAATTTATTTGGTTTATATAATGTATTTTAGATTTTTTAATCAAAAATTTTAACTCACGAGCTAATTCATTTTTAACGAGATCATATAGATTGGGGTGAGCTATAATTTTTTAATTGAATAAACCAACCCGTTTTCTCGTAAGATTATAACGTGTTATATTAGATCGAGTCTGAGTCCATCCATTTTACACTCTAGATAAATGTAGAGCTGAACATTTTTACTCATTTGACGCAAATGAAAGCCCATCCACTTTAACCAACAATACTATTTTAATTTAAGCTTGATAGATGGTATTTTTACATGATAATCATCATTATCTTCGTTACTATACGAAATATATTAGATTCTAATACTATATTAGAATTGAATCAATATATTATATTAAAATTGAACTAACATAGTTTTCCATGAATTAGAAGTGAAGAGGTTTATATATAAATTAATCGGAATAAAATCGAAAAGTATACCATAAATATAAATTGAAAATATACCAAAACTTATATTGCTGTTAAAAGTGAAAAATATAACAATATTAATATAAACTTTCCGTATTCTCCTCGCTCACCTGGCACAACCCCGTGTTTGAATGGTATCATATCAATCAATAAGCAATCATCTCCAGGTGTGCACCGAATCATGCACAGCTCCACTTGTGTGAGCTGAATAAGAAAATAAATAAATCAAAGTTTCCCTACTTCTCTAACCATTAGTGATATTTGTTATGATGTTATTCTGCCCTTCATGTTTCGCATCTTTAAAAAATTTCACCACACTTCAAATATAATCCAATTAAATAATTCGATAGCATATATAATTTAAACAAATACTAAAAAGACTACGTGTGCACGAATAATTAAAATGAATTAATTATTAATTAGTAATAATAATTAATATTTTTAGAGGATGAACATGTGTTCCCTCCTTTTTTTAAGAAGGATAGATTTCCTTTTATTTTATATTTAATTCATCGTTTCTTTTTCTTTTCTTATTTTGGAAACAAAAACAAACAAATGCAATTACAATTACAGAAGGAAAAAGGAAAATCCAGGAAAAAAAATCTGTAAGGTGGTGAATCGTGATTCGCTCGAACGACACTTGTTGGGATTTTCAGAAATTAGGGTTTGAGATCAGATCTTCCCGTTGTTGTCTCTCTTTTTTCACATCTCTAAACGTAGGCGGAGGAAGTAGAAGAGGGCCCAGGTAGATTCGAAGCTCCGAGTCGTGTCAAATTTGCACGATTCGTCACCTTTTGATCGTCCTGTTCATGTTTATGTCTGTATGTTTGCATGCGCGTGAATTCGCATCTACAATTCGCTCGTGTTCGTGTTCATGTTCATCTCTCTCTCTCTCTCTCTCTCTCTGTACACGTGAATTAGTGTTAGTGTGAATTACATGGCGTTGAATGTGAATGTAAATCTGAACGTATTTTATTTCAATCTAGGTTGTTTTCTTGAGAATTTGTTTTATGGTTGGAGCTAAACTTGATGTATATTTGATTGATTTTGATGAAGATGACTTGGGTTGGTAGGGTTTGGTTTTGTGAAGATTCAATCGAATATTCGCTTTTGTAAGCTGATTGATTGGATCCGAGGTTAATGGTGTTGTCGGAAGAACGTGGATGGATCTGTTTTCTTTTCTTTTCTTTTGCTTTTGCTTTTGTCTTCTAAGGCTTTCAGATTCTATAATTTTGTTGATAATTTGGTGTAAACTTGAAGGTGTTTACTTGTCGAAGATAAGTAGTAACATATGGACGGTTCAGAAGATTCTTCTGCAATTCAAGAGCCACCTGACCCAGAAATTCTCGAAGTGGACCCAACTAGTCGTTATATACGGGTACCCGATGATATATTCTAAGAATCTCTAGCATTATCCTTTTTTGTTCTTTTTAGGTATGCAAGAATAAGGAACCTGGATAACATATTACGATCCATCTTTAGTTGACATCATATCAATTAAACCGGGATGTTCAGTAAAAGTAGATTGTGGATTTAGTTTTTCTGACCTTAGATATAAGCTTTATATGCAAGTCTAGTTGTTCGCGATGAATCAAACAAGGTTTTATAATGCCCATTCTTTCTTTATACCCTCCCTAACTATTAAGTAATGTGGATTTACAGTACAAAGAGGTGATTGGAAAAGGCGCGTTCAAGACAGTGTATCCTTTTCAACACTATTTTATTGCTTTTTCATCTTCATGTCTGGTAACCTTGACTTCGATAGCTTACTAGAAACAGTGTTATACTTTTTAAAAAAAGATGTAGGAGAAATGATCAGTTTGTTTGACGTTCTGCATCATTTTGAATCCGTAAACTGTAGATGCCTTGACTCGATGAATCAGGTATAAGGCATTTGATGAAGTAGATGGGATTGAAGTCGCGTGGAACCAAGTACGAATCGATGATGTTTTGCAATCTCCAGATGATCTGGAGAGGCTATATTCTGAAGTGCGACTTTTGAAATCTTTGAAGCACAATAATATTATAAGGTTCTATAATTCGTGGATCGATGATAAGAACAAGACAGTTAACATAATAACTGAGTTGTTCACTTCAGGGAGCCTCCGACAGTATGTAACTATAAACTCTTCTTCTCTCTATCCCTCAGCATTTATGTAGCATTTACTTGCTTAATGTATTTTAGTGGTGTAAATGAGTCTTTCTTTTTAGGTACCGTAAGAAACACAAAACGGTGAATATGAAGGCAATGAAATGTTGGGCAAGACAGGTTTTAATGGGTTTAAAATATCTTCACAGTCAAGAGCCACCAATAATTCACCGGGATCTCAAATGTGATAACATTTTTATCAATGGAAACCATGGAGAAGTAAAAATAGGAGATCTTGGTTTAGCCACTGTCATGGAGCAACCTAATGCCAAAAGCGTGATTGGTATGGTTTATGCGTCCTATTTTTTAGATATTTTGTATCTAAATTTATTTGCATCAACATTATGTTCTTTGTATGCCATTATTTTTTAACTTTTTGTAAGGCAGTTGAAATATTGTGATATGTTTCAAACAGGAACCCCGGAGTTTATGGCTCCAGAGCTTTACGATGAAAACTACAATGAGCTTGCTGATATTTATTCATTTGGGATGTGCATGTTGGAGATGGTGACTTTCGAATACCCTTATAGCGAATGTAAAAACTCTGCTCAAATATATAAGAAAGTTTCATCGGTAAGTCGCAACAATGGCATTGCTATAATTTCTGACATTATTATTGACAAGATTGACCTACTAAATTTTTTTTCTTGAATTATGTTATAGGGGATAAAACCGGCTTCACTCTCTAAAATTAAAGATCCAATAGTTAAACAGTTTATTGAAAAGTGTTTACTGCCTGCATCAGATAGATCATCGGCAAAGGAGCTCCTGATGGACCCATTTCTTCACATGAGTGGTTTAACAATGAATAACCCATTACAACTTCCAGACATCGTAATGCCCAAAGAAGGAGCGTTTGGAGACCGTTGTCTCATGTCTGAAGGACCTCCTTCTGCGAGAAATCGACCTTTGTCTATAGATCTGGATGATGATAGCAATCTTCCCATTGTTAATACAAGTAACAACTCGGGATCTATGTGTGTTGAAGTTAGAAGGGCAAAGCGAGGAAACTTTTTCGTCCTTAAGGGTGAAGAAAACGATGAGCACTCTGTGTCACTAATTCTTCGTATTGTAGACGGGAATGGTGAGCATCCAACTTTTCAAATTATATATCTACTTAAACGTCAAACTGAGTTATTGTTCATGTGTAGGACGAGTGAGGAATATTCACTTCTTGTTCTATCACGACGGTGACACCGCATCGAAAGTGTCGAGTGAGATGGTTGAGCAGCTTGAACTCACTGATCAAAATGTCACGTTCATAGCAGAACTGATAGACATATTACTCGTTAATTTAATACCCAATTGGAAAACCGACATTTCCATCGATCATCTCATCCCTTTGAGCCGATATCAGAACTCGAGAGACCATCAGAATGGTATTCAGCTCCAGAGAACGGAGGAGAACAATTTCCATAACGCATGTGACTCTGTGAGTCACTCATGGTGCTCGGATTGCCCTCTATCTAGCGAGCTTAACAACACAAGCATGACGGTGGAGGATCACGAACTGGAGTTAGTTTATGCGACTGCATCATCCAACGAGGGGAACGGATCCAAGAGGTCGTCTTGTGGGTCTTTTGTATCCCAAACGGAATCAAGAAGTGTGGAGGAAGAAGAGGAATTCAGACAAGAACTGGAGAAGATAGAGACAAGGTACAGGGAGGAGATGAAGGAGATAACGAGGAGAAGAGAAGAGGCAATAATGGAGACTAAGAAGAGATTGTCTCAGAAGAAGATGCAACAGGTTGAGTAGCCAAAGTGAGTTTTCCTCTCTCTACATGGTTTTCCTTTGTTTTTCTTTTTTTGAGGAGGTTTTCACTGTCCCTTTTTCTTTCTTTATTGAAGAATGCTCTTTATTCCTTCCAAGTGTAAAAAGGTTCTTTGGGAAGAAGAGCTTTTCTCCTCGTGGGTCTTCTCTTTATTTCTTTTGAGACTTTTTCTTTTTTGGTCTTTTGTGAAGATGTAATGTGAGCTAAGATCATGAATGAATGAATGACTTTGTTTAGGGGAAGTTACATAACATTCTCTTCTCTTTTATATGCAAATGGTTTCTTATTTGTAGAAGATCCATTCACCTATTTGACTTGCCTTAATTACGTAAAAGTAAGAATTCTGATATAACAAAAAAAGAAAATAGGATGGAAAAGCTAGAATAACCGAATAGTTAGAGATTCTGCAAGCGAATATCATATAGCCTAATTGACTGCAAGTTGAATAAGATGACCCTCTTTAAGCGATGACCTCTTTAGATCCAGTGGTTACCGCAAGGAATGACGTTGTAGTTCCCGGAGAAATATGTGCTTCTAAAAGATGTCTGATTCCAAAGTTAGTCCTATACTTATGACCCGTTATCAGGAAAAGAATTGCGGAACCTCTGGCTTTTCCTTCGTTTGTGGATTTCCTTTCTAGAATGTGTCCTTTCTAGAATAATTTTTGCAAAAATAATTTCGTTTTTTTTGCGTTATTGCCTTTAATATACATTTAGATTAAGGGTGTTAAATATAGTTCAACCATCTTCTTCCACCAGCACATTGTTACAGTTCAAAATTTTACGAGCCTAAAATTATAGGTATGTGATTTTGCCGTCAGGCTAAAACGAATTCGAATCTATTAATGGGGTGGTGTTTTATCGGCTCTCGAATCTAATATTGCTTTATATATTAATACAACAAAATATTACATAATCAAATCAAAATATAACAATCCAAATTTCATGAATGACACAGTCATGGATTGTCTTCTATTGTCCACTATTCATATCAACCAACCAAATCATCATCTACATTTGTTATTCATATTATATTTTGAGAAATTATATAACAATTTATTGTAATATCAAAAGCATAGATGTACTATATTCGTTATATTCAAATATCCACGATCGCGCACAATTTAATGCATAGACAAAGTGTAGTTTCTATATTTGTTGAGCACCCTAAAATCAACACTAAATGAGACTCCTAAAGCCACTATGGTAATAGTAATAGAAATACTTAAAACATCAAATGCAATTAGCGACAATTCTTTTCCATGAACCTCCGGTTAAAAAAACCATTCAAATTTGCATTTCATTGCATGTTTATCTTAGGACCCCTTAATAATATTTAATCTGTTATCCGAAGAAAGTGCTTTGTCATCAAAATCGACAATATCTTATTAAATTCAAAGATCGAAAGACGTCATAGAAAGAAACCAATTATGGATGATATTGAATTAAAAAAAACTTATTGAACACACACATAACAAAATGTGACTATACCCATGTTATTTTGCCTCTATCATTTCTATATATAATGTATACTATACATACACACAACAAAATCCAAACCTAAGCGAAAAAACTCGATAGTAGAATCGAAACCCTAACTGTAGAAGAATAGAAACCCTAAAGTCGAACAAAAGTGAAGCAAAGCGGCAGAAGAAATGAAACCTTAAAGCTAAACCGAAGAAAAAAAAGAGAAATGAACTAGAAACCCAAAAGCTAAACCGAAGAAAAATCATATAACTTATGATTGACAAAACCTTAAACACCAGACAAGAAAGACAAAACGAAATCTACGAAACCCTAAACTGAACACCGAAGAGAAACAAAAAATGGTTTGAAAAATTTAATCGTACTTTAGTAAACCATGGCTTTGTAGTGAATGTATCGAATTCATGTGTTCACTCAAAGTTACTTGGGTATGATTGTGTGATCATATACTTATATGTTGATGATATGTTTGAACCAAAATTCAAACATAAAAGTAATCATTGAAACCAGAATGCTTCTATCATCTTATTTTGATATGAAAGATTTAGGAGAAGTTGATATCATTCTTGGTGTTAAATTCATAAAATAGAAAATGGTTTCTCTATGTGTCAATCATATTACGTTGAGAAGATTATTAAGAAGTTTGATTGTTTTGATGAATTATCTATAAGAAATCCTTATGAACCTAGAATGAATCTTAAAAGAAACAATGGTGATAGTGTTTCACAAACTGAAAATGCTAAGATCATAGGAAGTGTTATGTATCTCATGAACTGCACAAGACCAGACATTGCTTATGTTGTAAGTAGACTAAGTAGATACACTCAGAATCCTAACAGTGAACATTGAAATCCACTTCGTCGATTATTGAAATACCTTAAGGGAATTATGAATTTGTGCTTACATTTTAACAAGTTTTCTGCAGTATTAGAAGGTTATTGTGATACAAATTGGATGATAGAAAATGATGAAGTGATTTCCACCAGTGGTTATGTGTTTACCTTAGGTGGAGGAGTTGTTTCATGGAAATCATTGAAACAAACTTGTATTGCTTGGTCTACTATAAAATTAGAGTATATCGCTCTTGAATTGGCTGATCATGAAGCTGAATGGTTGAAAAACCTATTAGGAGATAATCAATCGTGCGAGTGTACAATTTCTGTCTCTTTGCATTAGGACTCACAAGCCGTCATTGGAGTTGCAAAGAATTATATGTATAACGGTAAAGTAAGACATATTCACATAAGACATGGAGCATATAAACATCTCTTGAAAGATGGAGTGATGTCTTTAGAGTTTGTGAGATCCGAAAGAAATTTGGCAGATCTTCTAACAAAAGTATTATCAAGAAGAATCATTCAAGAATCTTATAAAGGAATGTGACTTAAACCTCTGGCTTGAATTTTATTGAGCACATTAGTCCATTCCTATTTTGTGATTGTAAATTCATAACTTTAGTTGTTGAGTGGCCCTATAAAAGACTTGATGGATGATTGAGATGTAAGTCGGAAAAACTTATTCCATAACTCTAGTTGTTAAGTGGTCCTATAAAGGACTTGATGCGTGTTTGAGATGTAAGTTGGAAATCTATATCTCTAGAAGTTGAACGATCTTTTGAAGGATTTGTTGTATGATGATATGGAAATCTAACAGACTTAATAACTTAGTAGCTCTATTGGTGAGTGGTAGGTAATTATGACATACTTAATGAAGTTAATGAAATTATTGTTGAAATGGGTGTTGATTCACTATGCGTTAATACATTCGAAAGATATTGATGCTTAATTAATTAAATTCCTACGTTTATGCGTTTTCATTCATATTTTTAAAATGTCGTAGTCATTTGTTGGTGGGATTGTTGAAAAATGACTTCTGATTTTCCAAATTTTGTCATTTTATGGAAGTTCAAAAGTCTCACATTGTTTGGGAGAATAAACTGTTTTCAGTATCTATAATCTTGTACATTATTGCTATCAAATAGGGATTTTGAGAATGTGGATGATTTTACAAAATTTACCACACACGCTACCAAAATTGTTGTGACATTAATGAGAGAAACCTAAGTGAAACAAATAAAAGAGAAAAAGTGTTTTATTAGGGTTTCCAAATTTAAAGGCGGTGTTCAAAGCCCGTTAGAGGAATGTAAAATGTTCGGAAAAAAATATAGTCTCGTCCGTAAATCTTGTTTTCAATAGGTTTAAAAAATTAGACTTGAACCCGTTTTAAACTGACTGACCGAATTGACATCCTTAATCTTGACTTTAATCTAGATGATTAGTTATAGCTTAAATATATTTTGAGGTTATAAATTATTTTAATTTGGTTCTGTTAGATATAAATTATAATATTTTATAAATATATATTTGTAATATATATTAAAATAATATAATGAATCTAATAATAAAAATAATATTTTATTTTGAAATATAATAAATATAAATTACTTTTTTTATTTTCATTCATCAAAATAACTTTTTATAAATTAAAGTGAAAGTTAAAAGTATGGTTTACGATAACAACTAAACCAATTGGATCAAAATCGGAGGTGATCAAAAGTTATGGACTTGTTTGCAAGTTAAGACTTCTAATGAGTTTTTGGCGGGATTAATTTGGTGGCAAAAAAGAACAAAATCAAAATCCAAAAACCCTTCGGCGGAGATCAATTTCATTTCCTCGCTTAAATCAAAATCGTTTATTTTCTTTCCGAAACCCTATTTTCGATTTCCCCAAATCCGATTCCTCGTCGATGGCTCGGCCGGAGATTCAGTTAAATGCGGCGAAGCGGTCTTACCGGAGCGCCAAAGAGATAGGAAACCGGCGCGAAGAAGCGAGGTGGGCCAACATGATAGGAGACATCCTCAAGAACGCAGGCGAGTACGTGGAGGCTCTCAAATGGCTTCGGATCGATTACGAAATATCTGTGAAGCACTTGCCCGAGAAGGATGTCCTTCCGACTTGTCAGTCTCTCGGCGAGGTTTATCTCCGTCTCCGCGATTTCAAGCAAGCGTTGATTTACCAGGTAAATACAACCTCTCCTATTCTCTGCTTCTGAATCTCTTCGATTCAAGGATTTTAATGTACTCAGAGATCGTAGATTGTTCAACTAGTTTTTGTCTCCTTCGCTCAGTTGAATGATTTGAGATTTTGTATTGTGTAAATGCCATATTAGAGCAGTCTCTCTGCAGATGAATTTTGAGTTACTAGGAACATGGGTTAGGTTCATATGTTACTATTGGGTCGGACATCCTTGCCATATTAACAATAATTTCTTAGTCGAGCTATTGTTTGCGTTTTTGGGTTGTGGCAGAAGAAGCATTTACAGCTTGCTGAGGATGCTAAAGACACTGCAGAGGAGCAACGTGCTTGTACTCAGCTTGGTCGTACATACCACGAAATGTTTTTGAGCTCTGAGGATGATCATGATGCCATTCGAAATGCAAAAAAGTACTTTAAGTTGTCCATGGGGCTTTCACAGATTCTCAAGCAGAATCCACCTGTTGGTGGATCATCTTTTCTTGAAGAATACATTGATGCACATAATAACATAGGAATGCTAGAACTTGATCTTGATAATTTGGAAGCAGCTCATGAAATACTTACAAAGGGGCTGAAAATTTGCGATGAAGAGGAAGTGAGAGAAGATCATGCTGGGCGCAGTAGGCTTCATCATAACCTAGGAAACGTTTACATGGAGTTGAGAATGTGGGTTAAAGCAAAAGAGCATATCGAGATGGATATCAAGATCTGTCACAAAATTTGTCATCGCCAAGGCGAAGCCAAGGGGTATGTTAATCTCGGGGAACTGCACTACAGGATTCAGAAGTATGAAGAGGCACTTTCATGTTATGGTAGAGCTCTTAGTCTAGCCAAATCCATGGAGGACGAGAGTGCATTAGTTGAACAGATTGAGCAAAATATTAATACAGTCAAACAAGCCAAAAAGGTAATGGAAGAACTGAGGGAGGAGGAGCTTAAGTTTAAGAAGTTGTCTCTAGAATTGAATGACGCTAAAGGATCCCCAGAAGAACGGAGGCGTATGCTCCAGGTTAATGCATGTCTTGATTGTCTTATTGATAAATCTAGCATGATATCCGCATGGAAGAAGGTGAGTTCCATCCCTTAAAACTCCTTGCATTTCAGTACAAACACTGCTTTACTATTTTATGGTTGAGAGGCTGCCATAAAGCTTTATGAAACCTACAAGTGCAGAAAGCTTTTTAACTAGATTTATGCTGATTCATCTCACTGTCACGAATATTCTGTAGAATAGGTAGCCGTAAATGTATTACTTTCTGCTGATCTCGATTTTCTGGGATTATGTGGAGGATCTGTCATATGATGTGGGTTAGGAGTTGGATTAAAAATACCAAAAGATCTTTTGATATTTGCGGTCTCAAGACAACATGTTGAAACGTATACTGTTGATGTAAACGATGAGTTTTAATTTGCAAGAGAAAGCATTATGACTGATCAAACTGGTGACAAGTGTGGATTCATTGTGACGCAATATTATACAACTGCCGTTTGTAACCTATCCATAGTGTTGCATGGGAAAGTTTCATCGTCACTGCATTTAAATGGGCCATCATGTTCCTCTATAATTTTCAGGAAAGTGTTACTAATGTTTATATCTGACTCAAGTGATTTTTTGTTTCTTCTTTGAATGTTTAGCATCTTGAATATTCAAAAAGAAAGAAGAGAATATCAATTGAACTCTGTGACAAGGAAAAGTTGAGTGATGCCTTCTTGGCTATTGGAGAATCGTACCAAAAGCTCAAAAATTTTAAAAGGGCACTCAAATGGTACACCAAGAGTTGGGAGGGTTACAAGTCCATTGGTAATCTAGAGGTGAGACTGGTTTGGTTGCACTCTTTATTATTACACATATATTTCAATATTTTCATATGAAATTGGTTCATAAAATCAGAATTCTGTTATGAGTCTGTATCGAAACATGCTATTGTGGGACCAGACAATGGTTTTATGATGATAGGATTATCCCTGCTCGTTTACTTTTTCTTCATTTAGCTTTTTACGTGTGCTGATTGGTTGCAGGGTCAAGCGCTAGCGAAAACTAGTATCGGTGATGCTTTAGACTCTATCGGTGAATATAATGGAGCACTCCAAGCATTTGAAGAGGGGTACAGGTAGGTCTATTTCTCTTTGAATCAGTGCAGGAGAGTCCTCTATTTGATGTGGTTGCATAACATGGTGCTACTATGCTGAAATTTTAAATCAGATGATAAAACAACATTAAATATTTGATTGTGCTCTGCTGCCATGTTGCTACAATTAACTTCTTACTTTTTGATGCTGCGTTTGGTTAAACTATCATTGCTCTAGAGCTAATTTACAAATAAAGCATGCATGGGAATGAGGACTTGTCGTTGTATCAATTTTTCTTAGCTGGACGAACTAAATTTCTGCCATTAATATCAGTGGTAGCAGAGTTCTTAGTTGAAGTCTTCTATGCCTATTAGCATCTTATATTTCAAACATTTTGCTAATGCTTTAAGTTGCTATTACCTGAAGTTGTGCTCGATTTTCAAAATTTTGTTGTGATATCTGTCTTATAGATTCTTTTATACATAAATATCTCTCCTTATAGTGAATTGAACTGATGGTCTTTGTTGGATACATCCTATTCGATGTGATGTTCTTGTGTAATCTTGCAGAATTGCTTTAGAAGCCAATCTTCCTTCGGTACAGCTTTCTGCATTGGAAAATATGCATTACAGCCATATGATACGATTTGAAAATGCTGAGCAAGCCAGGTAATGTGGTGATGCAAACAGATTTTTACCCATTTAGGCAAACTGGTCTTTCTTAGTCTCTACCATTAGTTGATATACATCTGATAGATTGTACCGAATTGTAGACTAAATTTCGTGTTTTTCTACTTGGTTTTCATATACAAATATTTTTTTTCTCATAGATATTATTTATTATTTAGGAAGTTGAAGGTCGAAATTGAAAAGTTAAAGGAGTTAAAGGATAGTGCAAAGATGGAATGTGCTGCAGAAGATGGATGCCCTGAAACCGAGTCAGAAGGAAATGAGAACTCGTCAAATGATAAGTCAAATACATGTAGCTCGCCAGATGTCCAAATATCAAAGATGCAAAGATCAAAAACGTTAGCAGGATTAGATGACGAAAACGATGACATGGCACTGATTTCATTTCTCCAGCCTAGGAAATGTCTTTCCAAAAGAAAAACAGATAAACCAGGAATACAAGATGTTAATAATGAGCAGACAAAGGGTTCCTTAAAGGAGTTATCAGAAAAAACAGGCAGTCATCAGACAATCGTTGGGCGTAAGCGTATTCGCGTAATCCTATCAGATGATGAAAGTGATACTGAGTATGAGCTGGGATCCCCAAAAGGCAGGTGTCTCAAAATTTCTGGGCAGAATGTTGAGGTCTCTGAAAGAGGTACTTCTTTTTAATAAATACATTTTTCTCTTACAATATATTCTGTCAAGTCGCCACAGCTTAAAAGATGCTTTACATGATGCAGTTAACTGTAAGGATAAATCTACAAGTCCACAAAATGATATTGAAGAAAGTTCATGCTCGTATAGGCCTCTTGATCCCATCCAGGTTTCTTTAAGTGGAAACCATTGCAGATCTTTGAATAATAGTATAGCTGTTAATACGGCTGAGTGTGGTACAAGGGGATCTCAATATGATACTGGGGATTCTAAGGGCACGCAAGAAAAATATGGAGCTACCGTCCTTAACTTCCACACGTATTGCAAACGAGAGGATGTAAGCATCTTGATCCGGTTTTCTCATTTTCATGACCATCTATCTGATCTATTGAGCTAAATCTCTCTTTTCTATCACTTCCATACTCCACAGGAAAAAATAATATTCAGATTCGAGAATGGCTTGCAACACATATTAGGTTCATGTTTTGTCAATGACAAGTTATCCATGGAGTCTTTGAAGGTGGAGCTTGCTTGCTTGTACTATCTAGAGCTTCCTGATGAAGAGAAAACCAAAGGTGTGGACTCTTTTCTTTTTCTCAGTAGATAACACCAGTTATTGATGAATTGCTTTGGCTCATGATTTCATCCTTCATTCATCTCTACAAATCTTAGTTTCCTGTTCGGAAAAAAAAAATTGTTTGCTTTCTCCTTATTTCACAAGTCATATGCCTATATATGTTTCTTCTGAGTTTGATTTATCATGGCCCAAGAAATTAACTCGAATCTTCAAACATGTAACTTGGACATCATCAGGTCTGTTGCCAATCATTCACTACATGGAATGTGATGGAAGAATTGTAGAACCTATGAAGTTATACGAGACTCTAACGGGGTCGACTAGAAGTGTTGTGATAGAAGCTTTAATTAATGGTAGGCATCAAATTCTTACTCTCCGAACGTTGGCCCTTTAAGATCCATTCCAGAGTTGCTGTTGTCATGTAAGTCATGTACTAATTTATACGTTGCAGGCTGGGTTCACAAGCGCCTCATGAAATTATACATGGACTGTTGCCAGGAGTTGTCAGAGATACCCAATATAAAATTGCTAAAGAAACTATATATTTCGGAGGTGAGAATGTGTCACTGTCCGAGTCACCAGTTAGTAAATGAAACTTCTCTTTTCATCTCCTCTGCAAACTTTTAGAGTGTAGCCACTAAAATGGTTTAGCATCTGCTGCTTGTATGATTATTAGGTAGAAGATGAAGTCAATGTGTCAGGATGTGAGCTGCAAGATATATCAGCTGCTCCATTATTGCGTTCCCTCCATGTCCACAACACAGTTGCCATGCTGGATCTTTCTCACAATTTGTTAGGTTTGCCTCTTTTCTTTGTGTAAAATATCTCTTAATTCTGATTTAAAAACTTTTATTAGTCTGCCTCTGCTAGCTTAACTCAGATGATAATACGGTAATGATTGCTTCAAAATCTAGGATTTTTATTTTCTATTGTCTTATTGGGTTATAGGGAATGGATCAATAGAGAAACTGAAGCAACTTTTTGCCTCGTCAACCCAGATATATGGTGCTTTGACTTTGGATTTGCACTGCAATCGATTCGGTCCAACTGCTTTGTTTCAGGTGGGCTATTAGCTCCACAACTAGAAAGTTTAATGTATCCATGTCCTCCTGTATTTTAATCTTCTATTGTTTACCAGATCTGTGAGTGCCCTTTGCTATTGACTCGGTTGGAAGTCCTTAATATTTCAAGAAATCGACTTACAGATGCATGTGGATCATACCTTTCAACCATCTTGAAAAGTTGCAAGGGTAACACTGCTCACCTTCTTCTTAATTTGACATTTATCTGTGGTGTTCTAATTCATGTAGTCATATCTTTTGGTTTATGTTTTCCACTGATAGATTACAACACAAAAGGCACATGAGATGAACAAGGGTAGATTGATAGCCTTCTTATGACCTTTGTTTTTACCTTTTTGTTTTGTTTTTCCATTTTTTAGCACTCTACAGCTTGAATTTAGAGCAATGTTCACTCACATCTAGAACAATCCTCAAGGTTGCCGATGCATTGGATTCTGAGTCAGGACTATCACAGCTCTACATAGGTATGCGTAATTGAATATTCCAATATATCTTCATGTAACTTTTTTCTTTGTTTCTAATGATGGGGCACTGTGACTTGTATGGCAGGATATAATAATCCTATATCAGGGCATGCCATTCAAAGCCTCTTGGCCAAACTAGCTTCTCTGAGCAGGTTCGAGCGAAAACACGAGGCAGTTTTAGTGCTCTCTTGTTTTAGGTTTTTAATTTGATAGTAATGCTGTCAAATGTTCTTCAATGTAGTTTTACAGAACTGAGTATGAATGGTGTGAAGCTGAGCAGCCAAGTTGTTGATAACCTTTCCAGAGTTGCTAAAACTCCGTGTTTATCACGGCTTTCGCTAGGCGGTTGCGGAATAGGAACAGTGAGGGAGCTTCTCTATTATATGCAGTTCATTGACCAAATTGATAAATTCTTCCTTACTGATCCAACTATATGTTGTGCGTTATTCCAGGATGGGGCTATAAAAGTGGCTGAATCGATATGTTATCAGAAAGAAGAAACTGTAAAACTCGACCTTTCAAGTAGCGGACTGGCGTATGCTTTCTTTCTTAAACTCAACACGGGTAGCATTCTAGCTTCTAGCATTCTTGAGCTGAATGTTGGAGGGAATTTAATCACTGAAGAGGTATGATTGTGTGCAAGTTTATCCATGACAATCTTGAAATCAAATTAGCATGTCGTTTTCTCCTAGTTTTGGAGATCCTAAACAACTACTAGTGTCTTACGAGTAAATTTCACCGTAACTCATTTGCTCTGGAAACAGGGAGTCTATGCTCTGGCAACGCTACTTAGAAATCCTCGTTGCAGCCTAAAAACTTTGATCTTAAACAAGTGTCAACTTCGGCTTTCTGGAGTTCTGCAGTTAATTCAAGCGCTCTCAGGTCTGTAACTTACAATCTTTTAAGCTTGCCCTGTGGCTAACATTGCTACTAGACCAACCTGTCATGTTAAGCTATCAACTATTTGTTTCGCAGATAATAAACATCTGGAAGAGCTTAATCTTGCTGAGAATGCTGAAATGGATGGGACTTGTGCCCTCTCGTATAACCAACCAGAAAAAGAAAGCTCAGAAGAGGCAAAGCAGAATCATGGAACACGTGATCCTGTGTCCAAGGCTGTTGAAGCTCGGCCACCATATCCATTCGACAAAAACAAACAAGGTCTATGTAAAACTAATACACAATGTGAGGATCTTGAAGTTGCAGACAGTGAAGACGAACAAGTAGAGGAACAAGCCGAGACATCTACACTCATTGACACCTCGCCTGAGTACCATTTCATCAAGGAACTTTCTGTTGCTGTCACAATGGCCAACCGGTTGCAAGTTTTGGACCTCAGCAACAACGGGATCTCGGTCCAATCCATGGAAACATTATACGCGTCGTGGGCATCAGAATCGAGAAGAGGGTTAGCCGACAGGCATGTGAAAGATCAGATTGTCCATTTTTATGTGAAGGGAAAAGAGTGTTGCCATGGGAAGCCATGCTGCAGAAAAGATTGAGTGAAGAAAGCTGATTTGCCTCTCTGTATATCTTTTGGTTTATGAGCTTCATTGTTCCTTTGATTCTTTTAGTTTTACATGTTTGTTAGCTCAAAGTCTTTGGGCATTTAAATGGTTATAGAATCTTGTATATATATGTAAGAGGATATTTTCATTGTATACCGAAAGAGTTACAAAGGGGTGCGATACGGACCGGCCCGGCCTGAACCCGGTCCGAGCCCGAAAAAAGCCCTAATTTTTTCGGGTCGGGCTGGCCCGGCCCGAATATGGTCGGGCCTAGAATATACGGCCCGAAACCCGGCCCAACGGGTTTTGGATGGGCTCGGAGGCCTAGAATATACGGCCCGAAACCCGGCCCAACGGGTTTTGGATGGGCTCGGGCCGGGTCTCGGGCCTAAAGAGATAACAAAAACTAAAAAATTTAAACACGTCTAAAACGCTAAATTAATCCGTACAAATCCAAATTGCACGTCAATAAAGTCCGAAACGCTTAAGAAATCAGTAGAAGTCTAATAGTCTAAAACAAAAATCAACAACGATTAAATACTATTTCATACAAGTTCATAAATAAAAAAAAAACAAAAAACAAAACAAACAAATTTGACTTGAATCTCTTGCTCTTCCGGTTTCACCATTTGAACTTCTCTCGGGGATTACTACAAAACAAGAAAATATGATCAATACCCTTAGCATTTCATTCTCAAGTTCATCAGCAGAATCCATTCTATTTCTACAAAACAAATTTTAGTGGAGAAAATGTACATCGAATTACAATCCGACCTCATGTATAGAGTTGAAACAGCAAAATGAAACAAAAAATCATCTCGGTGATGGACCAACTGATGACCAACGAGGTAACAAAAAATGAGATCAAACCTGAAATAAGCAAGCCATTGTTAAAAAAATAATAATTTATTTCAATATCATTAAAATTTTGTTAGCTAATCTAAATAAATATATATAAATATACATATAGTTTAGACATTATTAGTCAAAGTTAGAAAGTCAAAACCTTGGTTAGCAAGTAAGGTTAAGGGTCTGGTCCGTTTTTATTCTATTATTTATAATGATAAATAATAAAATATAATAACATATACTTATATTATATATAATAACATATATATATATACTTATATATTTAAGTTACAACCTTTATATACTTATAATAAGTATCTGCAGTTACGATTTCATTGAGCAAACCTCGACAACGGCGGCGGTTTGAGAACGGAGGACCGAGGACGACTGAGACAGCGGTGCGAGATGACTGCGATGAGGGGGAGGAGGACCAAGGACGACTGAGGAAGAGGAGGACCGAGAACGACGGAGACAGCGGACCGAGATGACTGTGATAACGGAGCGAGATGCCTACGACGAGGGGAGGAGGACCGAGGACGACTGAGGAGAACCGAGGACGACAGCGGGGGACAAGGACTGAGATGACTGCGACAACGGACCGAGGACGATTGCACAGTCGAGAGTGAGGGAGGGAAGGAATCTCAGAGGGTGAGGGAGGGAGGGATGATCGGCTTGAGAGTGAGGGAGGAGAAACAGAAACAGTAACACATGGTTCGATCACAGTTCGAGGCGGGCCATGTTCGGGCTCGGGG
>CM071875.1:14944064-14954706 GCA_036759665.1 Gynandropsis gynandra
GGAATCAATATACGAAATCACTTTCCACATGGTATCAGAGCGTTGATCTGAACCCAAACCCTAGCTATCACCACCGCCGCCGGCCACCTCTCTTCTCCTTGCTCCTCACCGCCGCCGGCCACCTCTCTTCTCCTTTCTCCTCACCGCCGCCGGCCAATCTCACCCTTCCCGTCGGCCCTCTCAACCCTAAACCCTCTCACCGTCGATTCCTACCACTCAAAACCCTAATCCCACCTTACCTCTGGCCGTCGTCCTCCACCCCCTCTCACATCCCGGCTCAACCATCTCTCCCTCGTCCCAAAGCCGCAGCCAGTTGTTATTGCTTTGCGGTCGCCTCCTTTCTAGCATCGGAACCTCGATCTACCCATAGATCTACCTTAGATCCAAAACCCACGTTCAGCTGTTGCCAACGTCCAAACTTCAGCCGTACCCGACCGGGCACTCATATACTACCCGATCGGGCGCATCCAATAACTACCCGAATATCTCACCTTTTGCCCTACCCGACCGGGCACCTCCATGAGAAACTCCTCAATCATGAAGCAAAGCTACTTCAAGCCGCCCCTTTGCTATTCACGCCGCCCGTAAATGCGCTTGCTGTCAACACTCGTCCGAATCAATCAAATCGTAACCGACAGAATAATCAATGGAATAGAAATGCAAATAGATCGTCATCGGGATATCAAGGTCGCTGTCAACTATGTGGCGTTTTTGGGCATAGTGCTCGCAAGTGTTCACAACTTGCAACTCGGAACTCCACCACCACAACGCCACCACCGTGGGCTTCATCACCACGACCATGGCAACCACGTGCTCACAACACCACTCTCACCAACTATGAACCGGAGTCATGGCTTCTTGACAGCGGCGCCTCTCACCATATCACCTCGGATCTCCAAAATTTATCATTGCATTCACCGTACAAAGGAGGTGAAGAAGTGGTAATTGGTGATGGATCCTCCTTGCCCATCACACATATTGGTTCACTCTCAATCCCTAACTCAATTGATGATAATTGTTTGCATCTTGATGAAGTTCTATGTGTACCTACTATGAACAAGAATCTTATTTCTATAAGTCAATTGTGTCGGACTAATGAGATTTCCGTGGAATTCTTTGATGATCATTTTCAGGTGAAGGATCTAAAAACGGGGGATCCTATAATTCACGGAAAGGCTAACCATGGTGTCTATGAGTGGCCGAAACCCAACTCCATTCAACCGTCCATTGTGGCTCTTCCCAGTGTCAAGTCCACTTTGTCCGAGTGGCATTCACGTTTAGGTCATCCCTCGCTTTCCATTTTAAAGCGTATTGTTTCTACGCATTCCTTACCATTGTCTAAGTCGAGTTTGTCGTCATTATGTAACTCTTGTTCCAGCAATAAAAGCCACAAATTACCGTTTCATGAATCTACAATCTCTACTTCATTTCCCCTTGAAATCATCTTCTCCGATGTTTGGACATCACCAATCATCTCGGTTGATGGTTTCAAGTACTATGTCATCTTTGTTGATCATTTCACTAGATATACATGGCTGTACCCTCTCAAACAAAAATCCCAAGTTCGAGAAACCTTTATCACGTTCAAAGCCCTAGTGGAAAAATAATTCCAAACCGTCATACGTACTCTCTACACCGATAATGGTGGTGAGTACATTGCCCTAGCCTCATTCCTCTCCACTCACGGCATATCCCATTACACCTCCCCTCCTCACACACCTGAACACAATGGCATATCAGAACGTCGTCACCGTCACATTGTTGAAACCGGCCTTTCTCTTTTGTCTCATGCGTCACTACCTTCTTCGTTCTGGTCCTATGCCTTCCCAACCGCGGTTTATCTCATTAACCGCTCCCCCGTCCCCGTTCTATCGTACGACAGCCCATTCACTAGACTTCTAGGCACCGAACCGAACTATCTTAAGCTTCGGACTTTCGGTTGTTATCCATGTCCATGGCTTCGTCCGTACTCCACACACAAACTTTCGCCTCGTTCAAAGCCTTGTGTCTTCTTAGGTTACTCCGCCACTCAGAGTGCCTACTTGTGTCTTGATCCCACACGTTCACGTATATATGCATCCCGTCATGTAGAGTTTCATGAAACCATCTTTCCGTACTCCAACTACTCTCACTATTTCCTAACCAACGTCTCCAACCCCAATCCACCCGAATCTTCATGGACATCACCCGTAAGTGTTGCACCCTCTTACCCTATGCCACACGTATCACCATCACCTTCCGTCACCCCTGTAATGGATCCTTCACCGGAAGTGCAGACTCATACGACTCCACGGGATGACACCATACTGTCCGAACAATTGCCTCCTGAAGTCGCCGCTCCAATAGCTCGAGGTAACACTCATCCAATGCAAACGAGATCTAAAACAAAACGGTTGCAGGCTTCAAGCCCGACCGGGCGACAGGTAAATCGCCCGATCGTGCATCACACCCGAGCGGGTGACCTTTCCACCCGAGTCGTGCAGAGTTTCGGGGATGCTTCAACAACAAATACCCGATCGGGCTCTTCATCTTCACCCGATCGGGCACATCATGCCCGAGCGTGTGACCATTCCACCCGAGTCGAGCAGAGTTTCGGGGCTCATTCAGCAACAACTACCCGATCGGGCTCTTCATCTTCACCCGATCGGGCACATTATGCCCGAGCAGGTAACACTAATACCCGAGTCGTGCAAAGTTACGGGGATCATTCTACAATGGTAACCCGATCGGGCCCGTCCTCTTCACCCGATCGGGCATTTCTCTCTGACACCGAACCTACATCCGTCTGTCAAGCCCTTAAAGATCCGAGTTGGAGGAAGGCCATGAGTGAGGAATTTGATGCACTTGTTCGTAACGGAACATGGGATCTTGTACCGGCTCAACATGCATCAAATGTGGTTGGATGCAAGTGGATTTATCGTATCAAACGATTACCTGATGGTTCGGTGGATCGCTACAAGGCCAGACTTGTGGCGAAAGGTTTTACACAACGCCCGGGTGTGGACTACTTTGAAACATTCAGTCCCGTAGTTAAACCGACTACCATTCGACTGATTTTGAGTGTTGCAATTGCAAATGGCTGGAGTCTTCGTCAACTAGATGTCAACAATGCATTTCTTCAAGGGCAACTCACGGAAGAGGTATACATGACACAACCCCCAGGTTTTGTTGATCATGATCATCCTCACCACATATGCAAACTCAACAAGGCAATTTATGGTCTCAAACAAGCTCCTCGGGCTTGGTATTCGGAACTTCGGGATTTTCTCCTCGGCCAAGGCTTTGTCAACTCCCTGGCCGACGCATCTTTGTTTATTCTTCACAATCCCGAGGTAACTATATATGTTCTTGTCTATGTGGATGACATTGTGGTCACAGGAAGCAACTCGGGAGCAGTCCAACGCTTCATCATAGTGCTTGGAAACCGCTTCTCCATCAAAGACTTGGGCAATTTATCTTACTTTCTTGGCATTGAAGTAACACGCACAGCCTCTGGATTACTTCTCACTCAACGCAAATATGTTACGGATATCCTCAACAAAGCTCACTTCTCCGAAGCTAAATCAGTCACCACTCCTATGGCCCCTAGCGCACGTCTTACCTTGTCCTCAGGTGACAAGTTAGATGACCCAACCAATTATCGGACTATTGTTGGAAGTCTACAGTATCTCACACTTACAAGACCCGACATAAGCTACGTTGTCAACAAATTATCTCAATACATGCATGCCCCGACAACGGAACATCTTCAAGCGCTCAAAAGGGTCTTACGGTATTTGGTTGGAACACGAGATCGTGGTATCTTCTTCACCGCTGGTAACACTCTCTCCCTACATGCCTTTAGTGATG
The DNA here is from genome assembly GCA_036759665.1 of Gynandropsis gynandra. Lineage (NCBI taxonomy): Eukaryota > Viridiplantae > Streptophyta > Magnoliopsida > Brassicales > Cleomaceae > Gynandropsis > Gynandropsis gynandra. Next base: position 14,947,914 of record CM071875.1, read on the forward strand.
CAGATTGGGCGGGAGATCGTGATGAGTATACTTCTACGGGGGCATATATTGTCTACCTTGGCAGCCATCCCATCTCTTGGTCTTCCAAGAAACAGAAATTCACCGCTAGATCATCCACGGAAGCGGAATACCGTGCTATTGCTGACACAGCAGCGGAACTTCGATGGATTATGTCCCTACTCACGGAACTAGGTATCTCCACATCCCAACCTCCCGTGATTTATTGTGACAACATTGGAGCAACATACTTGAGTGCAAACCCCGTCTTCCACTCTCGCATGAAGCATCTAGCTTTGGATTATTTTTTTGTTCGTCAACAAGTGCAAGGTGGCATCCTTCGAGTCTCTCACGTCAACTCAAAGGATCAACTTGCGGATTTACTCACAAAACCGCTTGCACGTCAACAATTTCTTACACTTTGTGACAAGATCGGCATCACCGAGGGTGCTCCGTCTTGCGGGGGCATATTAGCACAAAGGACATAAATGTAATTTACTCCATTAGGGTTTCATATTATCTTGTATATATATATCATAACTGATGTAATTCATGGTGGGAATCAATATACAAAATCACTTTCCACAATTCATGCCCTAAGGTGAGGAGTGATTCTTCCGAGCCTAAACCTCCTAACCATGAGTATGTGCAACCCTACCTTGCAGCAGTGATTAACCCGTACTATGGCAGCTTTACGAACACAATCCTAATTCCTAAGTTGATTAACCGACCGGTCAGATTCTCATTAATAGAACTTAACCTACAACTCAACAGTTCCGGATTCATCCTTTAACCTTCCAGCAAAGTCTGATTCCTATGTTACTGAGCGAGCAGCACTAGTATAAGAGTGATAATGTTGATTGTAGAACCGAATATCAAGATGAATAAGATAAGTCTAAGCATTAACGCATAAATTGTACATCCGTTACAAAACCGATATCCCTAACCCATAGTTGGGACTCTACTCACTCATGGAGTTTACTATCAAAGAAGATAACATAACCCTAAACATGATAAAACCCTAGGAAACCCGATGCCTCGGCCTTCCCTATTGTGTTACCGATGTGAGGATTGACGCTTCTCTCTTTCTCCAGCGTCTCCCGAGCCTTTCCTGATGTTTTCCAAGCCTTTCCTTGCCCTGTACGTCGCCCCCTTGCTCTAGATCCGTTCTGGTCTATAAATTAGCTTGTTTGAATGCAAGATCTAGTTCGTTGCGAGAAACGCGGCCCGCTCGGGTAGTGGTTTTACCCGGTCGTGCAGAGTCGCGCCCGGTCTTGTACTACGTCCTGCCCGATCGTGTGATTGAATGGCCCGAGTCGTGTAAACTCTCGGGGATTTTTGGAACGAATTAACGCTCGAGCGGGTACCTTGTATGCACCCGATCGGGTATGGCTACCCGATCATGTTGTCTTCGTGCCCGGGTCATGCAAGGTGTGCAAATAAACCCCGTAGGTTTTACCCGAGCGGGTAGACCTTGGTGCCCGAGCGGGCACTCTTCTGCTCTTGATTTTGCTCTTTTTCGCTCGTTGCTCGGGTGTTCCTTTGAGTTCTGAGTCATGATACGATGGATACTAGCATAAAAAGTTCGAAGAGTTTAGTCATTCCGCAAATCAATGCGTCACATGAACAAAGGCCTAAGCGTACTGAGTATAGCCTTATATCTACCGAAAGTGCTGAGCCATGAAATCCTACCAAAGATCTAAGTCTACTTCACAACCCTAGATAACGTCCAAGCAATCTCCATACTTATTTCCCTAAGCTTTTGATATAATTAAAATCGCTTCTTCTCGTTCTTATTCTTTTCTTTCTCTTTTCGGTACTTAGATCCACGCTTGGTTCCTAGGACGTCGAAGTCGAAGAGGGATGGCTTTCTACTTAGACCCAGGCTGCCTATGGCATCTCATAAGGTCGCGTGACCTTAGAGGAGTGAAGAGGTGCGTTATTGAAGATCTCATTTTTTTTATTTTTTATGATTACGCAACACTCTAACCCTTAGGACGTAGAACAACGCCTCTACCACCACTTATACCCGAACCATCGAACATCGATGTACTCATGTCAATCCTAACTCGAAATAGTGAAAAACTTATCCTAGATGACATCGGAGTATAAGCGTGTGAAATCTAACTCATGAACGGTATGAATATATCAATTAAGCTAAGGCTAGACGGTATACACGGAGATATGACTACTTGGTACCGAAACCTAAGGAGTGAATTCTACTTTCGATCAAGGGCTTCAAACACAACTACTCGACTAATCGGTATCAAAAGGCTTCTAAGCAAACCTAAACCATTGTTCATGATTCGACAAGGATGCAAAACATGACTAAAGCTCGAAAAAATTTCACTAGGTATCCATGTTATTCCTAAACCTAAGCGCAAATATGTCGCTCTAAATAAGAATCCGTATCACTAGACGAAGAGTACCTCCCTAGACCTAAACGGAACACAGTCCCGGTGTTCGAGACCTAAGAGGGATACCCGCATGTAAAAACTCGAGAAAATATAAAAAAGATAACGAGTACACCTGGTGTGTGCGGCTTTCTCGAATCGTGATACATCCGGATTGTGTGACCCTCTTTTTCTCTAATGCATGTGTTAGCATGAAGGACCTGAGATGAAAATCATGCAATGCAAGAGATAGAGCAAAGATCACTACATAAGTAAGTTCCAAAGAGAGCGTACATAATCGCTAAAACTAAAAAGAAAGAAAACAATAAAAATAGGTCCATAAAAGATGAAAAAGAAAAAGAAAGAAAAAGGAAAAAGGGAAGAGTGGTCTAATCCTCATCCTCTCCACCGCGGGTGGCCGAAAGGTCTGCTGGCTCCGTGGGCACCCCTTCCCCAGGTGGGAAGTAGAAAGACTGCATCTCGTAGGGGATGTGAGGACGGTACGGGATGGCGCCAGTATGATAAGTCCTGAGGGATCGGCACGTATGGCTCCTAGTAATGCTGCATACTGAGCTGCTGAAATCGACGGACGGACTCCGTGCGGTAATACGTATGCTGGATCGACTGCTCCTGGAGCTGCTGCTGCTCCGCATACCTCACAGCCTCGATATCGTGCCTCGCCGCCTCCATGTCGTACCTCTGTTTATCATAAACGACTGATACCTGGTCTCCTCTTCGACATACCTGAGGACGTCGGAGACTCCTTCCATGGAAGGAAAGTCAGAGCGATGGTGATGATACTCTGGTCGGGTGCGAGAATGTGTGGCGCGTCGGCTGCGCTGCCTCGACACGGATGGTCCTAGTGCAGCGGCTGGAGGTGGATCCATCTCAGCTAGCCTCGGGTCGATGTGACCGATGGCTGAGTCAATCCTGAATCATGACCCCTCCTCAACTAGACTCGGCATCTGAATCTCTCGTAGGTCAACTTCCAAGTTGCGACCGTGCTTGTCCTTGTAGCACCAGATGACGTTGTACCTCTCTAACGTAATTGCCCTTCGGTTGCGTAGGTTCTGGAGGTTCAACTCGGGCTCTATGTCGATCTTATCCTCAGTCAGGATGCCAAGGTTGATCCCGACTCTCCGTGCGATCATCGTGACTATGCCACCGCACATGATCTTCGTATCCGTGCTACACTTCTCGGTGGCTATGTCATGGAAGTGCCTCATCACTAGCGATGCCAAGTCGACATCCAAGATATCCCACTCATCGGGCTCAAAGCCTGACTGCACCACCCGCCTAAGGTATGCCAACTCTGTGTGGTTGACTCCACCTTGCGCTCCCTTTCCTAGTATAGAAGAGACTAGGAAGTAATGAAATACCTCAAGGTGGGGTAGCCTATTTGGCTGGCCTTCGACCTCGTCGAGTAGTCTCTGTACGCAATCTGAGCCCAGAATTGTGCTTGAGGGCTCCGGTTGTGCTCTGGCATCTTCGTGAAGTTGCAGTGTGGAGCGTCAAGGATGATTGCGAACTGTCTTTCGCTGAGCCGGTAGTTCTGCCCCAGCAGACGGAACTCCATGAAGGCTCTCTCCCGATCTCCGGACTCGGGAAAGAATGCTGCGTACGATGCGAGGAACTTCGCCGTGAGGTTGCGGTATGTGTACTCCTGCGTGTCCCTCAGTCCCGTCCATCCTAGCGTGTTGAAGATGGCGTCTATGTGCTCCTCGATGTGGAGAGCACTCATCGCTTCGGAATATAAGAAGCGGGACGGGAAAATTCGCGGTTGAAGGTCCGTGAACCTCGACGTCTGACCGGACAAGAACGTCGTCGTCCAGTAGTTGTATTGTTGGTGGGATGTGGTGATAGGCATGTAGGGCGTCAATTCCGTTACGGCATCCGACCTCGCTGGCCATCCGTGTTCTGGGTCATATGCGTCAGATCGGCGCTTCTTGGAGCTCTGAAAGATCTTAGGGGCCATCTGCAATACAATCGAATAAGAAAAAAAATAAGCAATAGGCACGGTTTTGCATGATGCCCGATCGGGTACAAGAGATAGCCCGGTCGGGTAGAAAATCGTAAAATCACCCCCGTAGGTAGTGCCCGACTCGAGCGAACCTACTGCCCAATTCGGTAAATGTCTACGACGCCCGACCAGGTGCTAAACCTTGCCCGATCGGGTAGAATCACGAAATCGCGACCTGCAGTTCGCGATTCATGGTTCAATCGACGATTTCGCCCTAAATCTTTCCTAATCAGACCTAGATCTAACCCATAGCAGTCCAAATCACAAAATAGTTCATGGGTATACTTGGAATTCGAGAGAAGTTGAGGAATTTTCGGATTTTTTCAAGAGAGGGGAGGAAGAAGGCTATTTCGAGTAACCGGTGACGGTGGTGAACGGCGGCAGCACACAAGTGACTCCGGCAGGTGAGATTGCGGCGTGAGGGGCTGAAAATTCTGGGAGCACGCTCGGGCTGAAATTGTGAAATGAGGGTGGCCGCTCGGGTTACTCGAAATATAACTTACCTTGTAGATTTTTACGGTGCCCGATCGGGTACCATGTGCTACCCGATCGAGCGTCTCTCGTAATGACCTACCCGATCGGGTCCTCTTATGCTGCCCGATCGGGTTCTTTGAATCTGAAGGTTCCCGATCGGGTGGAGGTGTCTGCCCGATTGGGTACTGCTGCAAAACAGAATAGTTCATACGAGGAAAACCATGCAGCAAAAATCAATAGACCACTAAATTCCTAAATCCTAAAAATTGTCTAAGTCCTAGAAAAAGAAAAAGAGTTCAAAAACATAGAAATAAAACGGAAACGATGAAAAAGGATATGGTGCTCGGGTTGCCTCTCGAGAAGCGCTTGTTTAAGGTCGCGAGCCTGACCAACACATGGTACTCATCGGGTGGACGTCCTCGACGTCGTCTTGTCCGTAGCGTTTCGCGTGCAATATGTGTTCGGTAAGGTGCGGCACGCGAATTTGTCGAATTCCTTGCACGAACGGTAGCGTCTTCTCTAAGATCGGTCATGGTGCTCTCTAAGTTCGGTGCTAGGTCGTGCTGTCCAAACATTCTGGTTGAGCTGTTGATAAGTCCGGTTGAGTACTCTATGTAATCGGTTATGCGTTTGTCACTCGTTTCCTTCAGCTTCTCCAGAGATGTTGTATGTGTGAGCCTTTTGGGTGAAGGCTTCATCTTTACCTTGGGTGCTTTGTCGATGTTCCAATTGTGAGTTGGATGTTTGGTGCAGCATCTCGGCATCTTAGGATCATTTGTGTACTGCCTTGCACCGCAATTAGCTAGGGTTGTGTGGAAGTCTTGGTTGGGGGATTCCTCTTTCCTTTCGTTGTTGAGCGGCTCGGTCGGTACCTTGTAGTTACCTTCCTCAACCGCTACGCGATTCAAATCTAAGGAATCCTTAATCTGAACTTCCTCACAAGTTTCCTCGGCTAAACCTTCAAAGATGCCTTCGGGGAACACGAAATCGATAGGGCATGGTTGCTCAATCGTGTCCACTAAGCTGTATTCTTCTTCTACCTCGGGTTTCTTCGTGTGCTCATCAATGCCCGTAGCCTCATCCATTGTCGTGTTAGATTCATGTCCTTCTTCAATCAAGGATGGACTTGGCTGATCTACCGTCTCACAATCTCTTAGGTAGATCTTGCTGACATATTCACTAGGATTCAATTCTGAACTTTCCGATTCAACCTCTTGTGGTTGCAATGCCCCTTGTGCAAGATCTGAAGCTTGCGCGTCCAATTGTTTAAATAAATTGCCTATATTCTCTTTGGCGCTTTCTTGTTCCGCTTCCACTCCCATAAACAAGTTGCTTCGACTCTTAAACAGTTCAAGGAGGTAGTTGTACGTGGCGGGATAATCGAGGGCTGCTACGGATTGAGTCGGGTATGACTGAGGCACATATGACTGATAGCTCTAGGTTTGGGGTTCTGTCCATGGATAGAAATTCCCAAACGATTGCTGTGCATTCACCATACTCTCGGTGTTCCTGTACGGGATGTAGGCGTGATCGCTCCATTCATGATTGTACGTATTCCCGTAAGGATGAGTGTAGCTGTCGTAGATCTCTTCTTCATACCCCAAGCGTTTGGTTCCCATGATCGCTCTAAGTATCGCGGGTGGTATAAGTCGGAGAGCATACGACGAGTCTCGGAAAGTTGATGCCTCAATTCAGCTATGTCGGCACCCGAAGAGTTGAAGTTGTCCACGTTACCTCGCAAGATAAAGGACATCAAACTCAATTAAGCTCTGTGAGGTAAAGAAATTATTGACTCCATAAAAGAAACAAAAGCAAAAACAAAAATACGAAAAACAAAAGAAGACTCCGGAAAGGACTAGATCTTAATCTAGCTAATTCCTAGTCTAGGCCGTTATTAGTCCCCGTCAAC
>CM071875.1:14962771-14979169 GCA_036759665.1 Gynandropsis gynandra
ATCGTGTAGTACCAGGATCGATCTCTAGGGACTAAAGCAGCCAAAAGTTAAGAATATCACTAAACTAAGACAAAGGGAAGTAGATGAAGGCGTGGTGCGAAATATCTAAAGAACTAAGCTAAGTGGTGGCAACGATGGTAGGTTGGGGAAAACTTGGATATGACGAACACTACGGGTGTCGGGATACCGGGAATCGTATGGATGCAACAACTAAAAATCATAAACCTATTGAATTATCTTGATAACGGGAAATTTATGCCCTAAGGTGAGGAGTGATTCTTCCGAGACTAAACCTCCTAATCATGAGTACGTGCAATCCTACCTTTCAGCAGTGATTAACCCATACTCGAACACAATCCTAATTCCTAAGTTGATTAACCGACCGGTCAGATTCTCATTAATCGAACTTAACCTACAACTCAACAGTTCCAGATTCATCCTTTAACCTTCCAGCAAAGTCTGAATTCCTATGTTACTGAGCGGGCAGCACTAGTATAAGAGTGATAATGTTGATTGTAGAACCGAATATCAAGATGAATAAGATAAATCTAAGCATTAACGCATAAATTGTACATCCGTTACAAAACCGATATCCCTAACCCATAGTTGGGACTTTACTCACCCATGGAGTTTACTATCAAAGAAGATAACATAACCCTAAACATGATAAAACCCTAGGAAACCCGATGCCTCGGCCTTCCCTATTGTGTTACCGATGTGAGGATTGATGCTTCTCTCTTTCTCCAGTGTCTCCTGAGCCTTTCCTGATGTTTTCCAAGCCTTTCCTTGCCTTGTACGTCGCCCCCTTGCTCTAGATCCGTTCTGGTCTATAAATTAGCTTGTTTGAATGCAAGATCTAGTTGGTTGTGAGAAACGCGGCCCGCTCGGGTAGTGGTTTTACTCGGTCGTGCAGAGTCGCGCCCGGTCGTGTATTACGTCCTGCCCGATCGGGCATCAGCACCCGATCGTGTGATTGAACGGCCCGAGTCGTGTAAACTCTCGGGGATTTTTGGGACGAATTAACGCACGAGCGGGTACCTTGTATGCACCCGATCGGGTATGGCTACTCGATCATGTTGCCTTCGGGCCCAGGTCGTGCAAGGTGTGCAAATAAACCCCGTAGGTTTTACCCGAGCGGGTAGACCTTGGTGCTCGAGCGGGCACTCTTCTGCTCTTGATTTTGCTCTTTTCCGCTCGTTGCTCGGGTGTTCCTTTGAGTTATGAGGCTTGATGTTTGCTCCGAGTGAATTTATCTTCAAAATACGTGGTTTTACTCAGGAATTCGTCTATTTACGCTCGTTTAGGCCTTGTCGCCTTAAAACCCGAAAACCAACAAAACGGGCGTATGTAAAGGATAATCGTATCAGAAATGTAAATCTAACTATGAAATATATGCGAAAATGACACTAAAACCTAACCTAAAATCGATACACTTTAAGTGTTATCAGATGTCTATCCAAATAGTCGCACAGTAGTCGTAATTGCGTGACTGCATGGATACTTATCCACAACAAACATTTTGCAGTCACACATTCTTTTTTGAATACTCGCTACAAGTCTTCTATCCATGTCATTGCTTATCTCATACTCATCACTCAGCCTGTTCAATTCAATAACCTCATACTTGGATGTCTATCCATGTAACATTTTCTCAACGTAAGGTGTTAACTTTTGAGAATCATCACCAGTAGCTGCTTCCAACCTATACCTATTGAACCAATCAACCGTCTTTCTCAAACAAATATCTATAAGCTCTAGGATCGAAAACTTTTTTGACGTCTTCAACGTGGAATTTATTGAATCGACCCCGTTAATGGTTAATAAGTTGTACCTTTCACCTTTAAATTTGCATATTGCCCACTTAATGGGATCAAGTTCCTCTTTTTCCAAATAATTTTCAACATTAGGATACCAACACAAAGGTCAAAATGGTCACAAAGGTCACAACAATCACAAAAGTCACAAAGATCATATTTCTACCTAGCCTTCAAATCATTAATAGCACTTCACATTCATTCACTATGTATTTTTCTGCATTATGTGGTTAATCTCTAGTTAAAATTTCCTAGACTAAAGTTTTCGCAAGAATACGGATAGTGTAGTACCAGAGTCGAACACTAGAGAATTGATGTGATAACACGTAATCCGTAGTAGTTTTTATGTCATTCTTAGGTCTAGTTTTAGGTAGATTTGTTAGATTTCATTCATTTATCGAGTATATTCGAGGATTTCATCTACATTTCGTGTTTTGTGTAAGAAACGAAGACATGTCAAGAAACACGAGAGAAATTGGCAATTTAACCCCAAAATGACAAGGTTCAGCTTGTGCAAGACCGTGGATTGAAGAGAACGTGCAAACACCGAGCGAAAGGAGCGAAAACATCATTTTAGGTCGTGCACGATCGGGCATTAGAAGGTGCCCGCTCGGGTAATTGATGCCATGACAACCCCGTAGCTTTACACGACTCGGGTGCTCAAGGACACGCTCGGGCATGAGTGCCCGCTCGGGCCAAAATGAAGCAAATGGTCGGGTACAAGGCTTGCACGAGCGGGTAAAGGCTTTGCCCGCTCGGGCCCTTGTATTTCTCAACAAATTCCCAAGATTTCTAACAACCAAATCAGATCTATAAAAAGGGGATTCGAAGGAGATTTGAAGGGGGGGACTCAAGGACAATTCAGTGCCATTAGAGACACACTTGGAAGGATCGAGAAGGACGGATCTACGGATCCGAAGCATGGAGGATCTATTGAAGACATCGGTTGATGAATAGGGAGCACTCTCTTTCTCTATCTATGTTGAATTTAGATTTCTTTTGTGTTTTGTTTCCTGAGTTCATGTTCAAGTAGATCTATTGCCATAGGTTAGAGAGTATTGCCAACATGTAGAGAAGTCTTGTGCTTAATGAATGGTGGATCTTAATGCTTTCATACTTGTATGCCACTCGTTATGAATGAATTCGGTATTTTATCATGTTTTCAGATCTTATGGTTGTTCTTAATGCTTTCATTACCTGTACGCCACTTGAATGAATGATGTTAGGAGTCTAATAAACCAACGCCAGGGCATTAGACTTTGGAACTTAGCCATGATTTAGGGTTTAATCGGTTTAGAATCTACGCCAGGTCAATCGGTTAAATCTAGGGATTAGGATAGCGGTCGTAATGCGTGTATCCATGTAAGATGCGCAATGGATACATTGGTATATGCATGCTAGATAGTGGACAAGTCTACGGCAGTCAGTTCCTATAGGAGAGCTTGAATTTCCTGAACTCATGATAGTATCTAAGACCAATGTTAGAATTAGAACTTCGATACATCGTTGTGCAACTCTTGATACCTATGGTGATTTGTCGCTGAGTCATTCCCATCTTAGGTTTAGTTTGCATTTGCATTTGCATTCCATCTACATTAGATTCATCACGTCTTATTCATTAGTTTAATAGCTTATAAGTCGCATCAATTCCTTGTGTTCGACCCTAGTTGCTACACGATCCGTATCCTTGCGGAAGCGTTAGTCTAGGTAATTTATTACTTGAGTCTACGCACATCATGATGCAACAATAAAGCTAGTTAACTAATGAGTACGACATGTAAAATCAATAATTGGTTGGGCTGCAAAGTAAAGGATAAACTAACTAACTAATGGGATAAACTCAATAAACTAAACACCACTGGTTTTAAGAGATGCATAATAATGCAATGAAGTGCTAACAAGATCATTGGTCTTAGATACTATCACAAATTCAGAGAATTCAAGCTCTAATGTAGGAACTGACTGGCGTGGACTTGTCAACTACCTAGCGTGTGTACTACCAATCTTCCAACTGCGTAATCTCACCCACTAGATGTATTAAGACCGTTATCCTAATCCCTAGCTTCAATCGACCGACCTAGCGTAGATTCTAAATCAATTGAGATCCTAAATCAAGGCTAAGTTCCAAAGTCTAATCCTCTGGCGTAGATTCATTAGAATTCTACAATCATTCATTCAATTTGTGTACAAGAATGAAAGCATTAAGAACAACCAATCATTATGAAAACGATCAAATACCAAACTCATTTTATTCAAGTTGCATACAAGAATAAAAGTAGTAAGAACCACCAAACATTAAGCACAAGACTTCATTACATATTGGCAAAGCTCTCTAACCCGTGGCTATGGATTTACTTAGACATGGACTTAGAAAACAAAACGCAAAAGAAATCTATCTTCAACATAGATACAAAACGAGATTCCTCCCTATTCTAATACCGTAGTCTTCAATAGCTCCTCCACATTCCGAGTTCGTCGCCCTTTCTCTATCCTCCTATGTGTTCTGCTCTCTCTTCTCCATATGTGTGTTGCTATGTGTGTTGTAAATTCTATCCAAACTGATGTTTCTCTCTTTTCCCCCTTCGTCCTCTTTCCTCTTTCCTGTCTTTCCTTTTCTTCTCTTTTCGTTTTCTTTGGCTTCCTTTCTCTTGTTCATGAGTTTCCATTCTCTGTCCAACAACCGTTTCCATTTGTGTGTAACAGCCGACAGTTTCCATTTCTTTTCAGCATGTCCGTGTTCCTTCATGCCCGACCGTACACAAGAGCAAGCTCGATCGGTCACTTCTTCAAAAGTATGATCGATTGGGCTTTGCATGCTGATAATCTCGTTTTCATACATATTTCTCGTATGATTTTAGATATGTTTGTAATGATAGACGCGATGTTTATGTGTGATTTTATATCTATTTTACTCATTTTCGTGTTTTCGTGTTCTTATAGGTTTTAATGCGTATTTGGTTCATTTTAAAGCTAAAGAATGTACACGGGATAAAGTACTAGCATCGAGGATCATAACGGAGCAAAGGGGACGAGAAACGGTGAGGACAACCTCAGCCCGCATGAGGTGGATCCCTTAGCCAGCGTGGGCTACAAACTCCAGCACATCCAGCACGCCTCGGGTTGAACATCAGCCCACACGGACCTTTGATACACGTAATGTGTGTTTGTTTTAGGCTAAACATTTAGATCATTTCTACCTAGTTTGCATAGCACGACTTACAAACACGACACGAACGTTCTCTATGTACTCCTTTTTGTTGATTTTCAGGTTTTAAGGCGACAAGGCTTAAATGAGATTTAGAATGTCGATTCATGGATTCAACTGCACATACTGGAAGCTACAAAGCACTCGGAGAAAATTCAGGCCACGTAACCAAATGGAACACCCGAGCATCGAACAAAAGGAGTAAAAACACGAAGTTAACTCAGCCTACTCAGGTTTGGAAGAAGCCCTCGCTCTGGCTGCATTTGGCAAAAGTTTGAGCACGACTCATGCTGACCATCAACCCGCTCGTGCCCCATGAGGCTACATGACCCGCATGTGCTGTAACATTAGCCCGCACGGGATGCATTTCCAGAAATTCTTGCACGACTCAAGCTTGTAACAACCACGCTGGGATAGGATGTAATATGAAGAGCCCGCGCGGGTGTATATCTTAGCCCATGCAGGGTCACAACCCAGAAATTCTTGCACGATCCATTGTGACAATGAACCCGCTCGGATTGGACGGAAGGCAATGAGCCCATGCAGATTGAGCACCTCACCCACGTGGGTCCCTTTTTCAGGACGCTAACCATTTTTAGGTTTAGAAAGAGAAATAGAAAGGAAAGGAAGCGACCAATTAGTTTTAGACAGTTTTTCAGACTAGAAAAGAGGACGAAAAATAGAGAGGAAGAACTCAGGACAAGCTGGAGAAGAAGAGAAACAACAATCCGAACTTCGGTAACGAGATAGAGAAGACCGAGGAATCGTATTTCTTACTCTTTATCATGTCTATGGTTAATTTCTCTTGTTTTATAGTAGAAACCATGAGTAAGTAAGCCTCCAGCTATGGCTTATGGATATAATGGATTTGTAAGGATGCTTGAATTTATGCGTTATTGCTTAGACCTTTCGAAGTTTTCTTGTATTTCGGTTTTACAATCAACATTGTAAATGTTTTATACTTGTGCTGCCCGCTTAGTAACTTAGGAATTCGTGTTTAACCGGGAGGTTAGATTATGAACCCGGAATCGTTGATTGTTGATTAAGTTTGATTAATGAGAATCTGGCCGGTCGGTTAATCAGCTTAGGAATTAGGATTGGACACTTAATGCTACCATAATTAAGGGTTTATCGCTGCCGGGAGGTTTTAGGTGTCGAGAGAACTATTACCTATTCATGAGCATGAATTCCTCGTAATCAAGATAATTCCTTAGGTTCACGATTCCTTGTTTGATGCTCCCTTGCAAATCCCAGTAACCCAAAACCCGTAGTGTTCTTAATTGTCAAGTTTTTCGTGTCTCCCCATCGCTGTGATATTCATTTTACCATTCTCCAAATTTACCCCACATCACCATCAATTTGATCCGTCTTAGTTTAGTTGTATTCTTAGCTTAGGTTGCATTAGTCCCTAGAGTTTGACCCTTGTATTACACCGATCCGTACTCTTGCGGTAAGTGAATATTAGGCATTTATTGCTTGATTGTTCGCACATCAAGTTCATAGATTAAGAATTTTCTAGATTAATATTTAGTCCTTTCCGGAGTCTTAGTCATTTTTCTGCATTTTTTCCATTTATCGAGTCTTTTCTATCTACATCAGATTCGCACTTTGGTTGTTCATTTATTGTTGTGCAAGTACCATTGCATGAGAAGCTCCACAAAAAAGCTACTCATATATGATCCCGAGATTGAAAGTACAATACGAAACTTGCGCAAAAAGAGTAGAATTAGACCTGCAGATTCTGAACCCGAAGTAGATAAAGAGAGCATACAAGAAACACACGGTTTTGAAGAGGAAGGAACTGACAGCAAAAGCCCAGCGCAAGCAGCGAAGAAAGCAACACAATAAAACCCAAAATGGACGCTGACGAAGAAACCTATGGAGCTTATACTGCTCCAAATCACACCCAATTGCTGTCATGCATGGCCCGTCTGATGGAAAACCAAGTTGAGCTGCAACCGGCTTTCATCCAGATGCTCAACAATTCTGCTTTAAGAGGAATGGAGAATGAGGACCCAAATGCACACCTTACCGACTTTAAGATGCTTTGCAGCACTACTAGAGTTAGCACAGGAGTCACACGGGAGGACTTATACCTATTCTCATTCCCATTCTCACTCAAGGATGCAGTAAAACCTTGGTTGTTCAACTTGCCTACTTCTTCCATTACCTCATGGAACGAGTTAGAGCAGCGATTCATGCAACAGTTCTTCCCAGACCATAGGACGCTGCTCGCCAAGAGCCAAATCTACTCGTTCCTGCAAGAAAGAGGTGAGAGTTTACATGATGCATGAGAGCGCTTCAAGAAATATCAAGGCATTTGTCCGCATCATGGAATGGACAGGAGGTACCTCATCACCAGCTTCATGCAAGACCTCCAAGAGACCACATGCTTCATGATTGTAGCAGCGGGTGGTGGTTCCCTTAGCAACCTCACTTTCCAACAAATCGAGAATTTGATCGAGAACATGGCAAGGGAGGGAGGCAAGAAGGTCAAAGATTATAACCTTGATTTCTCATCCAAAGCTGAGATAAATGAGTTAGGTATTGCCAACCCGGATTTAACAGACATAAAGCAACAAATTGGGGAGATAAACATGATGATGACAGGCCTCCATGTCGAGCGACAAGATGTATCTATCGGCCAAGGGATCGAGGAAGTCAACTATGTCAACAATCGGCCCTACCAACATAACTACATCAAGAGCCATCCCAACTTCTCCTATGGCAATACAAGTAACGTGGCGAACCCGTAGGATTTTCAACCGCGGATGATGACAAGAAACCAAAACCAAGGTTTCCAGCCGAGAGGGAGTGGCTAGAACCAAGGCTATCATCAACTCGCATAACCCTCTGGTGATTCCGAAGTTCTTTCTATGCTACAATTGTTGTTGCAAGAACAAAAAAATCATAGCTACACACTCATAGGGATAAAGGCTGAGCAAGATGACCAAAGGAAGCAGATGGAGAGCTACCAAACACACTTAAAGAACCTGGAAACAAAAGTGTTATAACTAACCCAAGGGTCTAACCAACAGCCTGGACAGCTCCCCGGGAAACCCGAGGCGAACCCCTGGGAGGAGATCAATGCCATCCATCTAAGGAGTGGCAAGACGGTGGAGTAACCCATGCCTTCCACATCCACGAGAGGAGAGCCTCTGAGCAATACACCCCTACCCTTCCCGCAGCATCAAAGGAAGCAGAACGACGATGTTCAATTCTTCAAATTCGTGGAACTCCTAAGATAGTTGCAAGTCACCATCCCATTCTACGACGCGCTCATGAAGATGCCATCTTACGCCAAATTCCTCAAGGACATAATAACAAGGAAGAAGATCATAGACAATGAGGTAGTGATGGTCACTAACTCGCTCATGCAACCACCTACCATGGCTAAGAAGATGCCTAATCCAAGTAATTTTGTCATCCCTTGTAAGATCTACGATTATGAGATTGACCATGCACTAATCAACATCAGAGCGAGTGTGAGCTTTCTACCATTGTCACTTGTTGAGAAAATCAATTGAGTAGGAGATCTACAGTCCATGCGCATGCTATCACCTTAGCCGATCAGTCCGTACGAAATCCCGAAGGCATCTTGATGAATGTCGCGGTACAAATGGGAAAATTTTGGTTCCCCGTGGACTTTATAGTAGTGGAATGGAGATAAACCCGAAGATTCCCATCATTTTGGGAAGACCATTCCTTAACAAGGCGAATATGATTATATATTGTGCCGAGGGCAGACTGGTCATGAATTTCAGAGATGAGTCCATTGAGTTCAAGCTCGACGATAAGCTCAAGAACCCGTACATGACTGAACCCGTGATGCACATTGACACGGTGGATGAACTAGCTGAGGAAGTTAAACATGAGCATCGAGCTATCCATCCCGTGGAGATAGCATTGTCACCATGCAGTGGGAGCATATTTCAGTCACCTTGAGACGTGGAGGAATGCATACAACTCATGGAGGAGTTGATAACACTCGAATCAAGCATTGACCCGCGCGTGTCAACCAAAGAGCCCGCGCAGGCTGAACTACTACCGACGAATCCACGTGGGGTAGATCACGCCCCTCTCAGGCAGGTCTCTCGGGGGTAAATGATGCATTTTATAGCCCGCGCGGGTTGGAAGATGCGCCCCCATGGGCAGATCATATGAGCACAAATTCGCGCGGGGTAGATCACACCCCGACACGGGAAACACCTTCGAGAGTAGAAGACTCGCGCGTGCATGGTTTACAGCCTACGTGGGCTATGTTACTTCAGCCTTGCACCTCATTTCCTACACCCTCGATTGCCCACTTACGCACGGATCCCGACTGGAAAGCCAAAAAGCACCCAAGGTCGATCTCAAACCCCTTCTGCAAGGGCTTAGGTATGAGTTACTTGGTCTCGAATCTACACACCCTCTGATTATCAATGACACACTTGATAGGCCAGAAGTTGATAAACTGCTCGGCGCACTCAAGCGATACCGAGCCGAGCCGCCATTGGTTATACACTAGAGGACATCAGGGGTATCAACCCCGAGCTTTGCATGCACCGCACCTACTTGGAAGATGAGTCAAAGTCATCCATAGAATATCAACGCCGACTCAATCCCAACATGATGGAGGTAGTCAAGGAAGAAGTATTGAAGCTTCTAGATTCTGGTATCATATACCCCATCTCCGATAGCATTTGGGTTAGTCCGGTACAAGTGGTACCAAAGAAACAAGGCATCACCGTCATCCCAAACCAGAATAACGAGCTTATTCCTACACGAACGGTGAACAGATGGCGCATGTACATAGACTACCGCAAGCTCAACACGAACACCAGGAAGGACCACTTCCCATTTCCCTTTATCGACCAAATGCTTGAAAGGTTAGCGCTTCATTCCTATTTTTATTTTCTTGATGGCTATTCAGGATTCTCCCAAATCCCAATCCACCCAAACAACCAAGAAAAGACGACATTCACTTTTCCATGCGGGACATTCATCTATCGCCGGATTCCATTTGGTTTATGTAACGCACCCGCTACATTTCAAAGATGCATGACTTCTATCTTTTCTGATGTTAATGGTGATATTATGGAGGTGTTCATGGATGACCTTTCTATCCATGGATCCTCCTTTGATTGGTGTCTAACCAATATCGGTAGAGTGTTAGATAGGTGCCTACAAGCGAAGTCGTGTTCAATTGGGAGAAATGCCACTTTATAGTCCGGGAAGGAATTGTTTTAGGCCACAAGATTTCAGAAAAGGGGATTGAGGTTGACAGGGCTAAGATTGAGGTGATTGAGAAGCTACCCCCTCCTAGAAATGTGAAAGCAATTCGTAATTTTCTGGGGCATACGGGGTTTTATCGAACGTCTATCAAAGACCTCTCAAAGATTGCCAAACCGCTCACTGACCTCTTGAGCAAGGATGATGTGTTCGAGTTCAATCAAAAGACTACCATATCGCCTTTCAGAAACTCAAGAAAGCACTGATTTCACCTCCCATCATTCAACCTCCGGACTGGAAGCTCCTTTTTGAGCTCATGTGCGACACTAGTGACTACACTGCGGGGGCCTGTATTAGGACAACGAAGAGACAAGGTGATGCATGCTATTTATTATGCCAACCGAACCTTAGACGATGCTTAGTGCAATTACTCCACTACAGAGAAAGAGCTGCTGGCCATCGTCTTTGCTTTCGAGAAGTTCCGCTCTTATCTTGTCGGATCCAAGGTAATTTTTTACTCCGATCATGCAGCGCTGAAATATTTGCTCAGCAAGAAGGACACGAAACTAAGGCTAATACGGTGGATCCTAGTCGTTCAAGAATTCGACTTGGAGATACGAGATAGGAAAGGGATAGAAAATAGTGTTGTTGACCACTTGTTCCACCTTGAGATTTCAGATGATATCGCTATCGACGACTCTCTCAGAGATGATGTTGTCATGGCCATAGACGGAACGTCTATATTGTGGTACGTAGATTTCGTGAACTACCTAGTCTGTGAGGTTCTGCGACAAGGCCTAAGCTACAATGTTAGGAAGAAGTTCCTACCCGACGTCAAGTCCTAGTTTTGGGAGGAGCCTTATCTATTCAACTGAGGGACCGCCGATTTATTCTGGTGTTGTATCTCAAAAGAAGAGGTAGCTGATGTACTTCTCCACTGTCATTCTTCCGACTATGCAGGGCCTTTTGTCGACTCTAAAACAACAACAAGAGTTCTCCAAGCCAGATTCCATTGGCCTACGCTCTTTATAGACACTCACAGGTATGTCTTAACTTGTGACACATGTCAAAGGACATGAAACATCTCTAGAAGAAATGCGGGACCTCAGCACTACATCCTGGAAGTCAAACCATTTGATGTTTGGGGCATCGATTTCATGGGACCATTTCCCTCCTCCTGCGGAAATCTATACATGTTGGTCGCTGTGGACTATGTGAAAAAATGGGTGGAAGCAAAAGCATGTCTAACAAATGACTCCAAGGCAGTGGTCAAACTCTTCAAACGCATCATCTTCCCTAGATCTGGTGTCCCAAGAGTCGTGATCAGTGATGGGGGAAAGCACTTCATTAAGCGGGTGATTGAAACACTACTGAAGAAGTATGGAGTGAGGCACAAGATCGCCACACCGTATCACCCGCAGACAAGTGGCCAAGTGGAGGTCTCAAACCAAGAAATAAAGTCCATCTTTGAGAAAATAGTCTCAAAATCTCGACGAGACTGGCATTGAAGCTAGACGATGCAGTTTGGGTCTTCAAAACAACTTTCAAGACCCCGATAGGCATGACACCATTTCAGTTGGTCTATGGGAAAGCATGTCACATTCCGGTTGAGCTAGAGCAGAAGGCATATTGGTCTGTAAAGACGCTGAACTATGACCTCAAGACAGTCGAGGAGAAGCGGGTTCTCTAGCTTCACCATCTAGAGGAGATCCGCAATGAGGCCTACGAGAATGCAAGGATCTACAAAGAGCGCACAAAGAAATAGCATGACAAGCACATCATCCCACTCTCATTCAAAGTAGGTTACCAGGTACTTCTCTTTAGTTCCCGCTTGAGATTGTTTCCAGGGAAACTCAAGTCGCGATGGTCGGGGCCCTTCACTATAAAAGGTGTCTCACCACATGGAGCCGTAGAATTGGGCAAGGGAAATGGGGAATCATTCATGGAAAACGCGTAGAGATTGAAGCGGTACTATGCTGATTGCGTATACGACAGAACATGCATACTCCCTCTTTCCGATCCCACACATGTGTAAACCATAAGGGTTAAGCTAAAGAGCGTAAACAAGCGCTTCTCGAGAGGCAACCCGAGCTTTGTATCTTATCTCTTTTCCTTTTAATTTATGCTCTCTATCTCTTTTTAGGACATATACATTTTTCTAGGATGTTACTAGTTTTCATGATTATGTCGTCTATTTTTTCTTGTGAATATTTTTTGAATGCAGCACGGCCCGCGCGGACTGAGCAGGGAACCCCGCACGTGCTACACTCTACCCGTGCGGGCTGGATCAAACAACCCGCACGGGCTATATCTGTCTGCAGAGGTAAGTATAGATCGAGTAACCCGAGCCACTTTAACCCTCACGAATCAAACTCCCCCAGAGCGTGCATCAACCCTTGAACCATCTCGTAGCTGACTGACGCTCGTCAAACTACCGTCACCGCCGTTGCTTCCCCCAACCCCTTCACCGATGAACCCCTCGGCTAGAAACCTGGGAATCTCTCTCCCCCTCTTCTCTCTCAACACTCTCTCAAATCCTTCGATTTCTTAGACTAATCAAGGTGTTTTCGAGAACCACCTTATGTTTTCGACCGATTTGGACTAGATTTAGGTATGCTTGGAAGAATATGGATTATTTTTTATGGATTGCGGCTCAAATTAGGATCTTCAGGCCACGATTTTGCGGCCAACCCATGCAGACTAGGGTTAGAACCCACATGGGTACCTCGTTTCGGAACACAGCCCCCGCGCGGGCCTTGAGTGACCCCGAGTCGGAGAAATTTTTTTGGAATATGCCCCCGCGGGGTTGCCGAGCCTCCGTGGGTTGATGCAACCGATCGGCTTAATCGCTTGTATCTCTTTGACTATTTTGCAGATGGATCCTAAATTATTCAAGAGCTCAAAGAAGCGACGAGCCGACTATGATCAGGAGGAGGGATGGCCCGCATAGCTGAATGCCGTCATGGAGCTAACTCCGTATACACCCATCACCACATCCCACCGGCAGTACAACTACTAAACAACGAACTTTTTATCTGGCCACAAATCACAATTCAATGAACTGCTGCCCTGCATCCAGCCATCTTGTCCACGAAAGCTATGCATGTTCTTCACATCAAAGGCAAATCAACAACATGTTTAATACGATGGAGTGGACGGGATTGTGGACGGCAAGGGAGTACACCTACCACAACCTCATTGCTTCTGGCATCTTACAACGCCTTCTTCCCTGAGTCAGGGGACCCAGACAAGGTGTTCATGGAGTTTCGTCTGTTGGGACAGAACTATCGCCTCCGTGCAGCGCAGTTTGCTTTTGTGCTAGGCGTCCTATTTTGCACGAATGCCAAACTTCTTGGATTTAATAAGCCGCAACATACAGAGTTCTGAAGCCAGATGGCGTATGGGATCTACTCCAGCACGAAGTCCAAAGCCAACGACATATGCCATCCTGCCCTTAGGTACTTCCATTATTTCCTAGTCTCCTCCATCTTGGGTAAGGGAGCACAGAGTGGAGTCAACCACACAGAGTTGGCGTACCTGAAGCACGCGTTTCATTTAGATATTAATGGTGACGATTAGGAAATGGGCGATGTGGAATTGACCTCCATGATCATGCAACACTTCTTAGACATCGCTACCGACAAGGCAGCAAGGACTCAAAGATCCATTGTGGTGGAGTGGTCACGATAATCGCTCGAAGGCTCGAGATCAACCTTAGTATTTTGAGGGAAGATAAGATCGATGAGGTGCCTAAGCTCAACCTCCAAAACCTCAGACACTGACGAGCCATATCCAACGATCTAAGGAGGATCATTTGGAGCTACCTGGATGAGCATGATCGAACTCTGGAGGTCGACCTTGACCAGATTCAGATGCCCGGGCTTGCCGAGGAAGGCATGCGATTCATGATCGATCCAGCCATAGGCCATCTTGGTCCACAACCGAACGAGGTAGACCTAACTCCAGCAGTTGCACCGGGACCAGGGATCTCCCGACAACGCAACCGATGTGCTCCTCCTCAATCACGTACCAAACCTGAATACCATGGACCGCGTTCTGACTTTCCTTCTATGGAAGGCGTTTCTGATGTTCTCAGGTATATCGTGGAAGAGAGTCGGTACCAGTCCTTCATGGTGGATCAACGATGGGACCTCGAGGCAGCGAGGTATGCAGAGCAGCAGCAGTTCCACGAGCAATCCATCCAGCATTCATACTACATCGCTGAGTCCGTTCGGCGATTCCAACAGCTGAACATGCAACATTTCTCAGAGCCGTACGTCCCAATCCCTCAAGACTATCACATGGGGCATTCCCTACCATCCACACCTCCCATACGAGCTTCACTCGATCTATTATCCACCTGGGCAAGGAACCTCCTCACAGCCAGCAGACCCTCAGGCCACCTCCGGTGGGGAGGAAGAGGACTAGTCTATTTTTCTTTCCTTTTTCTTTTCTTCTTCCTTTTTCTATCTTTATTTCTTTATGGAACTTAATTCTTTTCCTTTTTCGCATTTATTTACACTCTATCAGTTATTATGATGTATTACTTTCTTTTCTATTTTGGGTTATATGACTCTTATCACAGGCTCTTCAACGATAATATCCACAATAGGGTAGCCGTGTAGAACATCTAACTGTATCACCAACTCGGGAAAGCAAAATACACCGGGTGTACCCGTTCTCACTTTCCTTATCTTCTCTTGAGTTTTGGCACGCGAGTTCCTCTCATAGATTATGAACACCGGGACTGTATTCTGTTCAAGTCTAGGGGGTATTCTTTGAGTGATATGTTTGCGATTAGGATTAGATGTATATTTCTTCTTTTTCTTAATTCTTAGGCTTTCCACCGGATAACTAGTATGATACTACAAACTTTAGCCATCTTTGTGCAACTTCGTCTAATCGAGAACAAAAGCCTAGCTTTTCTGAAAAGGGCTTATAGATAACGACTAGTCTAGTAGTTGTGCATGAATAATTGGCTCATAGTTGTATTCCGTCCCTAAAGTTCAGTCCCAAGTGTCTATATGTCCGTGTATATCATTCACTCTTTGCTAAGTGAGACACCTTTTAGATTTTATATTTTTATGAATCCACATGCTTACACTCCGTTGTCAATCAATAGAATAAACTTCTAGCTATTTTCGTCTTATATTGACATGAGTGCATCGATCTCGATGGTTTGGGTCTAAGTGGTGGGTTGAGAGATGATGCGCAACCTCTTCACTTAGCTAAGGTTTTAAGACCTTATGAGTGTGTCAACTAGCAACCTGGGTCTAAGTAGAAAGTCGCCCTTTTCGAGACCGATGTCCTAGAAACCGAGCACGAAAAGAAAAGAAAAAAGATGAAAATATCTTTAGGAATGGTCTCTCATGTATGCATCACTAATTTGTTATGAATATTGCTTGGATGTTGTCTAGGGGGTAGTGAAATGAACTTTGGCGATATGTTGGATTGTATGGCTCGTGGCTTTCGGTCGATAGAAGTCTGAACTAGGTTCACCTAAGTCTATGTTCGTGTGACGCGTTGTTATGCATGATGATTGATTTTTCAAAATATTTGTGCTAGTATCCGGTTGTTGTTGAACTCTTCTTGTGCTTAGCTGACGTGTGGAAACATGAGTTATAATTAACCTAGTCCACTTCACCGCAAGTATACGGATCTTGTAGTACCAGGGTCGATCTCTAGGGACTAATTGCAGCTAAACTAAGACGAAAGATGATAGAGTGGGATATGGTCCTAATAACCCTAAAACTATCCTAATGGTGACAACGAAACTAGGGTAAGGATGAGACTAGATATGGTGAATACTACGGGTGTACGGGATACCGGGAATTGCATAGATGAACGACTAAGGATCATAGATCTATAACCTACTCTTGACTACGGGAAATTCATGCTCTACGGTGAGGAGTGATTCTTCCGAGCCTAAACCTCCTAACCATGGATACATGCAACCCTACCTTCCAGCAGCGATTAACATATACCATGGAAGCGTTATGACCGCAATCACTAACCGTAAGATGACTAACCGACCAGTCAGATTCTCATTAGCCAAAGCTTAAACTACAACTTAGCGGACCGGATTCGTTCCTTAACCTTCCAGCAAGATTCGAGATCCTATGTTGTTGAGCGGTCAGCACTAACATATGATTGATATTGCTAAGC
>CM071875.1:14983066-14997446 GCA_036759665.1 Gynandropsis gynandra
TGGATGAGGGAATTTTCAGAATTTGGAGAGAAAGGGGAAAGTTTCTCGAGTAACCGAGTTCTTCACCGGTGGTGGCTAACAGCGGCGGTATCCAAGCGGCTCCGGTGATTGGAATCGACGTGGGAGAGTCGCCAACTGAGAGAGCATGATCGGGTGTTCGTTTTGTGATGATAGTGGCCGCTTGGGTTACTCGAGTTTTAACCTACCTGGTAAAAAGTCCGATGCCCGATCGGGTGCTCTGAAGATGCCCGATCGGGTGCCCCTAATGCGACCTACCCTGTTGGGTGGATGTACGAGATCGCACGACCGGGTTCTCCGTGTTCTGAACCTGCCCGATCGGGTGGCAAAACCGTGCTCGATCGGGTATTGCTGCATGACCTAATAAAATTAGACGTGGAAAACAATACAGAAATAACCATAATTATCTAACTTCCTAATTCCTAGTAAATTGTCCAAAATAAAAAAATTGAGTCCGAAAAATAAAAAGGCAACAACGAAGAGGGGGACACAAGCAGCAACTTTCCAAAAGCCAAGACCCTCTTCGTCATCAATGAAGTCAAGGAACTCCACCAAATGGTGTCATGAACAAAGGCAACAACTTGCCATATCTCGACCACCAAATGGAGTCATGAACAAAGACAACAACTTGCCTTAACTGGAGCATAGCCGTTTGAAATTCAAACTTCAGCTCCAACGGCTCTTGCCTTATCCACCAAGATCCGTTTTGCCTTTCTTAGCCTTGTCCGAATTAAGGCCCAACGGCCATATTGTATTTTTCCCTTTCTTGCTCTTTCTCGATCATTATTTAAAATCGAGCCTTTGTTTTGTTGGAAGAATAATCTTGATTGGAATAAAACATTCTAAGTTCTTTTCAATTCTTGTGAGTTTTCGCCACCTTTGTTCCTCTTGTGCTCCGGGAGTCCAAGACGAACGAGAGACTGTATCGAAGGTCACGTCCATAACCTTCATGGTGTCCTACGATCCACCCGTCCATCCATCACTTGAAGGATCGAGCAAGCGCCCCTCTTGGCCTGTTCCCCTTCGTCCACCTTCCCTACCACCGAGTCTTGGCTAGAGAGTGCCCTTAGGCCTTCTACCAACTCAACCCATTCCATTCTTGCGGCTTAAGTTACGGAGCTTGTATCAATTAGTTATAGATAGCTTCTCAGACCAAAAAAGAGGATGAAAAATAGAGCGGAAGAACTCAGAACAAGCTGGAGAAGAAGAGAAACAACACTCTGAACTTCGGTAACGAGATACGGAAGACCAAGGAATCATATTTCTTACTCTTTATCATGCCTATGGTTAATTTCTCTTATTTTACAGTAGAAACCATGAGTGAGTAAGCCTCCAGCTATGGGTTAGGGATACCTGATTTGTAAGGGATGCTTGAAGTTATGCGTTAATTCTTAGACCTTTCGAAGTTTTCTTGTATTTTGGTTTTACAATCAACATCGTATATGTTTTATACTTGTGCTGGCTGCTCAGTAACTTAGGAATTTGTGTTTAACTAGGAGGTTAGATTATGACCCTGGAATCGATGATTGTTGATTAAATTCGATTAGTGAGAATCTTGTCGGTCGGTCAATCGACTTAGAAATTAGGATTACACACTGAATGCTACCGTAATTACGGGTTGATCGGTGACGGGAGGTAGGATTTCATGTTGATGTTGTTAGGGGGTTTAGGTGGCAAGAGAACCATTCCCTATTCATGAGCATGAATTCCCCATAATCAAGAAAATTCGTTAGGTTCACGATTCTTTGTTTGATGCACCTTTGCAAATCCCGGTAACCCGAAACCCGTAGTGTTCTTAATTGTCAAGTTTTTCGTGTCTCCCCATCGCTGTCATATTCATTTTACCGTTCTCCAAATTTACCCCACATCATCATCAATTCGATCCGTCTTAGTTTAGTTGTATTCTTAGCTTAGGTTGCATTAGTCCCTAGAGTTCAATCCTTGTATTACACCGATCCGTACTCTTGCGGTAAGTGAATATTAGGCACTCACCCTTAGCCCGCGCGGGGCATAACCTCCAGGAACTCTAGCACGGCTCGGGCTGATGCTCAACCCGAGCGGATTCACCTTCATCAAGGGAGCCCACGAGGGGCACTCACCCAGCCCGTGCGGGTCGCGTCTGTCACCTGCAAAGAAGAGAAAAGGAAAGTTGTAGGAAGCAAGAAAAGGAAGTGGTTAGTTGCCTACACAAAAAGGAAACATGGTTAGAGAAGAAGAATGGGAACCGCATGGCTGGAAAATAGAAAGGAAACATTGCCACTTATTTAAGAATGTAAACTAATGCAAATAAGAATGGAAACACACACAAAATTGCAGGCTGCAACAAAGTGGAAAAAAAGAGAAAAGAAAGTGAACGGCCAAAGAGGAAAAGGAGGAGAAAAGGAAGAAAGAATAGAAGAAAGAGCAAGGAGGAGAACTTGGAGTCGAATTAAGTTTTGACATTACACGTTAGAAGAGAGAGTTGTAGAGAGAGTAGATAGAGAACGCTGGTTCGTGAGCACTCTTGGCAGAGGAGACATTTAAGGAGCGTTGAAGATCGAATCATGACTTCGGTTTCGTTTGGTTTTTATGTTCTTTAGACTATCTACTTCGTTTATGTTGTTTGATTTCGAAACTATGAGCGAGTAGTTGCTTTGTTCTAGGAGAAGGGATTAGCCCATGGCTATCCCGAAACCTCTTTGATTTATCTTTGAATGCAATTTCCCGTTTTCGTTTATCTATTCTTTGTCTGAGCGTTTCATTGACTTGTGTTTATGAAGGCCAAGTAGATGCATATTTTAGAGACTTAGGAGAAGAACCGACTAGGAGAATTCTAATCCCGGATGATGAGGCTTAGAAAAACCGAGATTAGGTCACGAAAGTAGAGTAGCAATGGTTGAGGTTTAATCGGATGAATCATAGAACTTATGGATTTAGTTTAAGGTGTTAGCCACAAAAGTAGGGGATAACTTGACTATATTTCGTATTTATGCCTTAAGAGAGGGTAGATATTACATTAGGATCGTCTGCCTTAGATAACTTGATTGGGAATGCATGATTAGATGGATTGATTGTTTGTTTTGGAAGTCTTGTGGTGAAATCGTATCCTAGAACGTTTGTCTCACTGTTAAGAACTCGTTAGTTTATTGTTTTTGGTTATTTCATTCTGAAAACCAATATTTTGTTGTTTGCAAGTTTGATTCTTAGTTTGAGTTTAGTTTATGTTGCGTAGTCTATGTGGGATCGACACCTAGAGTACTACACATGTGTCGTGCACTTGCGAGTAGTTTAGGTTAATATTATTTAACTTGGAACATATCAAGTTTTTGGCGTTATTGCCGAGGACTATTTGTCAACAAGTCTTAGATTCGAACCTAGATTCATTCTTGTTTTGTTTTCTTTTTGTTTGTTCTTTCTACCAAAATCCTTTTTTATTTGTCCTTTGAAAGGGAAAGCAGAGCCGTCAGATCAAAGAGAGATGAATAATCAGAATGATATGTTGAACGACCATGGACAACCTCAATTACCTATTGGTAATTTGGGACAGTTACAGTAACAACAACTCGCACCTCGACCGTGAGAACCACATACCCCTCCACCACGTCGCCTTAGAGATTATGTGGTACCGAATATGAACAACGTTCAAACTGCCATAAGGATGCCTGCTGTTGCTAGAGAGCAGTTCGAGATTAAGCGTGCGATTATCAACATGCTTTATCAAAAGTAATTCATGGGTGGAAATCACGAAGATCTCCACCAATACCTCAAAGACTTTCTAGAGCTTTCTAGTACGTTCAAGATACACAGAGTCTCGGAGGATGTGATTTTGTTGTGTCTCTTCCCTTTCTCAATTAGGGGACGAGCGAAAACATGGCTGCAATCTCTTCACGCTGGTTCAATCACTACTTGCGACCAGCTCTGCACGTTATTCATATCACGGTTCTTTTCTCCCAGCAAGACAATTCAAATGATGGGAAAAATCCCGACGTTTAGATGTAGAGATGGGGAAACATTGTTTTAATCGTGGGGAAGATTTAAGGATCTTTTACAGATGTGTCCACACCATGGTCTTGAGCAGTGACATGTTATCCAAACCTTTTACAATGGGACCTCAGACGAGCACAAAACGTTGGATAATGCTGCCAAAGGATCATTTATGGATCTAAGTGTTGAGGAAGCATACAAGATGATTGACAATTTTGCTATGAACCACACTATGTGGTCCACACCGAGAAGTATGCCAAACAAGACTAGAGGTCTATACGAGGTGAATCAGAGGAGAGCAATGGGCAATGCAATGAATGCCATGTACTTTGTGAATTGCGGAGATACAGAACATGTGGCTTACCAATGCACGGTGCAAGAGAACATGGAACAAATGAATTATGCCCATCAACAAGGAAACACACAATTCAGAAATACCGACAACCCGAATTGGAGGAACCACCCGAATATTTCGTATCGAATGACCCCAAGCGGTGAAGTATTTGGGATTTCAGAAAAGACAACAACTTTACCAACAAGATACCCATCAATCCCAGAAAGTTTCGCAAGCTCTTCAACCTCCTCAAGCTCCTTCATCAAGCCTTGAGGCGGTGATACATGAATTCATCAAGGAAAAAAGGCAGCAACAATCGACTCAAGCCAAATTCAATACGGATGTGGGAACAACGATTAATGAGCACAAAACTCAGATGTAATCCTTAAGTAAGCATATGAAGATCTTAGAGAACTCCATAGCACAACAAGTTGCCTCGTCCTCTCGGAATCCCGGACAGCTTCCTGGAAAACCTGATCTAAACCCGAGAGAGTACGTGAATGCTATTACCTTGTGCATTAGTGATGTGATTGAGCACTCGCCCTCTAAAGAGAAAGAGAAAGTTGTTGGAACGTCCATGGAAAAAGGCAAAGGACTCATCGCGATTATGGAAGGAGTTGAACCAGATTTGGAAAAACCATATGTCGCTCCACCGGCGTACAAACCTCTTATACTGTTGATAACACGTAATCCATCATAGTATTTTCATGATTCCTAGGTTTAGTTTTAATTACGATTCTTGGACATTACCGACTTATTGAGTATATTTAAGGACTTCTTCTATTATTTCGTGTATTGTGTAGGAAACGAAGACATGTGACACAACCACGAGTAATTACAGTAAATCCACTAAAAAACGTGGCCAAGTGATCAAGATGTGAAGATGAGCACGAACAAGATGAACATGTGTGATGAATCCACAAGCACGACCAGGCTACACTCATTGCACGACCGATCTGAAGACCCATGCATCATGACCGAGCAACCTTTGCAGCACGGTCGGGTTGGGAAGGCTCAATGCACGGTTGAGCTACACTTAACGCACAACCGAGGAGGAACCAAACATGCAGCACGGCCGGGCTCAGACTTGTGCATGACCAGGCTGAAGAATGAATCAACTGAACATGCACGAGCAGGGAGGCTTCAACAACATGCACGGTCGGGCATAACCTTGTGGACGACCGGGCTGGAGGATGAATTACATGCACGACCGAGCTCCAACACCTGCACGACCGGGCTCTAGAGACAAAATCACACCCGTAGCTGATGTACAACTTGTGCTTGCTCCATGCTCGGCCGGGCACCTCATGGATGAATGCTGCACGGTCGGGCTGAATGGTGTGCACGACCGGGTATGCATGGGAACTACCACGCGAATCATAGGGACATCCATTTGAACGAGTGTGAGTTTAAATAGACATAAGAACGAATTAAAGAAAGAAGGGACCAGACTAGAGAAGAGAAGAGAAGAGAGAGCATGGTTAAAGAAGGAGGTTTTGGGAAACCTAAATCGTTCGTCAGAGGCCATGCTCGTAGGATAGGGAAGATGAATACTTAATGTGTTTGTGTTTGTTTCCTTATTTATTCAGAGTAGTTCTCTTTGCGCTGGGTTAGGCATGCTATGTAACGGATAGTTTGGTTCTTAATGCTTGATTTGAGTTTTGTTCATTCATTTGGTTCGATAGGTTATAGTTGTGTGTAATGCGTTCATACTTTGTTGATCACATGTTCGAATGAGACTAGATCCGTTCGAGTGAGATTAGACATGTTTGAATGAGATTAGAGATTTGCCTAGGCATCGAGAGAGTCAGATTTGAGTCTCGGAATTAGCCTTCGAATTAATTAGATTAATGAGAATCTAGCGACCGGTTAATCTGTTTAGGAACAGTAATAATCGATGTAGAATTCCCATTGTTCTTCATGCGTTTAGGATATAGGTTTACTGCATCGAGCGGTGAGTACGTTTATCTTTTAGATAGTGGATTTAGGCATCTAGAGAGTCACTTCCATTAATAGAGGTTGAGTTCCCATTGTTTCCGACATTAGAGGTAGAATTCCTCATTCATTCTTCATGCATCTAGATGTTCCGTTGCTCATCGGGAGATGAGTAATGTTGATTCCCTAGGTAGTGGATTTAGATTTTAGCTCTCCATCGATTGATATAAACCGATTTCATGTGCCGTAGAAACTTCCTTTGCATGTCCCGAAATTCCCGAAACTATCTCCCTGAGTTTAGTCCCGTCGTTCTTTTATTCTTTATTTTCCAGTTTAATAATCACATATTGATCGATCTTCTTCTCGTGAAGTCTCAGTTCTAACACTGAACTGAGTCCCCAGAGTTCGACCCTGGTACTACACATACCGTATACTTGCGGTAGAGTTGTCTAGGAAATTAAAACCTCTGGTTTCCCACCATCAAGTTTTTGGCTCCATTTCCGGGGACTAGTTACGACATTAGAATTAGGATTCCATTGAGTTGAGATTTAGTACTTTCCGAGTCTTTTGTTTGTTTTTGTTTTCTACATTTTTTCTTTTATTTTGAGTCGATTACATCTCTTCCGAGCTAAACATTTTTTTGTTATTTTCCTACGTGCAGATCACTTGGTGTATGTCTAGGAGTTCAAGAGGCAAAGAACTCCTCTTCGATCCCGGAATTGACAGGACCACCTGAGCATTGACGAGAAAACAAAAAGCGAGACATAGTGGTTCCGAGAGTCTCGAGGAAACAACAATTGAGCGAGAAACAAATATATCTAGTGAAGAAGAGATGGCTCAGGAGGAAGCATCTGAAACATATGGGGTGTACACAGCGCCTAAACACACACAGCTTCTCTCCTACATTTGAAGGCCCAAGATATACTAGAACAGATTTGAGTTGCAACCGACCTTCATTCAGATGTAGAGT
Organism: Gynandropsis gynandra; assembly: GCA_036759665.1. Lineage (NCBI taxonomy): Eukaryota > Viridiplantae > Streptophyta > Magnoliopsida > Brassicales > Cleomaceae > Gynandropsis > Gynandropsis gynandra. The sequence goes on from CM071875.1 coordinate 14,990,287, forward strand.
CAATCGCCATTCAAGGGGCGACCTATGGAGGACCCAAACCAGCATATTACTCAGTTCAAGATGTTGTGTTTGAACATGAAAGCATACCCCGAGATTGATGATGAAGCGATTATGTTTCTTGTCTTTCTATTCTCAGTTAGGGAGCATGCGCTCGAGTGGCTCTACACGCTACCTCCAAGTTCTATTCACACGTGGAGCCAGCTCGAAGAACGCTTCATGATGCGATTCTTCTCACCCCTCAAGACGCAGCTATGGAAGAACAAGATTAATTCATTTACGCAAGAGGATAAAGAGAGTCTTTTGGAAGCGTGGCTGCTATTTAAAGGATATCAACGTGAATGCCCACACCATGGGATGGATAAAAGATACCTCATTGCTACATTCATTGAGGGTCTTTGAGATGAAGTTTGTGATTGGTTGAATGCCGCTTGTGGAGGTTCTTTACATGACCTCTCGTTCACCACTATTGAGGCCAAGATTGAGAAGATGGCCGAGGGAAGAAACACTATGTTGGGAGAGTTTAATTGTCGGACACCAGCCAAGGGAGCGGACAGCGAGGTGCTTGCATTGCAAGCTGAGATTGCTGAGTTGAAAATGCAAATGATAAACATGCACCAATCGTCTCTCGGTTCTCACAGATTCCAGGATGTTGCAGATGCAAATTACGTTGCCAACAATCCGTATTCCAATACCTACAATCCAGGCTGGAAGAATCATCCGAAACTATCCAACAAAAAACCGAAAATGTTTTGAATCCGTTACAAGGAAGCTACCAGGTGAAGCCATTTCAAAGCATTCCAGAAAACAAGAATTTTCAGCCTAGAGTGCAAGGGTATCAAGGGTATCAGCCGAGAGGAGTACCAGCGCCAATTCTGCAACAAGAGGGGAACACCGAGATCATGTCTATGTTTGCTCAGCTTTTACAAGGGCAGAAAGATAATTACGTTGAGCTGAAAAATTCAAGACGAGATCAAGAGGACGTGAAGAAGAAGATTGGGGAAATTCAGACGCATTTGAAGATCCAAGACACCCAAGTTGCACAGCTTGCAGCGAGCGCTTCTAATCGGCAAGGAATTCTACCGGCGAAACCTAAGTCGAATCCCCGCGAGCATCGCAATGTCTTCATGTTGAGAAATGGGACAGAACTTGCGGACGTCAAACCCCAAAATTGTGAGAGAGGAGAATGCTCAAAGTCTTCAACAATAAAGCCTACCGACCAAGAGAATCATAAGGAAGCACAAACCTCCTATACCGTTTCCTCAACGGTTGGTAAGCAGCAATAATGGAGAGAGAATAGACAGATTTCTAGAGGGCCTCAAGAAGCTCGACATCAACATCCCATTTGTGGAAGCCCTCCAAAAAATGCCTAATCATGCCAAACTCCTCAAGGAGGTTCTTTCCAACGAGAGGCGTATCGAAGAGAGTGAGACTATAGCACTCACCGAGGAATGCAGTGCCATTCTTCAAAACAAGCTGCCCACGAAGTTGAAGGACCCCGGAAGTTTCTCCATTCCATGCACTATAGGAGACATTGATATTGATAGAGCCTTGTGTGATTTGGGAGCAAGCGTGAGCCTCATGCCACATTCGGTCTTCAAGCGGATGAACTTTGGAGATCTCAAACCTACCAAGATATCTCTATGACTCGCGGATCGTTCGGTAAGATATCCGGTGGGAATTTTTGAAGATGTTTCCACCAAGGTAGGTAATCCTTGCATTCCCGCTGATTTTGTTCTACTTTATTTAAAGGAAGATACTAGGGTGCCCATTATTCTTGGTAGACCTTTCTTAGCTACTGCAGGTGCCATGATAGATGTACAACAAGGAAAGCTCTCCTTATGTGTCGTGGATGAGAAGATAGAGTCCAACTTGTCCAACTCTATGAATGGACCCTCCTTCAAGAAATCTTGCTTTAGAGTTGACTTGTTGGAAGACTTGGCAAATGACATGCTTAATCCGGAAAGGATCTCTAACCCTCTTGAGAGATGTTTGAAGAAGGTTTGTACGAACACAAGACTCACGGACGAAGAAGCCGAGCTCTACACAAAATTCATGAGTGCCATTGAGGCATTACAGGACGACCCACATGAGGAGACCCCGCATGAAACACATGCTGATTTCACAGTGGAGAAAGCGTCTAGACTTGAGCTCAAACCTCTTCCTTCTTCTCTTTGGTATGAGTACATTGAATGTAATAAAACATATCCGATCATTATAAATGTTAACTTGCACGCAGATGAGACGAGAACCCAACACTTTGTTTTCTGGGAGGCAACCCAGCACTTTGTTTTCTGTTTTTTCACAATTGTTTTAGTTTAAGAGTCGGTTTAATTAAAAAAATATACCACAAACGTGACTTGACTTTCCTTACCCTCCATCGGAGTTTCACGTCGAGGATGCCGTTTAATTCAAGTTTGGGAGCAGCTCACGTTTGTCAAGTGACTTCGTTTCATTTTCGTTTTTTTTCTCTTTGATTTCGTAGTTCTTACTGATCATCTCGTTTTCATACGTATTTCTTGCACGATTTAGGAGACGTTTTCGATACATATGTGATGTTTTACGTATGATTCCGTATCCGTTTTACTTGCTTTCGTGCTTTTCATGTTCTTACAAGTTTTTATGCGTATTTGGACCATTTTGGAGCTAAAGGAATATGCACGGAGCTAAGGAGCAACTTTGGGGATCATCACGGGACAAACGGGACGAGATTGAGCATGGAGAAGCCTCCACCCGGTCGGGTACAAGCCTTACACGATCGGGCAGAACCCACGGGCTTTGGACAGGACAAACCACACGACTCGGGCAAGCACATGCCCGAGCTGTTGCCTGTGCCCGAGCGGGCACACATGCCATGCCCGATCGGGCCTCATTCCAGCAGCAAAAACTGCACGAGTTGCCCTAGCCGCACCCGAGCGGGCACACTCACTACCCGAGCGGGTCGCAGCCCATATCTGCATATTAAGTTAAGTAAACTTAACTTAAAACAAAGGGAAGTCGGTGGGGCAATTAAGGAACAATTGGACCGACTTAGGAGGCTTAAAAGGAGGCAAAAAGACGTCATTACAACAAGCTTACATTGGAGAACAATTGAGGAGAAGATTGAGCAGATTTTTGCGAGGAGATAAGCGAGGAGCATTGGAGATCAAGCACCACCACTTCGGTTTTGTTTGGTTTTTATGTTCCTTAGACTTTCTACTATGTTTATGTTTCTTTACAGACGCATGAGCGAGTAGTTTGTTTGTTCTAGGAGAAGGGATTAGCCCTTGGCTATCCCGAGACCGCTTTTGATCTATTTTGAATGCATCTTCCCGTTTTAGTTCATCTATTCTTTATCTGAGTGCTTGAATTTACTTGTGTTTGCGATGGCCACGTAGATGCATGTGTTAGGGGTTAGGAGAAGGACCGAAAGGAGAATTCTAGTCTTGGAATATCAGGTTTAGAACAACCGAGGTTAGGCCACGAAAGTAGGGTAGCAACGGTTGAGGGTGAACGGGCGAATCACAGAGTTTATGGGTTTAGTTCATGGTGTCAGCCACGAAAGTAGGGGGCAGCTTGTCTAGATCACGTGTCTATGCCTTGAGAGAGGGTAGATATCATGTTAGGATCGTCCGCCTTAGATAGCTTTAACTGGGATTGCATGATAGATAGGTTGATCGTGTGTTTCGGTAGTCTTGTGGTGAAACCGGTTTCCTAGGACGCTTGTCTTATCGTTAGAACCCAAGTAGTTTAGTTACTTTCAGTATTTCATTCCTTATTCACCTTCTTTCGTTAGCAAGTTTGATTCGTAGTTCGGGTTTAGGTAGTGTTGCGTAGTCTCTGTGGGATCGACACCTAAAATACTACACACGTGTCGTGCACTTGCGGGTAGATTAGGTTATATTTAACTCTGATACGCATCAAGTTTTTGGCGCCGTTGCCGGGGACTATTGTCAACGCGTCTTATATTCGAACCTAGAGTCCTTCTTGCTTTTTTTTTATTTTTGTTTTCTTTTCTTTCGTTCCTTCTACGTATATTGTTCTTTGTTTGTCCTTTGCAGAACTTTCAGGTCGACAAAAGATGGATAATCAGAACGGCAATGGACAGATGCAATTACAGGCTCCTCCACCACGTCGTCTAAGGGATTACGTGGTGCCGAACATGAACAACGTGCAAACAGCCATAAGGATGCCTGCTGTTGCAAGAGAGCAATTCGAGATTAAGCCAGCAATGATAAATATGCTTTATCAGAAGCAATTCATGGGTGGAAACCATGAGGATCCACATCAACACCTCAAAGATTTCCTCGAACTTTCAGGTACGTTCAAAATTCATGGAGTCTCTGAGGATGGAATCTTGCTGCGTCTTTTCCCTTTTTCAATTGGGGGAAAAGCGAAAGCTTGGCTGCAATCACTCCCCGCCGGATCTATCACCACTTGGGATCAGCTCTGCACACTGTTCCTATCACGCTTCTTTCCTCCGAGCAAGACAATTCAGATGAGGGGGAAATCACAACATTCAGATGCAGAGATGGAGAGACTATGTTTGAGGCGTGGGGTAGATTCAAGGATCTTCTACAGTCATGCCCACACCATGGACTTGAGCAGTGGTACGTTATCCAAACTTTTTATAACGGAATTTCAGATGAGCACCGCATGAGGTTGGATAACGCTGCCAGAGGATCATTCATGGATCTGAGCGTCGAGGAGGGATTCGAGCTGATTGATAACCTCGCCATGAACCACACCATGTGGTCCACTCCAAGAGGTATGCCTAATAGCACTCGTCGATTATATGAGCCTAACCAGAATAGAGCCATGGGTAATGCAGCGAATGCTATGTACTGTGCGAATTGCGGAGATACGGACCATGTAGCGTATCAATGCACAGTACATGAGGATTACGAACAGATGAATTATGCCCAACAGCAAGGCAACACACAATTCGGGAACACCTACAACCCGAATTGGAGGAATCACCCGAACTTGTCATATCGAACAACTCAACCGGTGAAGTATTCGGGGTTTCCACAAAGGCAGAATAATTTCCAGCAAAACAACCAGCAATTCCAGCAAGCTCCGCAAGCTCCTCAACCTCCTCAAGCCTCTTCATCAAACCTTGAGGCGGTATTGCTCGAATTCATGAAGGAGCAGAAGCAGCAACAATCGATTCGAACCAAATTCGACGCGGATGTTGGGACAGCGATTAGTGAGCTTAAAACTCAAATGGAGTCTCTGAGCACTCATGTGAAGATGAAGCAGGAACAGCAACAACAGGAGTTTAGATCTCAGATGGAGTCTCTGAGCACTCATGTGAAGATGTTGGAAAACTCCATAGCACAACAGGCCGCCTCATCCTCTCGGAATCCCGAACAGCTTCCCGGTAAGCCCGATCTTAACCCGAAAGAATATGTGAATGCTATTTCAGTGTGCAGCGATGATGAGGTTGAGGAATCACCTTCAAAAGAGCGAGGGGATGCTGCTGGTACATCCATGGATAGAGGAAGAGGTAAGGTAGCAATTATGGAAGGAGTCGAACCAGATTTAGATAAGCCATACGTTGCTCCTCCGGCGTACGTACCTCCGATACCGTATCCTCGACGATTGGTAAGCAGTAAGAACCAAGAGAGAGCGGGCAGATCTACAGAAGGTCGCAAGAAGCTAGACATCAACATGCCATACGTGGAAGCAGTCCTAAAGATGTCTAATCGTGCCAAATTCATCAGAGAGGTAATATCCAAAGAGAAGCACACCGAAGAGAACGAGACAGTAGCACTCACCGAGGAATGCAGTGCAATTCTTCAGAACAAGCTGCCACCTAAGCTAAAGGACCCCGGAAGCTTCTCCATCCCATGCAAAATAGGTAATCTCGATATTGAAAATGCTTTGTGTGATTTAGGAGCAAGCGTGAGTATCATGCCACACACAGTTTTCAAGCGGATGGAATTCGAGAACCTTAAACCGACGAAAATGTCTCTACGTCTCGCGGATCGTACGGTAAGACATCCGGTGGGAATCATTGAAAACGTTCCCACCATGGTAGGTAAGCTTTGCATTCCCACTGATTTTGTTGTACTTGAGATAACGGAAGACACTAGGACACCTATTATTCTTGGTAGGCCGTTCTTAGCTACTGCAGGTGCGATGATAGACGTACAACAAGGAAAGCTGTCCCTACGTGTCAAAGACGAAACGATCGAATTCGTCCTGCCCAGACCCATGGACGAATCACCACTCAAGGAGTCTTGCTTTACAGTAGATTCGCTGGACGAGTTAGAGAAAGACACACACGATCAAGTAAGTCCATCCGATCCTCTTTTACGGTATTTGACACAAATTGGCGATAATGCAGGATTTGCGGACGAAGGAGCTGAGGTGTATACGAAATTCATGAGTGCAATTACAGCACTAGGAGACGCCCCACATGAGGAAATACCACGTGATATGCATGCTGATTTCATAGCGGAGAAAGCATTCGAGCTTGAGCCCGACCCGCCGCCTTATTCTCGGTATGAGTACGTTGATTCCGATAAAACATATCTTGCTGTTTTAAATGCTAACATGAGTGCAGACGAGATGAGAAGACAGCCCACACGCGTGAAGAAGCGTAAGAGGCTCAGCTCTTCAATATGTATGTACGGGAATTATAGGGAGGACAGCCACGAACCTTCACTCGAAATTCAAAGGAGGCTGCACCCGCACTTGCACGAGGTAATGGAAAAAGATGTCATTAAACTTTTCAACGCAGATACCCCTTATCCAACCTTGGACAGCGAGCAAGTGAACCCCGTGCATGATGTGCCTAAGGGATGGCACGATAAGAAGACCCTACCTCATGACTTCCAATCAGGTGATTTCGTTCCACTTTCTAATTCTCGACCTAAGTCTTTATCGGGCAACCTACTGTCTTATTGGTCTGATCCTTTTCAGGTACGAGACATGGAACTAGGGAGTGATGCGGGTGACACGTTCAACGCCAATGGACAGCGGCTAAAGCTCTACCAAGCCGCTCAACCGATCGAAAGTGGAAACTCCATTTCCCTTTCCGATCCACCCGTCGCGCACGCATGAGGAATGGAGACGTCAAAGCTTAATGACGTTAAATAAGCGCTTTCTGGGAGGCAACCCAGCCGTTTGCTTTTCATTTTCTTAGTATTTAAGTTAAAGACTAGGTTATTTATTTT
>CM071875.1:15000718-15014699 GCA_036759665.1 Gynandropsis gynandra
AGCTTATATCTCAGATGGAGTCTCTGAGCACTCATGTGATGATGTTGGAAAACTCCATAGCACAACAGGCTGCGTCATCCTCTCGGAACCCCGGACCGCTTCCCGGTAAGCCCGATCTTAACCCGAGAGAGTATGTGAATGCTATTTCTGTGTGCAGCGATGATGAGGATGAGAATCCGCCCTCAAAAGAGCGAGGGGATGCTGCTGGTACGACTTTGGATAGAGGAAGAGGTAAGGTTGCGATTATGGAGGGAGTCGAACCAGATTTAGAAAAGCCATACGTTGCTCCTCCGGCGTACGTACCTCCGATACCGTATCCTCGAGGATTGGTAAGCAGTAAGAACCAAGAGAGAGTGGGTAGATCTACAGAAGGTCTCAAGAAGCTATACATCAACATGCCATACGTGGAAGCAGTCCACAAGATGCCTAATCGCGAGGTAATGACCAAAGAGAAGCACACCGAAGAGAACGAGACTGTAGCACTTACCGAGGAATGCAGTGCAATTCTTCAGAACAAGCTGCCACCTAAGCTAAAGGACCCCGGAAGCTTCTCCATTCCATGCACAATAGGTAACCTCGATATCGATAATGCTTTGTGTGATTTAGGGGCAAGCGTGAGTATCATGCCACACACAGTTTTCAAGCGGATGGAGTTCTTTTGTGAATTGGATAACCCGAGTGAGTAGTGAGTAATATGTATAGATTCGATTCTCCCTTTTTCAAAATGATTCTTACATTGATGTAGTCTAAACGAATCATATTTATTGAAATGTCAAATGATCGCAATGAGTGCTAGTATCTTCGAGTCGCACGGACACACTGGGTCACAGAGTCTCATCGAGGGGTCAAAGGGATCAAAGGTCAAAGGGTCGTAGGGGTCCAAGGGTCGCAGGGGTACAAGGGTCGTAGAGGTACAAGGGTCGCAAAAGGGGTCAAAGGGTCGCTCAGGTACAACGATCTCAAGGGTACAAAGGTCGTAGGGGTACATGGGTCGCAAAGGGGTACAAGGGTCGTAGAGGTACAAGGGTCGCAAAGGGGTCAAAGCGTCGCAAGGGTACAAGGGTCGCAAAGGAGTCAAATGGTCGAAAGGGTACAAGGGTCACAAAGGGGTCAAAGGGTCGCATTGTGTCACAGAGTCTCATCGAGTCACACGGTCACAGTGGGTCACAGAGTCTCATCGAGTCGTACGGTCGTACTGGATCACATATTCTTATCGATTCGCACGGTCGCACTGGGTCACAGAGACTCATCGAGTCGTACGGTCACACTGGGTCATAGAGTCTTATCGAGTCACACAAAATTTACCCTCTTTTTATGTTTTTGTTATAGATGTAATGGATTAAGTGATGAGAAAATCGCATTGATTTATTTTTTGTATGATGGTAAATGGGAAAAACAAACTAAATGGAGAATCTGAATGGGTTGGTAGAGTTCAGGAAAACCAGAGAGTATTTTTCTATTGTCTTGTGGTTAGTCTGACATACTAGCAACTTATTGATGAGTTATGTGCATAGATTATGGTGGGTAAAATACCACTAAGTTGAAGTTAAGCTATTTTCCCAATATTTGTGAAAATAGGAAGCCGACATATATAATTAATGATAAGCATCTTATTTGTTATCTATGCGATCACATAAGAGGAATTTAACCAGTGCTTTATGTGGAGATAGAATTGCCAAGTGTGAAGTGTAAAATCGAAATTGAGAGGGAAGTTGAACCTCTAATTCTTGCTTTTGGAAGCATTGCTAGAGAAGGTGAGGATGGATGTGTTGTAGATTATGATGATTGTGTTATTTTAGGTCCAAATAACAAAAGTAGAGTTGGGAGTAATCCGACGGAAACAATAAATATTTTGGGTTCGGATAATTGTGATAGTGAACATACCAGCGGGTTAGAAGAAGATGGTGGGTGTGCCATGAATGTGGTAGTTGATGAAGTTGTTTGTGGCAGTAATAAAGTTGATTCTGATGTGCCAACAAAGCATAAGGATGGTGATGGTGGAACAACTTTGAAATGGTAGTTCACGAGAAGGAAGTCAATGAAAATATTATCTTCGAGTTCAAAGATGGATTGCATCTTAAAATTAGGCAAGAGTTTGATAGCAAGAAAGACGTACATGCATTTTAAGGAAGGGTTCAATTCACTAGTAGAAAATTCAAGATTAGGGACGGAATTTGGGGACCGACATTTCCGTCCCTAAATTTAGGAACGGATTATACACGGATTAGGGACGAAAAATGAAATCCGTCCCTAATCCGTCCCCAAATTTGGAGATTGAAGAGTCGTGCCTAATTCGTCCCTAAATACGGACCAATTAGAGACGGGCAGGCCATCCATCTCCAAATTTAGAGACGGATTTGGAACGTCCCTAAATTTAAGAACTCCAGATTTTGGTTTCTGAGAACAAAATTCAAGATTTTTAACCATGGATCTGTTTCTAAATAGTCCATTCCTTAGAATTGCAGAACCAGAGATTTCTGCCGAATCATTAACATTCAGAAAACTAAGGTCTGATAATTGTTTCAATCATAAGGCATAAAAAAAAAGCATATCTCTCTAGTCGCAAAGAATAAGCCGAGTCGTAGCCAGAACCAAACAAGAAACTGAGAAGAAGAAAAGCGAGACAAAATCTCTAGCGGACCATATCCTCACCGGCTTCGTCTCCACCCTCAGGCTCTTGGCTCGGCGAAGCGCATCCACTTCCTTGAGCAAATCAAATTCCAATCCTTTCTTCTTTAACTCCTCCACACACTTCCGCTGCAGCTTAGAGTGCTCTTTCTCTCTCTCCAGATGCACCTCCACCTCCGATTTGTATCGTACGGCCCATATGATCCCCAGACAGGAAACGAAGGAACATAGCGATTGGATCCACGATCTCCGGCACAGCAACTGCGCGGAGGCAGAGGAGGCATGGAAGAGGAGGAGGAGAGAGAGAGAGTGAAAGAGGAAGAAGAAGATATAGAGCTGGGTGATCTCACGACGAACGAAATCGATCTGAGATTCCTTGTGAGAGAGGCGAGTGAGGATGAGATCTTCTTCTTGGACACATTTCTTGAGGAGAAGCTTGTGAGTGGGGGCGTCGGCGATCTGGTGAAGGGATGCCTAGTCTTTGACTCCATTATCGATAAATCTGAATTCTGATCGGTCGCCATGGCGAGTGCCGTCTCCAAATTCGGAGGCGGATTCGCTGGTCCGTCTCCAAATTTTGGAGACGGATTCAGTGGTCCGTCTCCAAATTTTGGAGACGGATTCCGTTCCTAATTGGGGACGGATTGGAGACTGAAATTTCCGTCCCTAATTAGGAACGGATTAGGGACGGATAATATTTAGAGTCGCGTGATTGGGTACTATCGCTGGTCGTCCCTAATCCGTCCCTAAACTTGTTTAGGGACGGATTAGGGACTTATTTTTCAGTCCCTAAAACCTGATTTTCTTGTAGTGATTGAAGCTTGTTTTAGATACATAACATTGAGATTTGATTCGAAGCTGTGGGAAGTACAATGCAAGTTTGCTGAAAGTGATTGTAAATGAAAATTACATGTGGCAACAATCCCGAATTCTAAACCGTTTAGTGCGAGAACACATTATCCCATTCATAATTGTTCACATGTATCTAAATCAACAGAAGCTACAAAGGGTACATCACAATTGGTTAAGGATTATTTAAATGAGGAATATACCGGGAAATATGACACACCTTCAGCAAAAGAATTGATGGCTCGTGTAAAAGCAAAGTACAGTGCCAATGAATCTTATTTGATGGCATTAAGAGAAAAATGCAGTGCTCAAAAGGAGATTTGTGGTGATGACATTGAACTCTATAGGAGGCTTCTAGGTTGGTTGCACATGTTTACAGAAAGAAATCCCGAATCTATCGCAAATCTTCAAATACCTTTTTATGGCTGTTGGAGCGATTTTAAGAGGAGGGAAATACATATGAAAAGTGGTTGTTGTGGATTCAACATTTCTGACAGGAGTGTACAAGATTGTGGCGACCGTGTAAGATGGTGAACATCACCAATATCCTATTGCATGGGAAATAGTCGACAGAGAGAAGGACAAATCATGGACATGATTTATGTCAAGGTTGAAAGAAGTGATACCGGATGGACATGATGTCTTTGTGATATCTGATCACCATAAAAGCTTGATCAAAGCAGTCAAACAAGTGTATAAACAAGCTGATCATGGTTTTTGTGCACGTCATATATCGCAAAATATAAAGAACTATGTCAATAAAAGGCATGGTAGAAAGACTTCAAAGGGTGATACTGTGGCAGAAATATTCTTCTGTGCAGCAGCATACACAGTGAATGAATTTGAAGTGCTATTAAATGATTTGAAGACCAGGTACAAATATGACGTTTTTGACTTTTGTGACTGTTGTGAGCTTTGTGACCATTTTGACCTCTGCGACCATTAAACCCCTTTGTAACCCTTGTACCCCTACAACTCTTGTACCGCTGCGACCCTTGTATCTCTGCGACCCTTTGACCCCTTTGTGACCCTTGTACATTTGCGACCCTTGTACCCATTTGCGACCCTTGTACCCCTGTGTCCCTTGTACCCTTGCGACCCTTGTATCTCTGTGACCCTTTGACCCCTCCGTGACCCTTGTGATTGTTGTGACCGTTTTGACATCTTTCACCTTTGCGCATGTATCCTAATGTTGCAAAGTATTCGGAGAAAGAGGAGCTTGATCCCGTTAAGTGGGCAAGATGCAAATTTACGGGCAAAAGGTACAACTTATTAATCACTAATGGGGATGAGTCAAGAAATTTAACGTTGAAGAAGTCAAAAAAGTTTTCAATCCTAGGGTTTTAGATATTTGTTTGGGAAAGACTGTGGAATGGTTCAATAGGTATAGGTTTGAAGCAGCTACCGGTGATGATTCTCAAAAGTTAACACCTTATGTTGAGAAAACGTTATATGATCGGTTTGGACATGCATCCAAGTATTAGGTTATTGAATTGAACAGACTGAGTGATGAATACGGGGTGAGAAATGAGATGGGTAGAAGATTTGTAGTCACTCTTCAAAAAAGAACGTGTGACTGTAAAATGTCTGATGTCGATAAGTATCCATGCAGTCACGCAATTGTGGCTGCATATAAGGTTGGTAAAGGTCACAAGATACCAGATCTATGTTCAACATACTACCTTCAGGAGACATGGCGTTTGGCTTATCAAGAAACCGTGTATCGGTTCATGATTGCAGTGATTGGAACATTCCTCCTCAATATTCTGAAGTTACGGTTCTACCTCCCATGCTGGCTGAGAAAAGGCAAAGTGGGAGGCCTAAAGAGAATCGTTATCCTGGACTCGGTGAGGCGCGAAGCAATACCCCACCTTAACCGAGACAAACACCATCTTTGTCGAGACAAGCGGGTTCAAATGCCAGCATCACTGACAGCGTTTGGAACGTGACAACCGAGAAAACATCAACTTAAAAAAAAGAAAGGTTTGTTAGTGTATAATATTATATTATTTGTGTTATTAAATTGTAATGTTATATTATTTTTATTATTTATCATCTCGTTTTCGTACACGTTTCTCGCATGATTTTAGAGATGTTTATGACCATAGTGCGAGGTTTACGTGTGATTTTGAATCCGTTTTACTTGTTTTCGTATTTTTATGTTCTTATAGGTTTTAATGCGTATTCGATTTATTTCGGAGTTAAGGAGCATACACGGGACATAATTTGACATTGAAGGTCACAACGGATCGAACGTAATGAGATGTGGACAAGTCATGGTCGGAATCAGAGGTTTTAAATTTCCTAGACCAATCTATCGCAAGTATACGGTACGCATAGCACCAGGATCGAACTCTAGGGACTGAGTGCAGCGTTAGAATCAATAAATCACGAGAAAAAGATCGATCAATATGTGATTATTAAACTGGAAAATAAAGAATAAAATAACGACGAGACTAGACTCAACAAGATAGAGTACCATGGGATTCGGGAATGCCGGGACATGCAATGGATGTTTCTATAGAACATGAAATCCGTTTATATCAATCGATGGGGAACTAAAATCTAAGTCCACTACCTAGGAAATCAACGACACTCATCTCTCGATGCAGCATGGAACATCTAGATGCATGAAGAACGAGTGGGGAGTTCTACCACAACCATCGGAAATGACTCTCTCGATGCCTAAATCCTCTACCTAGGAAATCAACATCACTCATCTTTGGATGCAGCGCAGAACGTCTAGATGCATGAAGAACTATAGGGAACTCTAACTTGTACTATCGGAAACAATGGGAACTCAACCTCTATTGACGGAAGGGACTCTCTCGATGCCTAATTCCACTATCTAGGATATACACGTACTCACCTCTCGATGCAGTAAACCTATATCCTAAATTTATGAAGTTCAATGGGAGCTCTACCGTTCCTAAATAGATTAATCCGTCGTTAGATTCTCATTAATCTAATTCATTTGAAGGCTAATTCCGAGACTCAAGTCTGACTCTCTCGATGCCTAGACAAATCTCTAATCTCATTCAAACGTGTCTAATCTCACCGAATGGATCTAATCTCATTCAAACATGAAATAAAAAAAGTAAGAAAGAATTACACACACTACAGCCTATCGAACCATACGATTGAACAAAACCGAAATCAAGCATTAAGAATCAACAATGCATTACAATGGCATCCCTAACCCGTGATAAGTGAACCATTCAGAACACATAGGGAAATAAACACAAACAACGTAAATGTTCATCTTTCCTATCATCCCGACCGTGGCTTCGGATGAATGATTCTGGTTCCCTGAAATCTCCTCTTCAACGGTGCTATACCCTGTCTCTTCTCTATTCTGGTCTGTCTCTCTCGTCTCTGGTCCGTCTCCTCTCCGTTTCTGGTTTTCTTATTTTAAAACTCAACTCGTTCAAATGATATCTGTGTATGTCGCTTGGGTTGTTGGCATGCAAGCCCGACCGTGCATGCATTCCCCATTAGTGCCCGACCAAGCATGGAGTGAGCCCGGGCCGTGCACAAGCTACGGGGTGATTCTGGTCTCAAGTGCCCGACCTGCAGGTGTTCAAGCTCGGTCGTGCAGGTGTTGAAGCTCTCCAGCCCGGTCGTGCACAATTCTTAGTCCAGCTGTGCATGTTCATTTGTTTCCTCCCCGGTCGTGCATTTGCTTGTGTTCGGTCATGCATTTGTAGGAGAGCTCCAGCCCGGTCGTGCTGCAAAGGATGCCCAGCCGTGCATGTGTTGTTGCTCTGCTCGGTCGTGCTGCAAAGGATGCTCGACCATGCTGCATGATTCCTAAGCTCGATCGTGCTTGATTGCTGCCCGACCGTGCACTAGTCTACTTCTTCAACCGGGCCATGCTTTGGTTGTTGCCCGGCCGTGCTATGTCTTCATCATCAATCGTGCACATAATCAGCTCGACCGTGCAGCAAAATGTTCATAGGTCGTGCTCTCTTCACATCTTGATCACTTTGTCACAATTTCGGGTAGATTTGCCGCACTTACATGTGTTTCCTTAGGATGTCTTCGTTTTCTGCACAACACATCAAATAATTGAAGAAGTACTCAAATATACTCAATAAGTTGGCAAAGTCCAAGAATCAGAATAAAAAATAAAACTAGGACCGATGAGAATACTATGACGAATTACGTGTTATCATGCTCGACCGAGCATGTCGATCATGATCAAATGCATGACCAAACAACAATCCTCACCTTGTGCACGGTCGGGCTTGGTGTCCAGCATGGTCGAGCTCCTCTTTGGTGAAGCAGCACGGTCAGGCTTGGTGTCCAGCACGGTCGGGCATCTTCCTTGGTGAAGCAAGAGCACGGTCGGGCGTTTGGTGCAATTTCATCCCCGTAGCTTCTGCACGGGTCTGGCATTCCAAGAGCACGGTCGGGCACCTACCATCATGGACAGCACGGTCGGGCATCATGGACAGCACGGTCGGGCATCATGGCCAAAAAAATTGTCTGCATTTACGGAAGAAGCATGCCCGATCGGGCATGACATGGAGCACGGTCGGGCATGACTTTGTAAAATGGCCTACCAACTAATTTGGTGAAAACAAGTCGGCCAAAGCTTCCAATTCAATTTATAAAGCCTCAAGGGTAGAAGGCATTGAGAAAAAAAGGAATCCATCCACCATCCACAACACACCATTCACAGCCATCATCAATCCATAGAGTCCCCTTGACGGGAGGCACGCGAGGAGCCGGGGATTGATTCGGGATCATCGCTCGTTTGATATCTCTATGCTCTTTAGTCTACTGTTTCATTTATGTTGTGCAGACTCATGAGCGAGTAGTAGATTTTTTCTAGGAGAAGGTATTATCCCATGGCTATCCGAGAACCATCTTTGATTCGTTTATGAATGCATTTCGTCGTTTCGTTTATCTATTCTTTATCTGAGCGCTTACTGTCTTGTACATACGAATGACCACGTATATGCATATGTTAGGGATTAGGAGAATGACTGAAAGGTGAATTCTAGTCCTAGAAGATCAGGCTTAGAAAAACCGAGACTAGGTCACGAAAGTAGGGTAGTAACGGTTGAGGGTTGAATCGAGCGAATCATGAATCGTAATGGGGTTTAGTTGGGGTGTCAGCCACGAAAGTAGGGGATGACTCAATCTAGCCACGTTCCTATGCCTTGAGAGAGGGTAGGTTCTACATTAGGATCGTCCGCCTAAGATATGTTGATAGGGAATGCACGATTAGATAGATCGGAGGTAGGTTTCGGAAGCTATGCGGTGAAACCAATTCCTAGGGTGTTTGTCCCTTTGTCTAGAACTCACTTATCCACTGCATCATCATCATTGCATCTCACCATTCTTATTCATTTTCAGCAAGCATTGGATCGAATTTGATTCTTAGATCGTGTTATATTAGTCCTCGTGGGATCGACACCTTAACTACACTACACACGTGCCGTGCATTTACGGGTGGTCTTAGGTTAACTTGTTTAACTTGACACGCATCAAGTTTTTGGCGCTGTTGTCGGGGACTAATTGTCAACACGTTTAGGATTCAGATTTAGAATTGTACTTGTTTTGTTTTCATTTGTTTTTCTTTTCTTTTCGTTTCTTTCTACTAATTCTTTTTACTTGTCTTTCGTAGGTGCATGACCCGATCTCAAGGTAATCGTGTGATCATGTCTTTTCAAATTCCATCTGACGGCAATTCGATGTCAGGGTCATGTCTTTTCGAATTCCCGTCGTTTCCTTTTTACAAATAACGACACACACTCTCTCTAACTCTCATAATCTCTTCCGCCCATCTTTTTTCGAATAACGACACACTCTAACTCTCATCATCTTCCTCCCATTTTTTAGAAAATGACACATTTCCATCATTTCGTCCAATCCTTTCGTCCGAGCTATTTGGAGAACTAGCTTGATATCTTCTTCATCTGTCTCTTTGTCAGTATGTTACATGTAGACAATGTACAGATTTGACTTTGTTTTTCATTTTTTGTTACAGGACATTCCGAAGATCTTCTTTGATGATCATATTTACGAAAAAACGAGGGAAAACAACACGACAACGCTTAAATCGAATGTGTCTAACAAAACATAGGAAGACAAGTTGGATGACTCCAGATTCAGTAATGGATGGAAAGATTTCTCCAACGACCACTGTTGCTCAGAGAATTTCGTATTGGGGACTTTGTAGTTTTCCGTCACGAAGTTGACATGGTTTTTCATGTCACCGTGACCACTGTTGCTCAGAGCATTTTCACAGTACCAGTAAGCGTTCAAATTTGGCCGTAGATGCATTGGTAATTGACATCAAACTGATTCATCATATATCACATTGGTTATTGATTCGATATTTATTCATTTTGACTGATGTAACTTGGGCGATGTTGTAGAAACTTTCGATAGGGTTTGCGAGGTCAAGCGGTCTTTGCGGTAGACAATGTAAAATACTGCTAATAATCGAAATTGGAAAGGCTTGGTTGGCAAATTTAAGGCCCGTGAAACGTGGTGGCGCTAGCATGAGAGGGGGTTGGAGAATGTTTTGTCACGAAAATGGACTGAACGAGGGTTGTTCCCTCAAAGTCGAATTGGTCTCTAATGGAGCAACACATGTGCTTCGGTTTGTCCCTCAACCAGGGCCTAACAACAACATAGTTTGATTTCAGTTGTATTTTTATTGCTTTGAACCTTCTTTGAACAATTACAATCCCGACAATATTGAACTTCATCATGTGACGCTGCAAATGATTTTTTACCAAGTGATCCATGCGACCATGCGACCTTTGCGACATTGGAAAATAGCGACCCATTGGATCCATCCAACCATGCGTCCCATTCCACCCATGTGTCCCATGTAACCCATGCGACCCATGTGTCCCAAGCGACCTAATTGACCAAGCGACCCATGCGACCCATTCGACCAAGCGATGCGACCCATAAATAAGTTTGGCGTTGTAAATGTATTATTTTCCCCAAAATTCCCGCCGAACTTTTCACCAAAATTTGAAAAACATAACCGTGTGGTCATGTCTTTTCAAATTTCATTTGACGTCGATTCGATGTCAGGTTCATGTCTTTTCAAATTCCAATCGTTTACTTTTTTCGAATAACAACACACTATCTCTCTAACTCTCATCATCTTCCACCCATCTCTTTTTGAATTACGACGCACTCTCTCTAACTCTCATCATCTTCTACCCATATTTTTGAAAATACCACTTTTCCGTCATTTCGTCTAAATAGTTCTTCCGAGCTTTCTGGAGAACTACCTTGTAATTTTCTTCATCTCTCTCTGTCGGTATTTTACAGATAGAGAATGTACAGACTTGACTTTTTTTCGATTTTTGTTATAGGACATTTCAAGAACTTCTTCGATGAGCATATTTACGGGAAAACGAGAGACAACAACACGACAATGCTTAAATGGGATGTGTCTAAACATTGGAAGTCAAGTTGGATGGCTCTAGATTCACTAATGGATGGAAAGATTTCTCCAAGGACCATGATTTTCATATTCAGGATTTCGTAGTTTCCCGTAATGAAGGTGACATGGTTTTTCACGTCACCGGTTTCAGAGATGATATGTGTAATCTACAATATGCATCATCTATATCATCATCATCATACGCAGAAGCAGGGTCATCTTCTTTTACTAAGAGGATTTTAACGGTACCAGTCACGCGTTCAAATCTGGCCTAGCTGCATTGGTATGTGGCGTCGAACCGATTCATCATATATCACTTCGATTATTTATTCTATTTTTGTTCATTTTTACTGATGTAACTTGGGTGAAGTCGCAGACACTTTCGATAGGGTTTGCAAGGTCGAGCGCTCTTTGCGGTAGACGATGTAAGATAGTGCTGATAATTCAGTACGAAATGGTGTGGTCGACAAATCTAAGGCCTGTGAAATGTGGTGGCACTAGCATCAGAGGGGGTTGGAGAAATTTTTGTCACAAAAATGGACTGAACGAGGATTGTTCCCTCAAAGTCGAATTGGTCTCCAATGGAGCAACACCTGTGCTTCGGTTTGTCCCTCAACCACAGCCTATTAACAATATAGTTTGAATTTTGTTGTATTTTGATTGCTTTGAACCTCCTTTGAACAACAAAATTCCTTTGAACTAAAACTTCATGTTTGTATTTGGTTAGTTTTTTTTACTATTATTCAATAGTATGTATTATTGTTAGTATCACTGTTTTTGTGGATCTACTATTATTGTAACAAGAGTCGTAGAGGGACAAGGGTAGCAAGGGTCCAAGAGCCACAGAGGGTCCAACAATCGCAGAGGGACAAGGGTCGCAGGGGTCAAAGGATCGCAGAGGTACAAGGGTCACAGTGGTCCAAGGGTCGCAGAAGTCAAAGGGTCGTAGAGGGACAATGGTCGCATGGGTCAAAGGGTCGCAAAGGTACAAGGGTCGCAGGGGTCCAAGGGTCGCAGAGGTACAAGGGTCGCAGAGGGACAAAGGTCGTAGGGGTCAAAGGGTCATAGAGGTACAAGGGTCGCAGGGGTCCAAGGGTTGCAGAGGTACAAGGGTCGCATAAGGACAAGGGTCGTAGAGGGACAAGGGTCGTAGAGGGACAAGGGTCACAGGGGTCCAAGGGTCGTTTGTAAATAACTTGATAATTTATTATCATTTTTGGGAATGAGAGATGTAAATAACTTGGTACATTGTTATTTATTTAAAATTTATTCATATTATTTGTAAATAATTTGATTGAGTCATAAAAAATTTATTTTAATAATAAAGCGTAAAGGGTTGCACGGGTCAAAGGGTCGTAGAGGTTTACGGGTCACAGAGGGACAAGGGTCGCATGGGTCCAAGGTTAGAAGAGGTATAAGGGCCGTAGAGGTACCTCTGCAACCCTTGGACCCCTGCGACCCTTGTCCCTCTATGACCATAAACCTTTGCCATCCTTGGACCCCTACGACCCTTGTATCCCTCTGCGATCCTTTTACCCGTGCGACCCTTTTAGCATTGTGACCCTTTGACCCTTCCGACCCTTGTACCTCTGTGGCCCTTGTACCTTTGGGACCCTTGTACCCTCTACGACCCTTGGACCTTTGCGACTCTTTTATTATTATAAAAAATAACAACTTCTTATGACTCAAATCAAATTATTTACAAACAATATGAATAAATTTTAAAAAAATAACAATGTACCAAATATTTACATCTTCCATTCCAAAAAAAAGTAATGTATCAAGTTAGTCTCGGGGTGGAGGGATACATCTTCCATTCCATAATATATCAGCAGCCATCTTATCATGCATGGAAGGAACATTGTCGTCGCAAATGAAAGAAAAATTCTGAAGTCTTTTCGTTACATCGACTTCTAAGAATTTGAAGGCGTAAACACCACAGTCACTCGCGCTTTTGTTCTGTGACAGACCTTCATATTACTCGTACTTCCACTCATCCTCTCCAGAAGCCACAAAAGAAAACCCTTCGAGAATGAGCATCTTGGGGATATAGCTTCGCATACCTTCTCAAGCAACAGATCGA
Organism: Gynandropsis gynandra; assembly: GCA_036759665.1. Classification (NCBI taxonomy): domain Eukaryota; kingdom Viridiplantae; phylum Streptophyta; class Magnoliopsida; order Brassicales; family Cleomaceae; genus Gynandropsis; species Gynandropsis gynandra. The sequence continues at coordinate 15,013,699 of CM071875.1, forward strand.
TATGTGTTTCCTTCATACTGCTATAGCAGTCGTATACCGGGATGCATTGGGTTTTGAAATCCGCTTTGATAGCTATCCAATGAATAGGTATATATCGACTTTTGAGCAATGGAATGTTTAGAATCGAGACAAATTCGTCGAACTAATTCACTAGTGTGTACCTATTTCTGAATGGATACTTGCCATCCGAAAAATCACAAAGAATTTCCGGCAATTTTTCCATATCCTCGTACGTCACAGCGTGAGCGTTTGCATGAAAGCAACAAGAAAATCGTAATAATTCTGATATATGTAGGGGAATGTACTCATCCGATAATACATCTCCAACAACGCCGCATCTAATTGCTGTAAAAAAAATTAACACACATGAATACATATGACACAATATGGCCTATGTGACCTTTGTGACTAAGGGTTTAAAAAACTCACATCATCTTCAAGCCATATGATGTGCGTTATATCAAGTGATAAAACCTAGACTAACGCTTTCGCAAGAATACGGATCGTGTAGTAACTAGGGTCGAACACAAGGAATTGATGCGACTTATAAGCTATTAAACTAATGGATTAGCGTTGTAAGGTGACCAAGAACGGGGTTGTTATTGAGCTAGACAGACTAAATCCGATGAGATCAAATTATAGCTAAGCACCATGGGTATCAAGAGTTTGCATAATGAAGTAACGAAGTTCTAAAAGGATAATTGGTCTAAGGTACTATCATGAGTTCAGGGAATTCAAGCTCTCCTATAGGAACTGACTGGCGTAGACTTGTCCACTATCTAGCATGCATATACCAATGTATCCATTGCGCATCTTACATGCATAGACGCATTACGACCGCTATCCTAATCCCTAGATTCAACCGATTGACATGGCGTAGATTCTAAACCGGCTAAACCCTAAATCATGGCTAAGTTCCAAAATCTAATGCCCTGGCGTTGGTTTATTAGACTCCTAACATCATTCATTCAAGTGGCGTACAAGTAACGAAAGCATTAAGA
>CM071875.1:15035153-15055684 GCA_036759665.1 Gynandropsis gynandra
GCGAGGGGATGCTGCTGGTATGTCCATGGATAGAGGAAGAGGTAAGGTTGCGATTATGGAAGGAGTCGAACCAGATTTAGATAAGCCATACGTTGCTCCTCCGGCGTACGTACCTCCGATACCGTATCCTCGACGATTGGTAAGCAGTAAGAACCAAGAGAAAGTGGGCAGATCTATAGAAGGTCTCAAGAAGCTAGACATCAACATGCCATACGTGGAAGCAGTCCTAAAGATGTCCATCGTGCCAAATTCATCAGAGAGGTAATGTCCAAAGAGAAGCACGCCGAAGAGAACGAGACTGTAGCACTTACCGAGGAATGCAGTGCAATTCTTCAGAACAAGCTGCCACCTAAGCTAAAGGACCCCGGAAGCTTCTCCATCCCATGCAAAATAGGTAATCTCGATATTGAAAATGCTTTGTGTGATTTAGGAGCAAGCGTGAGTATCATGCCACAAACAGTTTTCAAGCGGATGGAGTTTGGGAACCTTAAACCGACGAAGATGTCTCTACGCCTCGCGGATCGTACGGTAAGACATCCGGTGGGAATCATTGAAAACGTTCCCACCATGGTAGGTAAGCTTTGCATTCCCACTGATTTTGTTGTACTTGAGATAACGGAAGACACTAGGACACCTATTATTCTTGGTAGGCCGTTCTTAGCTACTGCAGGTGCGATGATAGACGTACAACAAGGAAAGTTGTCCTTACGTGTCAAAGACGAAACGATCGAATTCATCCTGCCCAGCCCCATGGACGAATCACCACTCAAGGAGTCTTGCTTTACAGTAGATTCGCTGGACGAGTTAGAGAAAGACACACACGATCAAGTAAGTCCATCCGATTCTCTTTTACGGTATTTGACCCAAGTTGGCGATAATGCAGGATTTGCGGACGAAGGAGCTGAGGTGTATACGAAATTCATGAGTGCCATTGCAGCACTAGGAGACGCCCCACATGAGGAGATACCACGTGATATGCATGCTGATTTCATAGCGGAGAAAGCATTCGAGCTTGAGCCCGATCCTCCGCCGCCTTATTCTCGGTATGAGTACGTTGATTCCGATAACATATATCTTGCTGTTTTAAATGTTAACATGAGTGCAGATGAGATGAGAAGACAGCCGACACGCGTGAAGAAGCGTAAGAGGGTCAGTTCTTCAATGTGTATGTACGGAAGTTATAGGGAGGACAGCCACGAACCTTCACTCGAAATTCAAAGGAGGCTGCACCCGCACTTGCACGAGGTAATGGAAAAAGATGTCATTAAACTTTTCAACGCAGATACCCCTTATCCAACCTTGGACAGCGAGCAAGTGAACCCCGTGCATGATGTGCCTAAGGGATGGCACGACGAGAAGACCCTACCTCATGACTTCCAATCAGGTGATTTCGTTCCACTTTCTAATTCTCGACCTAAGTCTTTCTCGGGCGACCTACTGCCTTGTTGGTCTGATCCTTTTCAGGTACGAGACGTGGAATTATGGAGTGATGCGGGTGACACGTTCAACGCCAATGGACAGCGGCTTAAGCTCTACCAAGCCGCTCAACCGATTGAAAGTGGAAACTCCATTTCCCTTTCCGATCCACCCGTCGCGCACACATGAGGAATGGAGACGTCAAAGCTTTATGACGTTAAATAAGCGCTTTCTGGGAGGCAACCCAGCTGTTTGTTTTTACTTTTCATGTTTAAGACTCGGTTATTTAATTTCCATAAAAAAAACAAAAAAACAAAAAAAAAGTATAACACCACAAACGTGCTTCACTTCCTTCATCGTCCATCGGAGCTTCACGTCGAGGACGTCATTCAATTCAAGTCTGGGGGGAGCAGCTCATGTTTGTCAGGTGGTTTCGTTTCACTTTCTTTTGACTTTTAGTTTTTAGGTTATTTTTTCAATTTTTAGTTTGTTTTTGTTTTCATTGAGTCAGAGTCGTCCCAAGGCACTTGTCCGGTGCCACGTTTTGTGATGAACCCCGAACTTAGGAATGCTTAAGAGGTTGACCTTTTCCAGTTAGACTTTGCATGATTGAGCTAGGTTGTCCTATGCGTTAGAGCTTATTAGTCGGCTAAAAAACAATAGGTCGTAGTTCTAGGGAATCCTAGTGTTACTTGTGAGGATGTTTAGACGAGGTTGCTAGGCTGGTCTGTCGTTTATTTTCTCTACCCAGATGGTCATACTTCGTATAGACGACACTTTACTTTGGTTACATTGAGGATCATTGGATCATATAAAATCGAGCTTATTTTGCAGATTAAAAAGCACACACTAACACTCCGCTGTCGATAGAAATAGTGCCTAATAAGCATGATCAAAAATCGATATGAGTGCATCGACCTTGTTACTCCTTCGGTGGCTCGGGTCTAAGTGGTGGGTTGGCGATCATCTTTCCACGTCCTAAGGACAAGGCACAAAAAGCCACCTACTATGCTGCACTCTCACACGAGATGCATGAGTATACCGTCATCGGTAGTCTGGGTCTAAATAGAGGCTGGATCCCTTCAAATCCGACGTCCTAGAAGCCTAGTGTGTATGCAAAGAAAAAGAAGAAAAGAAAAGAAAAAAAAATGGAAAACAAAAATAAAAAGAAAACAAAAGAAAAAAAAAAGAAAAAAAGTCATAAAAAGAAAATAAAAAGAAAAAGAAAAAAAAAAGAAAAAAAAAGAAGAAAGAAAGAAGCTCGGAAAGAAAGAAACAAGTATCCTCGGTTGACCTAGGTTTAGCATAGTCTGAAGTCTTGTCTGGTGGAGGGAGTTACGGTAGCGCGTCTAGTCTCCTTTGATTTACTTTCTTATGGGTAACCGTGGTGGACCTAGGATTAAGGCTGAAAACTCGATTAGGCCGAATTTGCTCTCGACGTGCTAGTTGATCGGTTAGGTTCACTTTAGCGGTATTTCTAGGAGAAGGGGAATTCTCGTATTTTCATACCCCATGTATTCCACGTTTACGTTTGCTTAGGGACAAGCAAACATTCAAGTCTGGGGGATTTTGATCATCTCGTTTTCATACGTATTTCTTGCACGATTTAGGAGACGTTTTTGATACATATGTGATGTTTTACGTATGATTCCGTATCCGTTTTACTTGCTTTCGTGCTTTTCATGTTCTTACAGGTTTTTACGCGTATTTGGACCATTTTGAAGCTAAAGGAACATGCACGGAGCTAAGGAGCAACTTGGGGGATCATCACGGGACAAACGGGACGAGATTGAGCATGGAAAAGCCTCACCCGGTCGGGCACAACCCTTGCACGATCGGGCAAAACCTACGGCCAATTGTGTGGACCATTTAGCACGACTAGGGCAAGCATTTAGGACCATTTTGCCTTGTGCCCAGGCGGGCACACATGCCATGCCCGATCGGGCATCATCCCAGCAATAAGACGCGCACGAGTTACCCTAGCCGCACCCGCGCGGGCACACTCACTACCTGAGCGGGTCGCGTTTTTTTTGGTTTTTATGTTCCTTAGACTCTCTACTATGTTTATGTTTCTTTACAGACGCATGAGCGAGTAGTTTGTTTGTTCTAGGAGAAGGGATTAGCCCTTGGCTATCCCGGAACCACCTTTGATCTATTTTGAATGCATCTTCCCGTTTTAGTTAATCTATTCTTTATCTGAGTGCTTAATTTACTTGTATTTGCGAACGGCCGCGTAGATACATGTGTTAGAGATTAGGAGAAGGACCGAAAGGAGAATTCCAGTCTTGGAAGATCAGGTTTAGAACAATCGAGGTTAGGCCACGAAAGTAGGGTAGCAGCGGTTGAGGGTGAACGGATGAATCATAGAGCCTATAGGTTTAGTTCAAGGTGTCAGCCACGAAAGTAGGGGGCAGCTTGTCTAGATCACGTGTCTATGCCTTGAGAGAGGGTAGATATCATGTTAGGATTGTCCGCCTTAGATAGCTTTAACTGGGATTGCATGATAGATAGGTTGATCGTTGGTTTCGGTGGAGGAACTAATGGAAACGTCACCCAACTTATTCAAGAATGGAAACTCATGAAAAGACAACAATCGGTGGCTGCTGCAACATAAGGAATAAATGAACGTACAGAAGGAAAGAGAGGGAGAAAAGAAAAGAAAAGAGAAAGGAAAGAAGAAGACAAGAGTGAGAGGTCGAGCTCATTCACTAAGTATTCAGTTCTTGATCGAGAAGAGAGAGTAGAGAGAAGGAAGAAGGTTTTTGCGAAGGAGACTTGCGAGGAGCATTGGAGATCAACCCCACACTTCGGTTTCATTTGGTTTTCATGTTCCTTAGACCTTCTATTTCGCTTATGATTGTTTAAGAACGCATGAGCGAGTAGTTTGTTTGTTCTAGGGAAAAGGATTATTAGCCCATGGCTATCCTGGAACCACTTTTGATTTATCTTTCAATGCATCTTCCCGTTTTCGTTTATCTATTATTTATCTGAGTGCTTAATTTACTTGTGTTTCCGATGGCCACGTAGATGCATGTGTTAGGGATTAAGAGAAGGACCGAAAGGAGAATTCTAATCCTAGAAGATCAGGTTTAGAACAACCGAGGTTAGGCCACGAAAGTAGGGTAGCAGCGGTTGAGGGTAAAACGGATGAATCACAGGTCTTATGAGTTTAGTTCAAGGTGTCAGCCATGAAAGTAGGGGGTAACTTAACTAGATCACGTGTCTATGCCTCGAGAGACGGTAGATATCATATTAGGATCGTCTGCCTTAGATAACTTGATTGGGATTGCATGATAGATAGGTTGATTGTTGGTTTCGGTAGTCTTGTGGTGAAACTGGTTTCCTGTAACGTTTGTCTCATTCTTAAGAACTAGTTTGTTTATTTGTTTTTAGTATTTCATTCTTAAAACTATATTTCGTTCGTTAGCATGTTTGATTCAGAGTTAGAGTTTAAGTTGTGTTGCGTAGTCCCTGTGGGATCGACACCTGAAGTACTACACATGTGCCATGCACTTGCGGGTAGTTTAGGTTATTTGTTTAACTTTGATAACGCATCAAGTTTTTGGCGTCGTTGCCGGGGACTATTGTCAACACGTCTTAGATTCGAGCCTAGAGTCTTTCTTGTTTTGTTTTTGTTTTTGTTTTTGTTTTTGTTTTCTTTTCTTTCGTTTCTTTCTACCTAATGTCGTCTATTTGTCCTTTGTTGGTTTATGACCAGGTCTCAAGGTGCTTCAAAACTACTCCAAATCGACCCAGAGATCGAGCGAACTTGCAAAAAACTGAGAAAGGGCAAGGAAGAGGGTAACATAGAGCCGTCTAATCAACGAGATATGGATAATCAGAGCGGCCACGAACAGCTTCAATTACGTCTAGGTAATTTGGGGCACTTGCAGCAACAGCCACTCGCGCCTCAACCGCGAGAACCACAGGCTCCTCCACCACGTCGTCTCATGGATTACATGGTGTCGAATATGAACAACGTGCAAACAGCCATAAGGATGCTTGTTGTTGTTAGAGAACAGTTTAAGATTAAGCCGGCGATGATCAACATGCTTTATCAGAAGCAATTCATGGGTGGAAATCACGAGGATCCCCATCAGCACCTCAGAGACTTCCTTGAGCTTTTTGGTACATTCAAGATACACGGAGTCTAAGAGGATGCGATCTTACTGCGTCTCTTCCCCTTCTCGATTGGGGGACAAGCAAAAACTTGGCTGCAATGCTCCCCGCTAGATCTATCACTACTTGGGATCAGCTCTGCACATTGTTCTTATCACGCTTCTTTCCTCCGAGCAAGACAATTCAGATGAGGGGGAAATCACAACGTTCAGATTAAGAGATGGAGAAACTATTTTTGAGGCGTGCGGCAGATTTAAGGATCTTCTACAATTGTTTCCACACCATGGTCTTGAGCAGTGGTACATTATCTAAACCTTCTACAACGGAATTTCAGATGGGCACCGTACGACGTTGGATAACGCTGCCAGAGGATCTTTTATGGATCTGAGCGTCGAGGAGGCATACGAGCTGATCGCTAACCTTTCCATGAACCACACCATGTGGTCAACACCAAGAGGTATGCCTAACAGCACTCGTCGTTTATATGAGCCGAATAAAAGCAGGGCAACGGGTAATGCAGCGAACGCCATGTACTGTGTGAATTGTGGAGATACGGAGCACGTAGCGTATCAATGCACGGTGCATGAGCATTTTGAACAGATGAATTACGCTCAGCAGCAAGGAAACACTCAATTCGGGAATACCTACAACCTGAATTGGAGGAATCACCCAAATCTGTTGTATTGAACGACTCAACCGATAAAGTATTCGGGGTTTCAGCAAAGGCAGCAAACTTTTCAGCAAAACAACCAGAAATTCCAGCAATCTTAGCAACTTCCGCAAGCTCCTCAACCTCCTCAAGCCTCTTCGTCAAACCTTGAAGGAGTGTTGCTCAAATTTATTAAGGAGCAAAGGCAGCAACAATCGACTCAAACCAAATTCAACGCGGATGTGGGGACAGCGATTAGTGAGCTTAAATCTCATATGGAATCCTTTAGCACACATGTGAAGATGTTAGAAAATTCCATAGCACAACAGGCTGCCTCATCCTCTCGGAATCCGGACAGCTTCCCGGTAAACCCGATCTTAACCCGAGAGAGCACGTGAACGCCATCACCTTGCGCAGCGGTAATGTGCTCGAGAATCCACCCCCGAAAGAGCAAGAGAAGGTTGCTGGAAAAATCAGTGGATAAAGGAAAGGGCATTATGAATGAGGGAGGAGCTGAATCAGAATTGGAGAAACCGTACGTTGCTCCACCGACGTACAACCCTCCAATATCGTATCCTCAACGGTTAGTGAGCAGCAAGAACGAGGTAAGGTATGGACGGTTTGTAGAGATCCTTAAGAAGCTTTACATCAACATACAGTTTGTAGAGGCCCTCCAACAAATGCCCACGTACGCCAAGTTCCTCAAAGAAATTCTATCCAACAAACAGCGTATCGAAGAGAGTGTGACGGTAGCACTCACCGAGGAATGCAGCGCCATTGCTCAAAACAAGCTGCCCCCGAAGTTGAAGGACCCTGGAAGCTTCTCCATTCCGTGCACAATAGGTAATCTTGATCAATAAACCTTTGTGTGATTTAGGAGCAAGCATGAACCTCATGCCACATTCAGTCTTCAAGCGGATGAACGTCGGCGACCTCAAACCTACCAAGATGTCTCTCCAACTCGCTGACCGTTCGATAAGATATCCGGTGGGGATTGTTGAAAATGTACCCATCAAGGTAGGTAATCTTTGTATACCCGCTGACTTTGTTGTACTTGATATTGAATTGGATGCTAGGATACCTATTATACTTGGTAGACTGTTCTTAGCTACTGCAGGTGCGATGATAGACGTACAACAAGGAAAACTTTCGCTCTGTGTCGGAGACAAAACGATTGAATTCAACTTGTCCAAATCCATGAACGGACCCTCCATCAAGGAGTCTTGCTTTCGAATTGACTTGCTGGACGAGTTAACGAACGACACGTTTGATCAAGTAAGTATTTCCGATCCCCTCGTTAAATGCTTGACTCAAGTTTGCAAAGATGCAGGTTTTACCGACGAAGAAGCTGAAGCGTACGCAGAATTCATGAGTGCTATTGAAGCACTAAGAGACGCCCCATGTGAGGAGATACCACACGAAGCACAAGCTGACTTCGCATTGGAGAAGGCGCCCAAACTCGAGTTGAAGCTTCTTCCTTCTTCTCTTTGGTATGAATACCTCGGACTTAATGATACATACCGCGTTATTGTTAATGCTGACTTGAGTGCAGATGAGACGCAAAATCTACTTGAATGCTTAAGGAAGCATAGGAGAGTGATCGGATACACCATCGAGGAAATCAAGGGACTAAGCCCTTCGTTATGCATGCATCGAATACTCATGGAGGACGGGCATAAACCATCCATCGAAGCGCAAAGGCGGCTGAACCCCAACTTAAAAGAGGCAGTGAAAAAAGAGATACTAAAACTTTTGGATGCAGGTATCATATATCCTATCTCGGACAGCGAATGGGTGAGCCCCGTGCATGTTGTGCCAAAGAAAGGAGGAATGACGGTAGTACGCGACGATAACAACGAGCTGATTCCAACAAGAATCGTCACGGGGTGGAGGATGTGCATAGATTACCGCAAGCTCAACAAGGAGACGAGGAAAGATCACTTCCCTCTCCAATTCATCGACCAAATGTTAGAATGGTTAGCGAATCATGCCTATTTTTGTTATTTGGACGGATATTCTGGTTTCTTTCAGATTCCCATTCACCCTCAAGACCAGGAGAAGACGACTTTCACGTGTCCTTATGGGACATTCGCTTACCGTCGTATGCCTTTTGGCCTCTGCAACGCTCCGGCTACTTTCCAGCATTGTATGATGGCATTTTTTTCGATTTAATTGAACATATCATGGAAGTGTTTATGGATAATTTTTCGGTTATGGATCTACAATCGATGATTGCCTCGTTAACCTTTCTAGAGTGTTGCAGCGATGTTAGGAAGCGAATCTTGTCCTTAATGGGGAAAAGTGTCACTTTATGGTGAAGGAAGGCATTGTACTTGGACATATGATCTCATCAAGGGGCATAGAAGTCGACAAAGCCAAAATTGAGGTAATCGAAAAACTTCCTCCACCGGTTTCAGTTAAAGCAATTCGTAGCTTCCCAGGGCATGCAGGTTTTATCGGAGGTTCATCAAAGACTTCTCAAAGATTACAAAACCATTGACGGCGTTGCTGGCCAAAGACGCTACATTCGACTTCTCTCAAGAGTGCCACAACGCTTTCAACACCATCAAGACAGCATTGGTTTCGGCGCCTATCATTCAGCCACCCGATTGAAGCCTTCCATTCGAGATTATGTGTGACGCTAGCGACTACGCCGTTGGGGCTGTCTTAGGGCAGCGAAGAGACAAGGTCTCTCATGTCATCTCCTACGCTAGCAAGACACTAGATGACGCTCAAATCAACTATGCCACAACCGAGAAGGAGCTCCTTGTCGTCGTCTTCGCCTTTGACAAGTTCAAATCCTATCTCGTAGGGTCAAAGGTAATCGTTTATACTAACCATGCAACGCTTAAATATCTTCTAGGGAAGAAGGACGTGAAACCACGCCTCATCCGATGGATCCTTCTCTTACAAGAGTTTGATCTCGAAATACGGGATAGGAAGGGGTCCAAGAACGTCATTGCAGATCATCTCTCCCGCATCATTGTAGAGGTTGTGAGACCTATCAACGATTCCTTGAGAGACGACATCATTTGCGCACTCACTTCAGGTAACCCCGCTCTTTGGTATGCTGATTTTGTTAATTTTCTTGTGAACGGTATACTACGCCCCGACCTTTCTTTTCATGAGCGCAGGAAGTTCTTTATGGACGTCAAACATTACCATTGGGACGATCCAATTCTGTACAAGAGATGCACGGACGGGGTCTTTAGGAGATGCATCCCCGAGGAAGAGGTAGAGAACATCCTATTCCATTGTCATGGATCGGATTATGGAGGTCACTTCAGCAAGTCCAAAACCGCTTCAAAGGTGCTACAAGCAGGTTTTTATTGGCCGAACCTCTTCAAAGACGCCAATAGGTACGTTTCCTCTGGTAATAGATGTCAAAGAACGTGAAATATAGGTAAGAGGAACGATATGCCACAGAACTACATCCTTGAGGTAGAATTGTTTGATTTTTGGGGTGTAGATTTCATGGGACCTTTTCCCTCGTCGTGTGGCAACCAATATATTTTGGTAGGTGTAGATTATGTGTCTAAGTGGGTAGAAGCCATAGCAACGCCGACTAATGACGCTAGGGTAGTGATGAAATTCTTTAAGAAGATCATATTCCCGCGTTTTGGAGTTCCTAGATTAGTCACTAGTGATGGAGGTTCACATTTCATTGCAAGACAATTCGAGTCCCTCCTTAAGCATTATGGCGTGAAACATAGGATAGCTACACCGTACCACCCACAGACTAGCGGACAAGTAGAGGTTTCGAATAGGGAGATTAAGGGCATACTAGAGAAAACCGTGTCTAGGTCCCGTAGAGATTGGTCGATGAAATTAGATGATGCGTTATGGGCCTATAGGACTGCGTTTAAACTCCCATTGGCATGACCCCTTTTCAGCTTGTTTATGGAAAGTCTTGCCACTTACCTGTCGAGCTAGAGCACCGCGCCTATTGGGCGACAAAGCTCCGTAACTTTGATCTTAAGAGTGCAGGTGAGAAACGACTTTTGCAGGTGAACGAGCTCGACGAGCTTTGTCTTGATGCATACGAGAACTCTAAGATCTACAAGGAACGCACTAAGAGATGGCATGATAAGAAGATCCTACCTCATGACTTTCAGTCAGGTGACTTGGTTCTACTATTTAATTCTCGTCTAAAGTTTTTCCCGAGCAAACTACGGTCCAGTTGGTCTGGTCCTTTTCATGTACGAGAGGTATTCTCGCATGGAGCAGTAGAACTTTGGAGCGAGACGAGTGGGACATTCAAAGCTAATGGGCAACGGCTAAAGCTCTACCAAGCCGCTCAACCGATTGAAACTGGAAACTCCATTTCCCTTTCTGATCCACCGTCGCGCACGCATGAGGAATGGAGATATCAAAGCTTAAAGACGTTAAATAAGCGCTTTCTAGGAGGCAATCCAGATGTTTGCTTTTATTTTTCTTAGTTTTTGGTTTAACACTTGGTTAATTTTGCATTTCGTTAAAAACAAAAGAAAAACAAAAAAAATTACCACCACAAACGTGCTTCACTTCCCTTACCCTCCATCGGAGCTTCACGTCGACGACGCCGTTCAATTCAAGTCTGAGGGAGCAGCTCACGTTTTTCAGGTGATTTCGTTTCATTTTCCTTCATTTTCCCTTTTATTTTGTAGTTTTTAGGTTATTTTGTAGTTTTTAGTTTGTTTTTGTTTTCGTGAGTCAGATTCGTCCCAGGCACTTGTCCGGTGCCACGTTTTGAGATGAACCATGAACCTAGGATGCTTAAGAAGTTGGCATTTTCCGTGAGATTTTGCATGTTTGAGCTAGATTTTTCCTAAGCGTTAGAGCTTATTAGTCGGCTGAAAAACAATAGGTCGTAGTTCTTTGGGAATCCTAGGTTGCGTTTAGGGGGTTTAGACGAGGTTGCTGGGCTAGTTTATCGTTTATTCTCTCTATCCAGATGGCTATACTTCGTGTAGACGATGCTTTACTTCACCTTTTTATGAGGATTATTATATCATATAGAATCGAACTTATTTTGCATATTAAGAGCGCACACTAACACTCCGCTGTCGATAGAAATAATGCCTAAAACGCATGATGTAAAATCGATTTGAGTGCATCGACCTTGATACTCTTTCGATGGCTCGGGTCTAAGTGGTGGGTTGGCGATCATCTTTCTACGTCCTAAGGGCATGGCACAATAAAACGCCGCCTACTCCGCTGCACTCTTGAACGAGATGCATGAGTATACCGTCATTGAACGGTAGTCTTGGTCTAAGTAGAGGTTGAATCCCTTCAAATCCGACATCCTAGAACCTAGTGTGTATGCGAAGAAATAAAGGGAAAAGAAAAAGAGGACATAAAAAGAAAATAAAAAGAAAATAAAAAGGAATAAAGAAAGAAAGAAGCTCAGAAAAGAAACAAGTATCCTCGGTTGTTCTAGGTTTAGCATTGTCTGAAGTCTTGATTGGTGGAGAGAGTTACGGTGGTTTGTTTAGTTATCCTTTTATTTACTTTCTCATGGGTAACCCTGGTGAACCTAGGATGAAGACTGAAATTTTAATTAGGCCGAATTTGCTCTCGACGTGCTAGTTTATCGGTTAGGTTCGCTTTAACGGTACTTCTAGGAGAAGGGGGACTTCTCACATTTTGTATACCCCACGTGTTCCACGTTTACGTTTGCTTAGGGACAAGCAAACATTCAAGTCTGGGGGATTTTTATCATCTCGTTTTCATACATATTTCTCGCATGATTTTAGAGACGTTTACGATATAGATGAGATGTTTTACGTATGATTTTGTATCCGTTTTACTTATTTTTGTGTTTCCATGTTCTTACAGGTTTTTATGTGTATTCGGTTCACTTTGTAGCTAAAGGACGTGCACGAGACAAAGTGCCAACATCGTGGATCATCACGGGACAAACGGGACGAGAATCGGCAAGGATTAGCCACTACCCGTGCGGGTAACTCCCTAGCCCGAGCGGGCATTTGTTATGGTGATTTTGTCCAGCGAATTGAGAATGAGCCGGCCGAGAAATACCACGACCTGGGCCTCAGCCCGAGCGGGCAGAACTTGAGCCCGAGCGGGCAGCACTTGAGCCCGAGCGGGCAGCACCTCAGCCCGAGCGGGCTGCCTCTTTTCTCATTGCGATCTCGCGCGACCTTCCGCGTCGTACCCGAGCGGGTCACTTACCCTGCCCGTGCGGATCGCGTCCGTCACTTGCAATTTCAAATAAGTTAATTTGACTTAAAACAAATGGGAGTTTGTTGGGGACTTATACAATAAGGAAAACGACTTTAGAGAAGAGAAATAAGTGATATTTCATTGGTGGAACTAATGGAAACGTCACCCAACTTATTCAAGAATGGAAACTCATGAAAAGACAACAATCGGTGGCTGCTGCAACATAAGGAATAACTGAGCGTCCGGAAGGAAAGAGAGGGAGAAAAAGAAAAAAAAAGAGGAAGGAAAGAAGAAGAGAGGAGTGAGAGGTCGAGCTCATTCACTGAGTATTCAGTTCTTGATCGAGAAGAGAGAGTAGAGAGAAGGAAGAAGGTTCTTGCGAAGGAGACTTGCAAGGAGCATTTGAGATCAATCCCACATTTCGGTTTCGTTTAGTTTTCATGTTCCTTAGACCTTCTATTTCGTTTATGATTGTTTACGGACACATGAGCGAGTAGTTTGTTTGTTCTAGGAGAAGGGATTAGCCCATGGCTATCCCGGAACCACGTTTGATTTATCTTTCAATGCATCTTCACGTTTTCGTTTATCTATTCTTTATCTGAGTGCTTAATTTACTTGTGTTTTCGATGGCCACGTAGATGCATGTGTTAGGGATTAGGAGAAGAACCGAAAGGAGAATTCTAGTCCTAAAAGATCAGGTTTAGAGCAACCAAGGTTAGGCCATGAAAGTAAGGTAGCAGCGGTTGCGGGTAAAACGGATGAATCACAGGTCTTATAGGTTTAGTTCAAGGTGTCAGCCACGAAAGTAGGGGGTAACTTGACTAGATCACATGTCTATTCCTCGAGAGAGGGTAGATATCATATTAGGATTGTCTACCTTAGATAACTTGACTGGGATTGCATGATAGATAGGTTGATTGTTGGTTTCGGTAGTCTTGTGGTGAAACTGGTTTCCTGGAACCTTTATCTCATTCTTAAGAACTAGTTTGTTTATTTGTTTTTAGTATTTCATTATTAAAACCATATTTCGTTCGTTAGAAAATTTGATTCACAGTTAGAGTTTAAGTTGTGTTGCGTGGTCCCTGTGGGATCGACACCTGAAGTACTACACACGTGTCGTGCACTTGCGGGTAGTTTAGGTTATTTGTTTAACTTTGATAATGCATCATGCGGCTCTGGGGTTGAAGTCTATTTGGTGTTTGATGCCACGTATAGGAGGTAATCCCGTAGGATTGTCTTCGGAAAAATCATCTTCATAATTCTGCCACAAAGATGTGATCTCGCTCGGCAGCACCGATGCAAGATTAGTCAAGCTCGAAAGAGCTTTCTTAAACACGAATAACAAAACCGATTGACTAGAGTGAAGAGATTTCTTAATCTCACCCGATTTAGCGTAGAAGTTCGATGACTTTAGTACGCGTTCTTTCTGTTTGAGATGCATTTGATCTTGTTGCACTTCTCTTGGCGTCAAAGGAATAAGGATAATTTTCCTGCCATTAAACTCAAACGAATGATTATTAGTAAAACCGTCATGTTTTACCTTACGATCCGATTGCCACGGTCTACCGAGAAGGATATGGCTCGCTTCCACGGGAAGAACGTCACACAAGATCTCGTCCTCGTATTTTCCAATGGTTATAGGCATGGTCACGTGATTGGTCACGTTCAGTTCGCCGTTCTCATTGAGCCACTATAGTTTATATGGCTTCGGGTGCTTCATAACCTTTAAACCGAGTTTTCCGACCATGGTAGCACTTGCTACATTAGTGCAACTCCCTCCTTCTATAATCAAACTACACACCTTCCCTTGAACAAGGTAGCGGGTATGGAACAAGTTCTCTCGTTGTTCTTGCTCTTCGGATTTAGTTTGCACACTAAAATACTTTCTTGCTACCAACAAATCCCCATTAACCGGTTCTTCTTCATACTCCTCGGTCGAAGATTCAGATTCTTCGTCTTGGGATTCAATCTTGCCATCCTCACGAATAATCATAACCCTCTTGTTTGTACATTCATTCGCATAATGGCCCATTCCTTGACACTTAAAGCACTTCACATCTCGAGCTCTCGATGTAGTGGTCTCGGCTTTTCCTTTGTCTCTTAGAACCGTTGGAACCACTTTTACCTCTTCTTTGGCTATTGGGACAAGATTGTCACTTCTATGATAACTCGGCTTTTCATCCCGTTGAAAACTGAATTTTCCAGCCCCAAAGTTAGAAGGAGCGTTTCTTTTCCTTTTGTGGTGTTGCTCGATTGGAATTGATTTGTGTAGCATCTCTTCTATTTCAACATAATATTACATCTCCAAACTGTCCTAAATTTCCAGATTTAATCCCCAAAGAACCGAGACATGAGAGCTTCCCTATCCTCCAAAATGTCAGCCCTCAACATAAACAACTCCATTTCTTGATAGTACTCTTCTATGGTTCGATTTACTTGGGTGAGTTTTCTTAATTTCCTATGCAGCTCTTGGTGTTAATGATTCGGAACAAACCGTCTACGCATTATAGCTTTCATTTCCAGCCATGTTTCTATAGGTTCCTCTCCATTACGTTGCCTAGAAGTTACTAACTGATCCCACCAACTCAAAGCATAATCGTAGAACTTCGTTGCAGCGACTCTAACCTTCTTGATCTTGACGTAATGTTGGCAACTAAACACAAGCTCGATTTTCTTTTTCCATTCCAATACGCACCCGGATCAGTCTTGCCATGGAACAGATGGATCTTGAGCTTATGACCAGCAAGGTCGTTTCTCGGATTGTCCCTATTTTCTCGCGCCCCTCGGCGTCGTCTTTTGCTATTCCGAGAAGAGGATAAATTGTTTTGTTCATAGTGATCACTGTCTGCTTCTTGCTGAATCCGTTCTCGTGGATTAAGATTATGATTTATTCCTTGTCGGTCCTGAATTTCTTGTTGAATCTCCTGTTTAAACTCCTCCATTTTAGTGTTGAGAGTTCACTCCAAATGAGCCGCAAGATTCTTCTCCGTTTTCTCCCATTGCAGATGATGAACACACACACAACACTAAACGAGCAGCCTACACACGCAATACAAACGAGCAGCCAACAAGCAACACACGTAGCACAACGAGCAGCCAACACACACAGCACAAACAAACAAACGACGAACAATACACGTAACAAAACGAGCAGCCAACACACGCAGCTCAAACAAACTAACGAATAGCCAATGAACAACAAATCAGCCGAGAAGATGAACAAACCTTTTATAGAGTGAGCTCTGATACCACTTGATGCATTCCTCGCTGAATCAACACTCTAGAACGTAGGTGTTTAGGGGATAATCCTTGCTGCAGCTGAGCCGAGAGACTCCCCTACACAAGGCGTGTGGAATGATTGGTCGCACGAGAGTTGCGGAAGACTCTCGATATACCTAAGATCGTCTTCATTAGATATGACATACCAAAGAAGAACGAAACGTGTTTGTTGGATATTACACACCAACAAGATAGGTTTCTCAAAGAGAAAGGATTTGAAATTCAAAATGAAGGATGATGTTTACAAGGGGGGTCGGCTATATAAGAAGGAAGAAGTCATGCAAGACTTCAATGCCGCAATTAATGTTCTTTGACTTTTTTATTACATGAAGAAACGTAACGATAATTTGCCTCAATACGTATGAAGCTTCGGATCAACAAATAGAAAGACGTAAGTGATTCGTGGCCTCGTTAAAAACTCGCAGTTGGAAAACCACATGGGACAAAACCAACGGTGGAAAAAGAGTACACACGAAACACTTGCCTATTTGTTGATCGTTGTAAAATGATCTTCGGCGTGAAGTACAATTCGGATGTTAAAGTTTTCTTGTGGAGCCGAGCACTCGTCATGAACCCGCATGACTGCAAGTAGTCCTCCGATGGCTTCCTTGAGTTTCTCAACCTTAACTCGGATCACGTGACCTTCTTGTATTGTTAAGACGTCTTTTTCATGCTCGGGTTCCTCGATATTATTCAAGTCGTATATACTTTAAAAATGTGTGAATTTCTTAATACTTGGCGGGCATATCTTTTAATTATGCACACACGACGATATTATTACTCGAGTCAAATTAATTATTATTTATAATTTTTTCCACTTTTTTTCAATTTTTATTAAGGCGAATATCCAGGAATCGAAGTTCGTCTTTGTAATAAAATGTTTTTAAAAAAATAATTTATTTTATTTTAGGCATAATTTTAATCAAATATGTATATGTTTATATGAAATGATAAAGTGCAGGCGAATTATCATTATCTCCGGCGATGGTTCCTTATTTCACTCCTCTTTAGCGTGCAGCATTCTAATCATTCTTTATTTTTCCCTATCTTTTTTATTCTTAAGCTTTTTCTTAATTTCGACAGGAAAACAATGGGTCAAATGTAATAAATAAATATATATATATATGCCTAATGATTTGAACTTATCTAAAGAATATTATTTGTGTTATCCATAATTATATAGATCTAACATAACAAATCTTAATCGATGTTTTCGAAGGATAAAATCATAAGTTAGAAATTCTTATGATATTATATACAGCATGATTTTTGTATGTATGGAAACAATGACATTAGAGATTTAAAATATTTATAAAAATATTGAAATATATATTATTCAAAAATATTTGAATCTAATATTAAGAAAAAAATGAAAATTTTTTGGAAATTTTAAAAAATATTTGTATTATAAATTTTGTATCACTGAAAAATATAAAGGTATATATGTAAGACATGGTCTAGGATCAAAGTGCTTGTTAGGGCTTTGATTATTTGGGTGATCTAAATGAACTTAACAAATGAAAAACTGCTTTCCAATGGAAACAAAGGAAAAACTGAGGAATACATTGATAGTTGTAATTAATATTGGATTAGTTAATCAGATTATCAAACTAACAAAAAGATTCTGTCATGAATACCCATAAATAGTCATAAACTAAAGTATAAATAGTCATCAAATAAAATATTAATTTAGTTCAAATATTAGGTGAAGATACAAAATATTTCTGATTAGGAATTTGTCAAATATTTAAAAATTTTAGTATATCCTAATCTGTGAATGAGATGTGTGTATCCGATTTTGTTTTATATTTGAAAATATTCAAATAATAATAAATACCCAAATCTGAGTTAATTATAGCATTAGTATTAACAATATTTTTAAGCATTTAAAAAGATAATAAAAAATATATATTATCATATATAATATATAATATCCAAAATTAACATTTTGTATTGAATGTCTATTTTAATTCGAGAGAATATGCTAGAAATTATATAGTTGGGAGAGAATAGACTAGAAGTTATATAGTTTTGAGAGAAATAAATTGTTTTTAGAAAAAAAATCGAAAAATTGACGGACACATAACGACAGAGAAATAGTATAAATATTTAAAATTTAGAAAATAATATAATTAATACCAATAGTTTAAATAGTTTAAGGGAATAAAATGAAAAGAAAATTTTAGAAGTTAATAATAAGAGTTTAAGAGGAATTTTCCCTAAATAAATAAAGCAAGAGAATATGGATCCAACCATAGAGTGAGACAATGAATTACTTGTGTCCTGACCTTATGAATGTAACAGAAACCCTACATATGAGGAACTCTCACTTCACTTTGCTACTTTGTCACATTGTGACTTGTCTCTCTTCCCAAAACCTTATCTTTAATTCCAAATATTTCGGCATCATTTATTCAATTTCATCCTAATATCCGAATTCGATTCTTCATCTTTTGTATTTATTCCTATATTTTTTTATGTCGAATATATGTCATCGAATTACAACAATTATCAATATCGATATATTTCAGTTTTTATTCAAAAAATAATAATTAGCTTTTCATCTTAAATTTTCTATAGAATTCATAGAGATGGTGTTGAGAAAATTTTCCTACAAAAAACGTTTAATTCAAAATGTCGACATCATACATGAATTATTTTTTTATTTTTATACGTAAACTAACTATCATCATATATTCGAATAATTCACAAACCATAAAAGTTTTAAAATTAATTTATAAACGACAATTGTCCTATACGTTTACGTTAGGGGTAGATAAATACCGAATATCCATGAATATTCAACTATTTGTATTCATATTCGTCGAATATTCGATTTATTATTCGTATTCGTAAATTCGGATATTCGTAAATTCGAATATCCGCAAATATTCGGATATTCATCGGATATCCATATCCAAATCAATTTTTTTCAAAAAATTAATAAAAAAATTCTTAAAAAATTGCTAATTATCAAAATATTATTCATAAGTACTCTTCAAATTGCACAAATACACAAAAAAAACAAAATATAAATAAACGAAACACACTCACATCAATCTCTCAATCATCTAAATTTAACTTCGTCGATAACTCCACTAGTATCGTCAATTCATCTAAAACAACGTAACAAAATTTAGATTATCATATTAATCCATTAATATAAAACTAGAATAAAAGTTATATACTTACGAAGTTCTGTTTTTTTTTTATATCTTGCAATGTGTCCATAGAATTATTCATTCCACCTGGGTTACGAATCTAATCTTGAGTACAAATTAAAGCTTCAACCATATTAGAAGTCAGAAAACTACGATACGGACTAATCACATGATCTTTCGTACTAAAAACCGACTCTAAACCAGCTATAGATGTTGTAATAGCAAAAAGATCTCTTGCCATCAAAGAAAAAGTTTTATACTTAGAACCCGGAATAGCCAAAAAATCTATTTTTTCTATATATTTTATATTTGGTCTTAAAATAAAAGTAATAATGTTTTTATTTATAATTTGATCTTTAAAATTAATTTTATTATATATATATATTAAATAAATTATCTATTTAATATTTATGTATACGAATATTTGCGAATAATTGAATATATTGTTTGTATTTGTATTTGTTGAATATCTAATTTCTTATATTTGTATTTTTATTTGTTCCTTCGAATTCATTTTCGAATCGAATACAGTTCGAATACGAATCAGATACGAATATTTTGTCTAGTCCTAGTTTACGTACGTGATATATATTTATAATTTGATTTGAAATTAATTATTATAATTTATATATTATTTTGAAATGATATGGTTGTTAATATATAAAAATAAGAAAATTAGTTTTTGTAAAATTTTGATAGTTTAGAACAAAATTATGTATGGAATTTTTTGTGTAAAGTAAATAACATTTCGTTGGTTCTTATAGTTATGTTTAGAAATATCAAAGGTCCATACATATATTGGACGGATCACAATCTTAGATATTTAAAAAGAATATATAATGAATATAAGTGTTTATTCTAACATGTGTACAAAAACGCATATGAATTATACTGTTTATATTTGCCTCCACTATTTCTTCACATATTGTATTATATAAAATTTAATATCAAGTTACAGTTTTAGAATTTTGTATTAAAACGCATAATAAGGATTGATTTATAATTCTTTTTTATTAAAAGTGTACAATATATATGTATATATTTTCTTACTATATCATTCATGTATGTATATATATATATGTGTGCGCGCGCGTGTGTGCATAATTATTGGATGTACACTTTACGTTAAGTCGAAATGACCAAAATTGCTCTCAACGTAAAAGACAAAATGAAATAATTATTCACCTAGAATAACAATAATAAATAATAATGAAATATGAAAGAAAGTTAATAGGAGATTATATTTACTATGTGGCATAATTATTGGAGATCCTAACGCAATGATTTCTCTTCATTCCCATCATTATTAATTCTTTTCGGTGAAATTTACTCTTTTAAATAATACAATAATTATTCTTTCACCAAATTCATATATATATAGATATATATATTCATCATTAACATTAATTAGTATGCAATCCACTGCACGCTTATCCATGATATATAAGAATTATTTTGTTTGAATTATTATAAATAACAGGATAATTGGGGTTACTTTCAAAAATACCTTAATAGAGTTAAAACATTTCAAAAATACTCTTTCCGAAGAAGAAAAAATTTTTAACTTCAAAAATACCTTTATAAATGTTGATATTCCCAAAATATCATTGCGACCTTACGACCTAGCGATCCAATTTGACCCTGCGACCCTTGTCCCTCTACGACCCTTGTTCCTCTACGACCCTTGGACCCCTGCGACCCTTGTCCCTCTTCGACCTTTGTCCCTCTACGACCCTTGTTCCTCT
>CM071875.1:15071853-15088085 GCA_036759665.1 Gynandropsis gynandra
TGATCCTTAGAAACATCCATTGCATGTTCTGCTATTCCCGAAGCCCATGGTACTCTATCTTGTTGAGTCTAACTTCATCATCTTTTATTATCTTTACTTTTCCCGTTTCATAATCTTATATTGATCGATCTTCTTCTCATGAATTCTTAGTTCTAACGCTGCACTCAGTCCCCAGAGTTCGACCCTTGTACTACACGAACTATATGCTTGCGGTAGAGTGGTCTTCGAAATATTAAAACCTTTGATTCCCACACATCATCCTCCACCACGCCATCTTAGAGATTACGTGGTGCCGAACGTGAACAACGTGCAAACAGCCGTAAGGATGCCTGCTGTTTCTAGGGAATAGTATGAGATTAAGCCGTAGATGATCAACATGCTTTATCAGAAGCAATTCATGGGAGGAAATCACGAGGATCCCCATCAGCACCTCAGAAACTTCCTTGAGCTTTCCGGTACATTCAAGATACATGGAGTCTCAGAGGATGCGATCTTACTACGTCTCTTCCCCTTCTCGATCGCTTCCCACTGGTTCAATCACGACTTGGCTGCAATCGCTTCCCACTGGTTCAATCACGACTTGGGACCAGCTCTGCACATTGTTCTTATCACGCTTCTTCCTCTGAGCAAGACGATTCAGATGAGGGGGGAAATCATAAAGTTTAGATGCAGAGATGGAGAAACTTTGTTTGAAGCGTGGGAAAGATTTAAGGATCTTCTATAGATGTGTCCACATCATGGTCTCGAGCAGTGGTACGTTATCCAAACCTTTTACAACGGAATTTCAGATGAACACCAAACGACGTTGGATAACGCTGCTAGAGATCGTTTATGGATCTGAGCGTCGAGGAGGCATATGATTTGATCGATAACCTTGCCATGAACCACACTATGTGGTCAACACCGAGAGGTATGCCTAACAACACTCGTCGCCTATACTAGCCGAATCAGAGCAGAGCGACGGGCAACGCAGCAAACGCCATGTACTGCGTGAATTGTGGAGATACAAAACACGTGGCTTATCAGTGCACGTTGCAAGAGAATGTGGAATATATGAATTACGCCCAGCAGCAAAGAAGCATGCAATTCGGGAATACCTACAACCCGAATTGGAGGAATCACCCGAACTTGTCATACGAACGACTCAACCGATTAAGTATTCGGGATTTCAGCAACCACAACAACCGTACCAGCAAAATAATCAGCAATTCCAGCAAGCTCAACAAGTTTCGCAAGCTCCTCAAGCCTCTTCGTCAAACCTTGAAGGAGTATTGCTCGAATTTATCAAGGAGCAAAGGCATCAACATTCAACTCAAACCAAATTCAATGTGGATGTGGGGACAGCGATCAATGAGCTCAAAACTCAGATGGAATCCTTAATCAACCATGTGAAGAGCTTAGAGAACTCCGTAGCACAGCAGGCTGCCTCATCCTCTCGGAATCTCGGACAGCTTCCAGGTATACCCGAATTGAACCCGAGAGAGTACGTGAATGCTATTTCTGTGTGCAGCAGTGATATGATCGAGCATTCGCCCTCCAAAGAGCGAGAGCAAGCTGCTGGTACGTCCATGAAAAGAGGAAAAGGTAAGATTGCGATTATGGAAGGAGTCGAACCAGATTTAGACAAACCATACATTGATCCACCAGCATACAAACCTCCTATACAGTTTCCTCAACGGTTGGTGAGCATTAAGAATGAAGAACGAGTTGGCAGATCCGCAGAGGGTCTCAAGAAGCTTGACATCAACATCCCATTCGTGGAAGCCCTCCAAAAGATGCATAATCATGCCAAACTCATCAAAGAGGTTCTTTCCAAAGAGAAGCATATCGAAAAGAACGAGACGATATCACTCACCGAGGAATGCAGCGCTATCCTTAAAAACAAGCTGCCACTAAAGTTGAAGAACCTCAGAAGCTTCTCCATTCCATGCACAATAGGTAATATTGATATTGATAATGCTTTGTGCGATTTAGGGTCCCGCTTGAGCATCATTCCACACTCGGTTTTCAAGCGGATGTACTTCGGGAATCTCAAACCTACAAAGATGTGTCTACGTCTCGCGGATCATTCGGTAAGATATCCGGTGGGAATTGTTGAAAACATTCCCACCATGGTAGGTAAGCTTTGCATTCCCACTAATTTTGTTGTACTTGAAATAAAGGAAGATGCTAGGATACCTATTATTCTTGGTAAACCGTTCTTAGCTACTGCAGGTGCCATGATAGACGTACAACAAGGAAAGCTTTCCATACGAGTCGGAGATGAGATGATAGAGTTCAACTTGTCCAACCCCATGAACGGACCCTTATCCAAGGAGTCTTGCTTTACAGTCGATTCGCTGGACGAGTTAGCGAAAGACATGCATGATCAAGTAAGTATTTGTGATCCTCTTGTACGATATTTAACACAAGTTTGCAAAAATGAAGGATTTACGGATGAAGGAGCTGAGATGTACATGAAATTCATGAGTGCTGTTGAAGCATTAGGAGACGCCTCATGTGAGGAGATACATCACAAAACGCACGCTGGTTTTGCAGTGGAGACGACGTCCAAACTTGAGCCCGAGCCACCTTCGTCTTCTTTTCGGTATGAGTACGCTGAACGCGATGAAATATATCTTGTTGTTATGAATGCTAATTTGAGTGCAGATGAGATGAGAAAACAACCCACACGCGTCAAGAAGCATAGGAAAGTAAGCTCTTCAATGTGTATGCACGGAAATTATACGGAAGACAGCCACGAACCTTCCACCGAAGCTCAAAGAAGGCTGCACCCACACTTGCAAGAGGTAATGGAAAAGGACGTCATGAAACTTTTCGATGCACATACCATTTATCCAACCTTGGGCAGCGAACGAGCGAATCCCGTGCATGATGTGCCAAAGAAAGAGGCAATGACTAAGGAATGGCACGACAAAAAGATCCTACCTCATGACTTCCAAATAGGTGACTTAGTTCTACTCTTCAATTCTCATCCTATGCTTTTCTCGGGCAATCTACGGTCTTGTTGGTCTGGTCCTTTTCAGGTACGAGAGATATTCACACATGGAGAAGTGGAGCTATGGAGCAATTCGAGTGGCGTGTTCAAAGCTAATGGGCAGCGGCTAAAGCTCTACTAAGCCGCTCAACCGAACGAAAGTGGAAACTCCATTTCCCTTTCCGATCCACCCGTTGCGCACGCATGAGGAATGGAGACGTCAAAGCTTAAAGACGTTAAATAAGCATTTTGTGAGAGACAACCAAGTTGTTTGTTTTTGTTATTTTTCTTAGTTTTTAGTTTTTAGTTTTTGTAAATACTAAAAACACAAAAAAACAAAAAAATACCATCACTAATGTGTCTTCACTTCCCTTACCCTCCATCGGAGCTTCACATCGAGGATGCCGTTCAATTCAAGTCTGGGGGGAGCAGCTCACGTTTGTTAGGTGATTTCGTTTCATTTTCCCTTTGATTTTGTAGTTTTTAGTTTGTTTTTGTTTTCGTGAGTCAGAGTCGTCCCAGGCACTTGTCCGGTGCCACGTTTTGATATGAACCCTGAACCTAGGATACTTAAGAAGTTGGCCTTTTCCGTGAGATTTTGCACGTTTGAGCTAGGCTTTTCCTAAGCGTTAGAGTTTATTCGTCGGCTGAAAAACAATAGGTCATAGTTCTTTGGGAATCCTAGTGTTGCTTGTGGGGGGTTTAGACGATGTTGCTAGGCTAGTTTATCATTTATTCTCTCTATCCAGATGGTCATACTTCGTATAGACGATGCTTTACTTCATTTTTATGAGGATTATTAGATCATATGAAATCGAGCTTATTTTGCAGATTAAGAGCGCACACTAACACTCCGCTGTCAATAGAAATAATGCATAAAAGCATAATCTCAAATCGATATGAGCGCATCGACCCTTATACTCTTTCGATGGTTCGGGTCTAAGTGGTGGGTTGGCGATCATCTTTCTACAACCTAAGGGCATGGCAAAAAAAACGCCGCCTACTCCGCTGCACTCTTGAACGAGATGCATGAGTATACCGTCATCGGTAGTCTGGGTCTAAGTAGAGGCTGGATCCCTTCAAATACAACGTCCTAGAAGCCTAGTGTGTATGCAAAGAAGGAAAAAAAAAGAAAAGAAAAAGGGACAAGCAAACATTCAAGTCTGGGGGATTTTGATCATCTCGTTTTTACACGTATTTCTTGCACGATTTTAGTGATGTTTACAATATAGATGTGATGTTTACAT
This sequence comes from Gynandropsis gynandra, assembly GCA_036759665.1. Classification (NCBI taxonomy): domain Eukaryota; kingdom Viridiplantae; phylum Streptophyta; class Magnoliopsida; order Brassicales; family Cleomaceae; genus Gynandropsis; species Gynandropsis gynandra. The sequence continues at coordinate 15,076,078 of CM071875.1, forward strand.
ATGATTGTGTATCCATTTTACTTGTTTTCGTGTTTTCATGTTCTTACAGGTTTTAATGTGTATTCGGTTCATTTTGGAGCTAAAGGACGTACACGAGACAAAGTGCCAACATCGAGGATCATCACGGAACAAACGGGACGAGAATCGGTGAGGAATGGCATCAGACCGCACGGGGTACACCCTTGTCCGCGCAGGGCGTTTAGTTGGCAAGTTTGTCCAGCAACTTGAGCCCGACCCGGGCAAGCAAGCAGCACGGCCGGGACATCAGCCCGAGTGGGCCACAACCCAGCCCGACCGGGGCACGCATCAGACCGACCGAGGCACTCCCTAGCCCGAGCGGGCCACCTTGTTTTCCATCGTGATCCCGCACGATCATGGGCGCCGCACCCAAGCGGGTCACACACCCAGCCTGCACGGGTCGCGTCCGTCACCTGCAATTCCGGATAAGTTAATTTGTCTTAAAAGGAATAGGAGTTTATTGGAGACTTATACAATAAAGAAAACGACTTTAAAGAAGAGGAATAAGTGATATTTCACTGGACAAAGTAATGGAAACATTGCCCAACTTAATTAAGAATGGAAAACTCGAGAAAAGGTAAAATCGGTGGTTATCAAGTTATTTACAAATAATTGATTCAATACGAGCCTTGTATATGTGACCCTTGGACCCGTGCGACCCTTGTCCCTCGCGACCCTTGGACCCGTGCGACCTGTCCCTCGCGACCCTTGGACCCATGCGACCCTTGTCCCTCGCGACCCTTGGACTCGTGTGATCCTTGTCCCTCGCGACACTTGGACCCGTGCGACCCTAGTCCCCTTTCGACCCTTGTCCCAATGCGACCCTTGTTACAATTATAGTAAATCCACAAAAACAACGATACTAAATAACACTAACAATTGAATAATAGTAAATCCATAAGATCAAATGAAGTTCAAGTTAAAAGGAGGTTTAAAGAAATCAAAACACAACTCAAATCAAAATATGTTGTTGACTAATCTAAGCACAGGTTCTGCTCCATTGGAAAACAGTTCTACTATGAGGAAACAACCCACGTTCAGTCCATTTTCTTGACAAAACTGTCTCCACCCCTCTGATACAAGCTTCACCATGACTCATGGGTCTTAAAGTTGTTGGCCAATAATAGAACCTTCCGCAATCGAACATTTCGTAATCGAGGTACATCATTATCTTACATTGTCTACTGCAAAGACCATTCTCCCTCGCAAACCCTATCGGAAGTGTCTGCGACATCAGCAAGTTACATCAGTATAAATGAATAAAAGTCGAATTAATAACCAAATTATATATGATGAATCGGTTTGAGGTCAGTTACCAATGAATCTATGGCCAGATTTGAACGCGTAACTGGTACAATGAAAACCCTCTCATCAGGAGTGACCCTGGTGACGTTAAAGACCATGTCACTTTCGTGATGGAAAAGTATAACATCCCCAATACGAATTTTTTGGTCGTTGTAGAAGTCTATCCATCCATGAGTGAATTTGGATCCATCCAACTTGACTTCTCATGTTCTGTTAGACGCATTCGATTTATGCATTGTTGTGTTGTTGTCCCTCGTATTTCCGTAAATATACTCATCGAATAAGATCTTCGGAATGTCTTGTAACAAAAAACGAAAAACAAAGTCAAATATGTACATTCTCTACATGTAACATACTGGCAGAGAGTGTTTTAAAGAAGAATATAAGGTAGTACAGATGCTACATAAGAATCTCTCGGAAGAAATAAGGGAAATGTGGCATTTTCGGAACAAATGGATGGAAGATGATGAGATGAAAAAATGGATTGGAAAAAAGGAAACGGTTGGAATTCGAAAAGACGTGACATCGAATCAACGTTAGATGGAATTCGAAAAGACATGACCACACGGTCACATGGGTCATAGGGGTAAAAGGGTCGCACGGTCAAGGGTCGAACGGGTAAAAGGTTCACAGGGACAAATGGTGCGACCCTTGTACCTCTGCGACCATTTGACCCATGTGACCCTTTTACGCTTTATTATTAAAAAAAATTATTTACAAATAATATGAATAATTTTTAATAAAATAATAATGTACAAAAGTTGAATTATCCATTTCCAAAAAAATAAATTTATTTACAAATAATATGAATAAACTGTTAAAAAAAACAATGTACCAAATTATATCTTCCATAATCAAAGAGTAAACATTTTTTAGACCCTTGGACCGTGTGACCCTTGCCCCCCTTCGACCCTTGGACCTCTGCAACCCTTTTCCCTCAGCGACCCTTGGACCCCTCCGACCCTTGGACCCCTGCGACCTTGGACCTCTACGACCACTTTGACCTTTGCGACCACTTGGACCTCTGCAACCACTTGGACCTCTGCGACCCTTGTCTCCCTTCGACCCTTGTACCTCTGCGACCCTTTGTCCCCTGCGACCTTTACCCCTCTGCATCCCTTGGATCCTCTGCGACACTTTTTACAATAATAGTAAATCCACAAAAATAGTGATACTAACAATAATACGTTCTATTGAATAATAGTAAAAAACAAACAAAATACGAACATGAATTTCAAGTTCAAAGGATTGTTGTTGTTCAAATGATGTTCAAAGCAATCAAAATACAACGAAATTCAAACTATTTTTTTGTAGGCCTTGATAGAGGGGAAAATCGTAGACAAGGTATATCACGAACATCGTGCAGTTCGGCTTTGAGGGAACAACCCACGTGCAGTCCATTATCGTGACAAAACTTTGTCCAACCCATGATGATGCTAGCGCCATCGCGTTTCACGGGCCTTAGATATGCCTCCCACGTTAGTCCGTAATTGATTATCATATGTATCTTACATCGTCTACCGTAAAGACCTCTCGACCTCGCAAACTCTATCGGAAGTGTCTGCGATAACCGAATAACTTTACAACGATGCCAAACTAATGCATATACAACCAGATTTGATGAATCGAATAAATATGTTTGAGTTCACTTACCACTGCATCTACGGCCAGATTTGAACGCGTGACTGGTACCGTGAAATTCCTCTGACCAGAAGAAGATGACCCTGCTTCTACGGATGATGATGATGATGATGATGATGATCATGATATAGATGCTGCATATTTTAGATCACACATATCATCTCTAAAAAAATTACGTGAAAAACCATGTCACCTTCGTGACAAAAAACTAAGAAATCCTGAATAGAAAAATCATGATCCTTGGAGAAATCTTTCCATCCATCAGCGAATCTTGAGCCATCCAACTTGACTTCCCATGTTTTGTTAGACGCGTCTGATTTAAGCATTACCGTGTTGTCGTCCCTCGTTTTCGCATAAATATGCTAAACGAAGAATTTCGTCGGAATGTCCTTTAACAAAAATAAAAAAAAAAAGTAAAAAATGTACATTCTCTACATTAACATAACGATGAGAGACATGAAGGAGATTACGAGGTAGTTCTCCAGAAAGCTCGGAAGAATGATTTGGACGAAAGTAGGGAAATGTTACATTTTTTGGCAAAATATGGATGGAAGATAATGAGAGTTAGAGAGAGTGTGTCGTTATGGAAGATGATGAAAGTTAGAGAGAGAGTGTGTCGTTATTCGAAAAAAGGAAACGGTTGGAATAAAAAAGACATGATCCTGACATCGAATCGTCGTCAGATGGAATTCGAATGTTTTTTCAAATTTTGGTGAAACGTTCGGCGGGAATAAAAAAAATCAAAACTGAGGGTGGCATGGGTCGCATATATGCGAAATCGACGAATTTACAGGTTTATAATAATAAAATGACAAAAACCAATCAAAACAATACATTTACAACATCAAACTAATTAATGCCAAATGAGGATCGCATGGTTCGCATGGGTCGCTTGGTCGCATATATTGATGAATATATGTGAAATAGACGAATATACGAGTTTATGATGATAAAATGACAAAAACCAATCAAAACAGTACATTTATAACGTCAAACTAATTAATGCCACGCATGGGTCGCATATATGGATGAATAGATGCGAAATCGACGAATTTAGGGGTTTATAATGATAAAATGACAAAACCTAATCAAATTAATACATCTACAACGTCAAACTAATTAATGCCAAATGAGGGTCGCATGGGTCGCTTGGTCGCATATATTGATCAATAGATGCGAACTCGACGAATTTACGGCTTTATAATGATAAAATGACAAAAACCAATCAAAACAACACATCTACAATGTCATTCAATGGTTAAAACATATTCTGACCCATGTGTCCCTAGTTGAGTTGTGTATAACCAATGCCTGTGTTTCAAAATTGATAGTAATGTTTTAAGAACTCGTCGGATGAGTTTGAGAAAATTTCAAAAAATACATTTAACATTTTGTTCAAATGTCAATATTATTTATATTATTATCTATATTGATTCTAAATTAGACATATACAACTCAAATATATTGATAATGGCATGGGTCGCTTGGTCGCATATATGGATCAATAGATGCGAACTCGACGAATTTACTAGTTTATAATGATAAAATGACAAAAATCAATCAAAACAATACATTTACAACGTCAAACTAATTAATTCCAATTGAGTTTCACATGGTTCGCAAGGGTCGATCAAAGATTCTAAATCAAAACAATACATTTACAACGTCAATCAAAGACTCTGCATGCGTTCTATTTCTAGGTACTTCGTCTTTCAGTCTTCTGCATTCTTCTTGTTTGGTATTGCAGTCCAGAGTTATCTCCTTCCATGTATCTCATCTTCCAGTCACATTTCAAGAGTGACCCAACACCGTCACCTAAGTGACCCCCGCAACTTGTCAGTGAATGCATAGAGACTGAGTCCGCCGATTAAAAAGACCTTGAGTAACACATAGAGAGCACCATGCCCTGGGTCGACAATGGTGACTGCGGCACGCATGTCACAAAGGTAAAAAAGATTTTTCATAGAAATTGGCATTAGATACACATACTAAGAGAAGAGACGTAGACATTAACTTATAGACATGGGTCGGAAGGGTCACATGGGTCGGAAGACAGGAGTCTGACAACAAAACGACAAGTCACATGGGTCGGAAGAAAGGAATCTGACTGCGAAATGACAAGTCACATGGGTCGGAAGGGTCACATGGGTCGAAAGATAGGAGTCTGACAGCAAAATGACAAGTCACATGAGTCGTATAGGTCGCCTGAGTCCTACATGGGTCATATGTGGTCGCATGAGGTCGCATGCGTCAGATGGGTTCCCGTTTAAACTTGATTCTAATTTAATCCGATTGAGGGACGCATAACGGGTCATATTGGGTTGCATGAGTCAGATGGGTCATAACATTACGAATAATAGATGCAAAATAAGATATTTTTAACGTTTAAATATTGATTACATAAGGTCAGAAAGGTTACAAAGGTCACAAAAGTTACGAAAAAGTTACATAAGGTTACATAAGGTCACAACGGTACAAAGGTTACAAAAGTTACAAAAAAAGTTACATAAGGTTACATAAGGTCTCAAAAGTCGCAACGGTTACAAAAAAGGCAAGAAAAAGGTTGAAGAAAAAGGAAAAAGAGTTATAAGGTCTCAAAGGTCATAAAGGTTAAATTTGCCGACTTTAGAGACACATCGGAGCCCTCTCCTGTAAAGAGAGTCGTGTGTGACTCAACGCCTTCTCCAAGTTGACCTCCAACTGTGATCTTAGGTAACGCGGATACAGCACAATGTCTAAGTCCGTCGATTACCAAGATCTTATGTAGTGCAGATGCAACACAAAGTCCTCCATCCACATTGTAAGTACTTGTGTGTATCTGCATAGAGACCGAGTCCGATGATTACCAAGACCTTGGAAACAAATAGATAACACGATGCCATGCGTCCACCATGTGACCTTCATGATGAAGGTCAAAACGGTCACAAAGGTAACAAGGATTTTTTAGAGAATTTAGGGTTAGAGACTTACACGAAGAGAGGAGAGAGATGCGATTCTCCCTATTCACTCTCATCTCAAATGGGTGTTATGGTGAGACTTAGAAAACTTGATGAACCTTTTAATATAGGGGTAACAGAGACGTGTCGCAATGGTCTTGAGTGTGACATTGGTAATAAAAATCATAGCTAGCACTGGAAAAGCCAGTAGTCTGTTATTGAAAAGACTAGTCGAAAGGGTCGAAAAGGACAAATGGGTCGCAAGGGTCGCAATGGTCGCAATGGCCAGAAGGGTCGCAAGGGTCGCAATGTCTACATGGGTCGCAAGGGTCAAATGAGGCTCTGTGACCCAGTGCGACCGTGCCACCCTTGTACCTCTGCGACCCTTATACTGTAACACCCCCATCCCGAAACTACCTCGGGATTAGTAGTGTCCACCATCACCTCCAAGAGGTGGCTACACGTATCGTCGCTCAACGCATTTATAAAACAAATATATAATTTATTCCAAAATAAGAATGGTCCTGACAAAATAGCAAAACAAATACGTAAAGATCATAGTCACGATAAATGAATAAAAGAATACGAAATGCAAAATAAAACTCATCGAGACCTCGTGCACGTCTCTCCCATCAGTCCGCTGTGAACCTTCATGTTGCTGCTCAACCTCGTTGCTCTTTTTCCTTGCCATACCCTGTCCATCCACGACAGCCTACAAATAGGGTGAGTACAAAATACGCACTCAATGAGATCAATACGTGTACGTACTCTGTGCCACGTATTCTCCCGCTCGAACTGAATATCATAAAATAATGATATATCCAAAGTCTAAACTAATATATACAAATAACTCTACCCAAACCGACTGAGTATCCAAAGTCTAAGACTAGTACCACAATGGATCATAACACACAGAGTCCACACGACCCTAGCTTGGGCATACGCTCGCAAAGTCCAAAGGACCCCAGCACACTGAAAATCTCGCAAGGTCGCAACGTACCCCAACTATCAGTACAATACAGCGCTCCGTCGCTCGAAAGGTTACCACAACCCCAACACGGTACGACGCTGGCAGATCCACTGATCTGACTAACTCGACGCTCCATCGCTCGCAAGGTTACCACAACCCCAGCACGGTATGACGCCGGCCCAGATCCAAAGTGTCGCGATACTAATATCATCGACCTAATACTCCTCACGTGACAACTCTCACCAACGCACTCGCACACGTCTTCTTCCGAAGGTTCGAGTGTGAAATCACCCGATCGAGCACACTAACAAGATATTCACTCGGCTTAAATACCGAACCCAAATATCGACGTTCTCCGACCCCAACACTTGGTCGCACGTCAATTCTCTAGATCATCTCTAGTCACTTATACAACTCATATACTTACCATCAATTCTCATATGACAATTCTAGAGTTTAATCCAATTCACTTGTAGCGTCTCACTTTTCCATTATGATCCTATAAATCCTATTGTGATCATGCCTCGTTTTAAAAGTATAATTGCTTACATAAATCAATCACAAATCCGATATTACGATGGAGAAAATCATCACCTTAACCCACGAAGAACGCGATGAAAATTGAAGATCCTTCTTTAATTTCTTCTTCTTTTCTTTTTCCTTCTTCTTTCTTCTTCCCTTTTCTTTTTTTCTTCCTCTCTCTCGGTGGCTCCTCTCTCTCTCTTTTTTAAAATCGTGTGCTTTGTTTTTTTTAACCTTATACTTAATAATATATATATACATATACAGAAGTGATTCGGTGATACCGACTTCCTTTATTTACTGCTCTCACATATTGATGGCTCCCCAATGACATCCTACCCATCGACTTTCGTTCGATGGAATGTTTAGAACCGAGGCAAAACCTTCGAAATCACTCATTGGTGTCTTTGTACTTCTGAATGGATACTTGGCATTTAAAAAATCATTACAAATTTCCGGAAAAGTTTCCATATCCTCGAACATCCACGGCGAGAACGTCTGCATGAAAGCAACAAGACAGACGTAATAATTATGATATACAACGGGCATGATTGCTGAGCGAAAAGACAACACCATCAACGGCTCATCCAATTGCTGCAAAGAAAAAAATTAACACACATGGATACATATGACACAAAACTCTGTGACTAAGGGTTTAGAAAAACTTACATCATCTTCAAGTCATACGTTGGGCATTAATATAGTCTCCCAAAACTTTGGGCCCCGGGGAATATCTAGCTTTGATTTCCACCACCGTTCATGTCGAGGTGTCTTCAAGAACACATATAGATTAGTCAACTTTTCTCCAGTAGCGTCAACGAACGAAGGAGATCGGGTTAGCTCGCCCTTTACTAATCCTTTGGGCTTCCACACAAACTCCCCTTTCCCTGCAGCTTCTTAAACCACCTTCTTTATGGGTTCTTAAACTACATTTTCTACGGGTTCTCCATCAACATCTTTCCCTCGCCCTCTCCCTCGCACTGTTCTTGCTATTTTTGTCGGCGGAGGTTCAACATATGGCGTAGACTCCTTCGATAAAGGTCCAGCACCTACAAAAAACTTTACTTCATTAAACATATGGCGAGCAATACGACCTATGCGACCGTGCGACCTATGCGACTAATATGACCTTTTTGTGACCTATGCGACCCATGCGACCAATGCAACCTCTGTGACTCAAATGACCATACTTACTTGGTGGTACTTCGACAATAGCGGTAACCTCTTGGACAGGACCCACTGCTGGAGTATCCTTGGCAAGAACCTCGTCGGCGACGTCATTGACAGGACCCACTAAACTATCTTTAGTGTGGACCTCTTCGACATGACCCACTGGAGCATCTGCATAAAATTACTTCATTCATTAGACTCATCGTTCGTTACATTCATTATGTAACACATGCGACCCATGCGACACATGTGACTTTAGCGACCTAATGACCCATTGGACATATGAAACCCATGCGACCCATGCTACTCTAGCGACCCGGTGACTTATGTAACCCTACGACTTATATGTCCCTACGACCGATCCGACTCTTGCAACCCATGTCGACTCTCGATGGAAATTGACTCTCAAAAAACCTTTTTCACTAAATATTAATTACTTGGTGGAACTTCATCAGGAGCAATGTTTGCCAAATCCTCTTCTGAGCTATCTCCAGAGTCAACCGGCTCTTCGCTTGGCTCTTTTCTTGACACTAGATTTGGACGTCGAAGGAATTCAAAATCATAATCACTAACAGCGCCAGAAGATTGGTTTCCGGTGCTCGCATCTTTCTCGGCAGCCTTTGATTTTGGATTAGGCAAATAAATCTCGGCATCCCTTAGAAGGTCTCTTACGGCGTTGATGATTCTTTTCTCTGACTTCTTTATTTCCTCTATTAATTTTTGCTCCAGTGTCAGAAGGACTGCAGCATCAGCATCGGCAACACCTACCCATCCTTCGTCTTCGTCATCTTGGACCTTTATTATTTTTCACTCACGCTCTCCTTCCTCTTAGTCCCATTTTCTTTCCCCTTATTTTGATCACCAAGAGTTGCTTTTCGTGTCAGCAGTTCTTGCTTACGGTATCCTCTCAACAAATACCATTCGGATTTCTACAAAGATGTTCCATCCATATCTGAACATCGGGATCATCAAATCCCTCGTAATCCTCCAGATCTGAAATTAAAGCTTCCTCTTCATGTTCAGCACGAAGAATACTTTGAATATTCTGAAAAACAAAAAATAACCATTATTACCCTATGTGACCCTTGTTTCCCTTGTGATCCTTGTGTAATTCTTACCTTAGAATCTCCGATCTGCCTTATCACATCTACATACTTCGGGTTAAAATTGGATTTAACCATCTTCTTGCACATTCTTGGGCATGAAGGATGCGCATCCACAACCTCAACATACCATCCCTTTCCGCCCAAATTAAGGATGGTTTCGAATGTAAGTAACTAAAACATGAAAAAAAAATGATAACAATGCAAAAAGTACGAAAACATTCAAGTTATTCGAATAATATATACAACTTACCATTAATGGGATCATGAAACTGCCACAATACCATTTTGGTTTCGGTGATTCCCCGCTAACGTGCTTGCGATAAGTATCCACAATCTTCTCGAGAATGTGTAACGCCCCCATAAAAAGCCTTCACAAAATTCCAAGTCATCAACCATGTCAATGAGATAATGGCTGATAGAGTTTTCTGTTGAAGGCTTGTGAGCCATAACTTGCGTCAACAACATCAAAGTTGCCAACCTCTTCCGGTCGTTGGAATTCTTCGCCTTCACAAGCTTTTCACTTACTTGTGCGGGAGTCACCTTTCCACGACCGAAACTCTTCAGCCTGAATGTTTCACCCTTTTGGACTCCCATTCTTTGGGATATGATCCGCATTTCAATCCAGAAATTAGTGCGTGCTCCACTATAGAGTACCGGATGGGAATGCCATTTAAGACGAACCAGAACTCCTTCTTGTCCCGTATAATCACGGAGTGATTTAGTAGGATAGACATTTGATCCTTCATTAATGTGGAGTCACATTGGAAATGGAATAAATGCCTAAATTGTGACTCCTTCTCGAAGTAATGCAACTCGTATTCATCTAAGATTCCTCTCAGCGTCGTTATTGTCTCGTGAGGATAACACTTGGTGGTAATCTTTGGCATTATGTCCATATGCTTGAATTCATACACAAACTTCGGCTTTGGCGTCACTTGCAAAATGACCAATTAAGAATACATTATACTTCTATCGACTTAAGCGACCCATGCGACTCAACCGACCCGTGCGACCCATACGACTCGAACGACCCTTAGACACTCTGCGATACTCAACCGACTCACTGAGATTCAAGCTACCCATGCGACTCAAGCGACCCACGGGGCATAATATTAAGCGACCCAAGAGGCATAATATTAAACGACCCTTGCAACTCAAACGACCCTTGCGACTCAATAACATAATCGACCCTTGCGACTCAATGACATAAGAGATCCATGCGAGGCAAACGACCCTTGGACCGCCTGCGACGCTCAAACGACTATTGCGACCTAACCCACTCACTGAGACAACCGACTCGCTAAGTCAAAGATGGTCATGCAACTTATGCGACTCGTGCGACTCAACCGACTCACTCACACTCACACCCATTTCAAATAAATAAACCATTTTGTGAATTGACGGCTTACAAAAGCCTAGAAATCGATCTACTTACATTTATTGACGTCATTGAAGATTGACCCGTGCTCTCTTCTTCACTGTTGCTGCTGATTCTAGCCATTTCCTTCTTGCCAACTTCAAATCGATCCCTCTCAAGTTCGAAATCACTTATTCGTTTTTTCTCTAAACTTTAAAACAGGTTTTCACGTCGAAAAACTGTTCGGTTTTCTTGCTTTTGACACGGTTTGACAGTTTTTCACGTGGAAAAACTGCAGAACGTGGGTTTTTTTCACGTTCGAAAATTAAGGGCAAATTTGTCTTTTCTTCAGATTTTTTTCTGATTTAATAATTATTATAGAGAAGGGTATTTTTGAAGCGGTTTAACCCTATAAAGGTGTATCTGATATTCTGTCCCATAAAATTGGCAATCAGATTGAGACCCTTGATTTATTTCTTTTGTTTATGAATAGTGGAATTCTTAAATAACATTCTTTTCTCCAAAACTTATATTCAACCTATGTAACGCGATTTTGTTTTTACTTTTGTAAAACGTATAAACCTTGTTTAGGTAATTTTTTTCCAACCATTATACAATCTATTTAGGGGTGTAAAATGAGCTGGCTCGGCTCAGCTCGCCTTGAGCTCGCCAAAAAACGAGCTCGCTCAGCTCGACTCGTTTTTTAAACGAGCTGAAAAATCCCAGCTCAGCTCGCCTCGCCTCTAGCTCGCCAAAAAACGAGCTGGCTCGTGAGCCAAACTATTTAGTTTTTTTTTAATTAGTTGTAATATCATATATGATAAATATATCAAATGAACCAAATAAAATATCGAAAATATGAAAACATTAATTCAAACATAATGTTATAAAGTATTATTGTACTAAATAAAAAATAACATTCTCGAATAAAAAATATAAAATACCATTATACTAAATTTGACCGCTCGTAACTTTACTAAATT
>CM071875.1:15097224-15107296 GCA_036759665.1 Gynandropsis gynandra
TCAATTATTTGTAAATAACTTGATAAATTATTATTTTCAAAATTTATTCAAATGATTGTAAATAATTTGTAAATAATAAATTATTTTGACTATAGTGTTAGTATCGCTGTTTTTGTGGATTTAGTATTATTGTAACAAGAGTCGTAGAGGGACAAGGATCGCAGGGGTCCAAGGGTCACAGAGAGACAAGGGTCGCAGGGGTCCAAGGTTCGAAGAGGTACAAGGGTCGTAGGGGTCTTAGGGTCGAAGAGGTCCCTCTGTAACACTTATACCTCTATGACCCTTTTACCTCTTCGACCCTTGGACCCCTGCGATCCTGTCCTAGGGTCGAAGAGGTCCCTCTGTGACACTTGTACCTCTGCGACCCTTTTACCTCTTCGAACCTTGAAACCCTGTGACCCTTTTCCCCTCTGCGACCCTTGGACCCCTGCGACAATATCCTAAACCCTGCGACCTTTTGACCCCTTTGCTACCCTTTTACCACTGCGACCCTTGGACCCCTAAGACTCAGTGACCCAGTACAACGGTTTTTCTGTGGAACCTGCTTAATTGCAAGCTTCTTTATTGACAACAAACGATTTCAACCTATTGGCCGCGAAATCTGATACCGATTTCAAGCTACTCTCGCCGAATCTGTCGTGGTGTGGGAGAACAATTATTTTCGCGCCACAGTAGAGAGAAATCGAGGTGCTCTGGAGGAGAGAGAAAATTTATCGATAATGGTAATATGAGATTATCAATATTTTAAGGGTAGATTTGAAGTTAAAACTTTTTTTTTCAGTTTAGCCCTTCGAAGATATTTTTGAAGTTACCCTTAGAACATTATAAAAAATAAATTTATTAAATTTTAAAACAAAAATTATGATGAATTTGATAATTATTTTTGACAATTTGGTTTGATTTTAAGGATTTAGCACCGATTTTCCCAATAAATAAATATAACTAAGAAATACTTTAATTTATATTAAAAAATTAATGAAAAATAAAATAAAAATTAAGGTTTGAAAACGGTGACGGAAGCGTGCGTTTTGACTCACCCCTTTAAACCCACCTCCACTCACTCTGTTCCTCACCCACCTCTTTCTATCTCTCCTCTTCTCCTCTCTTCCAGCATTATTTTCTCTCCTTTTCCCGCACTTTCTCGACGGAAACTTCTCGATGAAGATGGACGACTTCGATAATTTCATTACAACGGTGCCTAGCTTCTTCAGGTGTCCTATCTCTCTCGACGTTATGAGATCTCCGGTAAGCCTCTGCACCGGCGTAACCTACGACCGCTCCAGTATTCAGCGGTGGCTCAACGGCGGCAACAACACTTGTCCCGCGACCATGCAGGTCCTTAAGAATAGAGATTTAGTCCCTAACCTCACTCTTCAGCGACTGATCGAGTTGTGGACCGATTCCATAGGCCGGAGAAGCTTCGATGCGCTGGAAGGTAGAGTTCCGACGGAGGAAGAGGCGAACGACGCGTTGGCGAATCTGAATCTAGATATCGATGACCAGAAAAGTCTGGAGATGCTATCGAGGATAGTCATTTTTGCTAGAGAATCAGAAGCCAACAGAGAATTTCTGGTGAGGAAGGAGGATTTCATCCCAATGCTCGTCGGTATCATGCACTCCATCGAAGGTGGAGCACGATCGAGCACGAGAACTGAGCTTCTTCTTCGGTCAATCACGATTCTGGATACGATCAGGAGTGGGAGCAGAGGAGATCGCCATCAGTTTTCGAACGTTTTGTTGTCGAGGTCCAATGGCGATTGCTTGACGGCGATTCTCCACGCGCTTCAACGAGGAAACCTGGAATCGAAGATCGAGTCAGTTCGGCTTTTGGAGTGGATCTCCGTTGATTCCAAATCCAAGCTCGTAATCGCAGAACACGACGGAGTACTAACAGAGCTGATCAAATCGGTCTCGACCGAGTCCGATCCGAGCTTGATCGAAACAAGCTTATCCCTCCTAATCACGATTTCGACACCAAAACGTGTTCGATCGCGGCTAATCTCGGCGAAAGCTATCGCGAACCTCAGAGACCTCCTCCTTACAGAGACAATGAGCGTAACCGTAGGAGTAACGGAGAAGACACTGAAGCTGCTCGAGATTCTATCTTCTCGCCGGGAAGGGAGATCAGAGATACGCGGCGAAGGATGCGTAGAAGGGGTGGTGAGGAAGCTGCTGAAGGTATCAACGGCAGCGACGGAGCACGCGGTGGCGATACTGTGGATGGTTTGCTATGTATTCAGGGCGGAGGCGGCGGCGACGGAGGCGGTGGCGGTGGAGAGGAGCAACGGCGTGGGGAAGCTTCTGGTGGTGATTCAGAGCAACAATTCGCCGGCGATTCGGCAGATGGCGAAGGATCTGATAAAGGTGTTGAAGGCGAAGAATGCCGCATCCTGTTTGGTTGCTTATAATACAAAGACCACTCATATTATGCCCTTTTGATTTTCTATTTTTTGTTTATTATGTATGAAGTATAATCATATAATGATATAATGAACATAGAGGAAAAATTTTGGTAGGGACATTAATAAATATACTAAATATTCACTAGAAATTATATTTAATCTCTGAATTTTTTTCCTTAGAAGATCTCATATATAAATTCTAAAAAGGAAACAATAATGTATTTAATGGAACCATCGTAATTAGTATTAGAAGATCTCATATATAAATTCTAAAAAGGAAACAATAATGTATTTAATGGAACCATCGTAATTAGTCCAATTCGTTCCAAACTATTGAACTCGATTTTTTAATCCAATTTTTCGTTAAATTTTTCGTTGTTAAAAACGACGTTGATTTTAATGTTTGTATCGTTTCTAAACAATATTTTAAAATCCATCACTGGAGAAACAACTACCATGAAACAACTATTATTTAGACCAATTAGTCAATGAGTAATCCATATTTATTTCGATATATTTTTAAATGTTTTTTTTTAATTTTAAGTATTACTTTTCGTTTACAATTATTTCAGATTTTGGTTAAGGAAATAAAAAATTCTTATTTAAAATTAATGTTAATTTTATTTTTTTAAATATAAAATAATATTATTTTTGATAAAAAAAATGTAGATTTAAAAATTAACCATATAAATTCAAATTTTAAAATGAAATTCATATGTAAAGTTGGATGAGGTTATGAATATGGGAATATTGTATAGTATCTAAAATGAATTAATTAACGAATGAATGAAAGATATAAAATCTTTTGAATCTCATGTTGGAAGTTTCTATATATTTATGTTCATATTAAATGGATAATAAATGTAACAGTTTATAAATTTTTTAAATATTAACAAATGATATGTAAATTAGTAATAGTACCTATAACTTGATGAAAATATAAAAAAAGGAAAAATAAGATTCCTTGGAGTCAAAATGTCTTTAAGTCACATATTTAACTTTTGTTGGAGCACATTACAACACACATGCCTCCCGCATCCACAAGGTGCGGAGGCATGTTGAAGAGACATAAATTAAGAGAGATATATAAGAAGGTCGTGGTGGTGGCATATTACCATATTTATATATATATTTATTTATTTTTAATCTTTTCTTTTTATTTTTTTCTTGTTTTTATATTTATTTTTTTATATTTTCAAAAGATATGTCTCTTCTATAAATATATATCATCAATCAAATCAATATAATTATTTTTTCACCAAAAATATAGATTTTATTCATCAATTTTTTTTTCTCACAATCATTTTTTCATCATTTCCTAAACAAATTTCTAATTTTGAAATTGTTTTTTATTCGAAAAACTTGAAATGGTATCTTGGTATCGGTTGCTTTAATTCCGTTGCCAATTTACTTATATGCTTTAATTCTTTTTTTACTCATCTAAAACAAATTATTCATTCTTTTTCTTTTCTGTCGATATCCTTTTCTATTTATTTCCTTCTCTACCGATTTCTTTCAATTTCCTTTTCTTTTTTCTGTCGATTTTTGTACAGATTTTCCTTTCCCTATCTACTGATTTCCTTTTCTATCGTCACATATCGTTTTTGTCGATTTTACGATCTGTTGTCGCCTACCATTTCTGCCGATTTTACCAGTTGCTTCGTCGTGTGTTCGATCGATTATTCTGTCGTCAAACTCATTGTCGATTCCGTCGTGTGTATTGCGGTGTTTCGTTGTCGATTTTGTCGCTTATTCCGTCGTTTGTATCGCGTATTCTATCGTCTGTATTGTGGTGTTTCGTCGCCGATTTCATCATCAATTTCTTCGCCGATTCTGTCGACTGTGTCAATAAGATTTCTATGCATTTCTCATTCTTTTTTTTCTTCTTTTCGATTATTGCTCTTTTGATTTAGCGGTTTGTCTATTGTATAGTATTTCTGGCGATTGCTTTTGTATCTCTGCTATTTTTATTTCGCGATTTGTTCATCACTTGGTGTTTCCATCATTTGTTTAATTGCAGCAGGTGGTTCACAGGAATTCTCGGCAATTATAATTTGCTGATTCACAATCTTGCATTCTCTAGTCGAATCGTTTATGTAACTTCTTGATCTTGCATCCTTGAAGTATTGCATCTTTCGACCTCTTGCATTTTTCGGCATGGTTCTTTTCTATTCATTAGCAACATTTTCTTGAGTTACATCAATTGTGTCGATTTATTTTTTTCGGTTTTGAGGTAGAAAGGGTGATTTTTTTTATCTATTGATTCTAATGGCTTCAACAATAAGTGCAAAATCAAGCTTATCCTTACCAAAATCCATTATTTTTGCATCCTAATGATACAAATCTGGTTAATCTTGTTTCGGATAAACTTATGGAAGAATTGAACTACAATACATAGAAACGATCTATGATGCTGGCCTTAAATGGTCGAAATAAATTGGGTTTCGTCAACGGTAAGGTCTATAAACCTATTTCTTCACATTCAGATTTAAATCATGGTCTCGTTGCAATGATATAGTTTTGTCATGGATTTTTAATTCGGTCTCAAAAGAAATTACTGATAGTATTGTACATATGTCATCGGCTTCAATCGCTTGGGAGAACTTATCAGAACGTTTTAGTCAAACAAATATACCATGAATATTTGAAACTGAACAAGATCTTCAAAATTTAAAACAGGTTCTTTGGATCTTAAGTCTACTATACAAAACTCATTACTTTGTGGCAATAATTGCGTAGCCTAGAAGATTTTCCAACATGTATTTGTTCAAATTGTGAATGTAATCTTGTGGAAAAATTATCACAGAAAGATGATAGGAAATATCTTCTTAAATTCTTGATGAGATTAAATGTCTGTTTTGCTTTAGGTGGGCATTAAATTTTGCTTATGGATCATCTTCCTAGTGTATATAAAGCTTTTAATTTGGTCGTGCAGTATATACAACAAAGACAAATTTACTCCATTCCTGATGCAGAGATTTCAACGGTTTTCTCAAATTTTTTGAATATGATTGAAACATAATATCATTTGACTGTTAAATCAATTTGAATTGACAATGCATTAGAATTAAAATTCACATGTCTTTTACAGCAAAAATGCATTTTACATTTTTTTTCTAGTGTTTATACTCCATAACAAAATTCTATTGTGGAATGAAAACACCAACATTGTTAAATGTAGCTAGGTCTCTTCTTTTTCAATCAAATTTACCTCTAGTATATTGGACATATTGCATTTCAACTGCAACGTACCTTATCAACAAAACTCCAGCACTAATTTTAGGTAATAAATTACCTTTTAAGTTACTAAATAGAAAATTACTTGATTATTCACATTTAAAAGTCTTTGGTTGTTTGTGTTATGTATCTACTTATGATAATGATCGACATAAATTTACATCAAGAGCATTACCATGTGTTTTCTTAGGATATCCTTTTGGATACAAGGGATATAAAGTTTTAGATTTTAATAATAATAAAATATATATCTCTAGGAATATTGTTTTTTATGAAAATATTTTTCCTTTTCTTGATTTTTATTGTATTTCTATGATTAATGAAGTGTTTTCTAACTCTATATTACCTCTTCCAGTTTCTGATTTTACTTTTATACCTTCTTCTAGTAATAATTTAATTACTTCTATACCAATTTCAGATCACTACAAGTCCATTGTTAATACTGATTATGTTAGAACATCAGAGAGACAATCTAAAATGCATAACTATCTCCATGACTTTCATTATTATACACTCTTATCTAATTCGATTCCTATCACTAAAACTACTCCATATCATATTTCATCTTTTTTTGTCTTGTAAAAATCTTGCTAATTCTGATAAATTTTTTGCATTGTAGATTTCTTTACAATTTGAACCAAAGTCTTTTGAAGCTGCCAGTAAGTCTCATGAGTGGTCTTTAGCAAATGTCACAAGAATTAGATGTTTTGTTGCATAATGATACTTGGTCCATTTGTTCTTTGCCTATAGGAAAACATGCAGTAGGATGTAAATGGGTATACAAAATTAAGTATAATTCTGATGGAACAATAAATAGATACAAAGTTAGACCAGCAGCTAAAGTATATACTTAAAAAGAAGGAATATATTACCTTGATACGTTACAATCCGTCTTCTTCTTGCTTTAGTTGCATCTAGTAATTGGTTTATTTCTCAATTAGACATTAGTAATACCTTCCTATATGTAGATTTGAAGGAAGATATTTACATGAAGTTGCCAAAAGGATATACACTAAGAAATGAGGATAATTTTCTTAATAATATTGTATGTAAACTTAGAAAATCGATATATAGACTTAAACCGTTAATGGAAAAAAAAGATTTTCAACAATTCTTCTTGATTCAGGTTTCATTAAATCTTTTTCTGACCATTCTTTAAAAAAAACATTCTGGTGATTGTTTTATTACTTTGTTAGTCTACGTTGATGAAATTTTGATATTTAACAATTTACAATCTGCAATTGATTATGTGAAACCAACATTACAGACTGTTTTTAAGATTCAAGACTTAGGACCACTTACTTATTTTTTAGGACTAGAAATTTTACGATCTTCTACCGGCATTTCTATAAATCAACGAAAATATACTTTAAAGTTACTCACCGATTTTGGGATGCTTGGTTATAAACTTCTTCATTTACCAATGGAGGTAAATTAAAAATTCTCCAAAACAGATGGAATAATTCTCGAAACCCTAAATATTATAGGAAACTCATTGGCAAACTTATCTATTTAACAATAACTCGACCCGATATTTCCTTTCCTGTTAATAAACTTAGTCAATACATGAAATTTTCTACTGACACTCATTTTTCTGCAGCATTTAGGATATTACGATATTTGAAAAATGCTCCAGGTCAGGGTTTATTTTATTCATCCAACCATAACTTGAAACTTTCTGCATTTGTGGATGCAGATTGAGCATCATGTTTGGATTTCCCTCGTTTTATTACTGCTTATTTTATTTTTCTTGGCTCTTCTCTAATCTCGTGAATACCAAAGAAGTAGGCAACCATTTTTCGGAGCAGCGTTGAGGCTGAGTACAGGGCAATGACAAATGCAACATGTGAGCTATCATGGTTAGTCTCCTTATTATCTGACCTTTAGATTCCTTTTCTTCAACCAACCTTATTTTTTGTGATAACATGGCTGCTATTCACATTGCAAATAATCCGGTATATCATGAACATACAAAACATATAGAAATAGATTATCATGTTGTTTGAGAAAAAATAGATGCTAGTTTCTTAAAAACAATGCATGTAAATGAAAGTCCTATGCCTAATATGTAATATTGGATAGTTATGGGTTTAAGTCGTAATTATTAAAGAGTTGATAATTATAAATAAACGCAATACGAGGTTTCGTAAATAGAGATTTCTAAACCTAAAAACCCTAGTCGTCAGAAAAGAAAAACCCGAAGAACGAAAAACAGTTTTCGTTCTTCCGATTTCCACATCAAAGCAATCCCGATCTCGGCGTGGATACGCGTAGAGGGCTTGTACCATCAAGCCTCACATCCGATCATTGATTTCAATGCAACAGGTATCATAGAAACTGTTTCTAAGTTTGTTCATCGTTGAAATCTGTAAAACTTCTCGTAAACATGACTAGATCGTTATTTGGGTTGATTAATACACGTTTCCGCAAATTGAAATCAACCCTACAGTGGTATCAGAGCGTCTGGCTGCATGTTTAGGATTAGTTTTTTCGAACTTTATGAAATTCGGGATCGAAAAAATGTGAAAATCGGCAAAAACCCGGCGGGCGGCGGGCGTCGGACGCGGGGGGGGTCTCGACGGTCGACGACTCCCGGCCAGGCAGGACGACGCTTCCGACGGTGCAATAACCCGACACCAATCGACAACGGACGGCGGCAGTCGAGCGGGAAAGGGCGAGCGGCGTGGTTAGGGTTTTCTAAAACCCAAATCGCCTTCGTCTCGACCAGCCTTTCGCAGTCGCCCGACGCCGGAGAGTGACGGCCGGACTGAGGCGTCCTTCGCCGGCGGTCCTTCATGCCCGGAGAGGGTGACCGGCAAAGGGGGCGGCGGCAAAAGGGAGCAACGACTAGGGTTTTTCTTAACCCTAACCCTAATCCTTTTTTTCCCTTAACCCTAACCCTAACCCTTTCATAAAAAACAAAAAAAATTTAAGATTGAAATTAAATGAATTTTAATTTTAAAACACTAATAATTGAGTTCTTAGATGATAAATTGTTTATCGTTAAGTTTTTTCCTTCACCGTAGACTTTTTGAATAAATTCTTGTTTACATGGTACGGCCTGACTACCAGGAGGCATGTAGTTCAAGAATTTGATTCATACGTCTATGACATCAGATGTCGAGTGGGAGGAATCAATTAGTTTTTGTAAGCTCCTGGACTACCCGTGGGACATAAACTTAATTGATATCCGACCATGACCTGAAGGATAAAACTCGTCTATATCGATAGGAACGACCTGACTACAAGGTGGCTATGTGATATAGAGTTATATTAAAATAAGAATTTTGATTAATAATTGAGTTCTAAAACGATAAATTATATCGTTAGGCTTTTCCTTCATCGTAGATGTTTTGAATAGGTTCTTGTTTACATGGTACGGCCTGACTACCAGGAGGCATGTAATTCAATAATTCGATTCATACATCTACGACATCAGATGTCTAGTGGGAGGGAACAATTAGTTTTTGTATACGCCTGGACTACCCGGGGGATATCTACCCGGGGGACATAAACTTAATTGATATCTAACCATGAGCTGAATGATGAACTCAACTATATCAATAGGAACGACCTGACTACCAGGTGATTATGTGATATAGAGCCAAATTAAAACCAACCTGTTTAATATGCTTAAAAAACGACCTGACTAACAGGGGGCTTATGCATGATTAGTTCAGGAAATATTACTGAAAGAAATACGATTTATGAATACTATTGTAATATTAGTCAGCAAAATAATCATTTAGATGAAAGTCCATATCTATTTGATTAAATAAGTGTTCTAATAAATGCTGCAATTTTCCTTACAGATTTCCCGAAAATGTCTTCAATTTCCCTACGTGCCATTCTCGATGTCCACAAGCTTGTTTGGAAAAATTTCGATGACTGGTACCGCAACCTTAAGATCGTCCTCAAGTAGGAGAAGATACTCGATTCGATCGAGAACCCTATCAAGGAACCTGCTGATAACGATGCGGATGGCTTGATTGCTTGGGCAAAGCAAAAGGATGACCTTGACACTGCCAAGTGTATCATCCTAGCCTCAATGAGTTCAGAACTCCAGCGCGAGCATGAGGATATGGATCCTACTGCTATCATTGAGCATCTTAAGAAGATGTACGGTGCATAGACCCGAACGGCTAGATATCAGTTGTTGAAGGCTCTGTTCAAGTCCAGATTGTCTGTGAACTCTCTGGTGGGGCCCCATATTCGTAAGATGATCAGTCTTATTGAACAGCTTGTGAAGCTGGGGTGCACACTAGGCAAAGAGTTATCTCAAGATCTGATCTTGCAGTCATTGCCTGAGACGTTCTCTCTGTTCATTGTTAACTTTAACATGAACAAGATGGACATGGATCTGCATGAGATGCTGAACCAACTGATTGACTATGAGAGTCAGTCAGTGTCTGAGACGTCTAAGGGACATAGTG
>CM071875.1:15122979-15155187 GCA_036759665.1 Gynandropsis gynandra
TGCGACTCAACCGACTCACTGAGACTCAACCGACTCATTGACACTCACACCATTTCAAATCAATAAACCATTTTGGGACTCGACATCCTCCAAAACCCTAGAAATCGATCTACTTACACTTATTGACGCCATTGAAGATTGACTCGTGCTCTCTTCTCCACCGCTGCTGATTCTATCCATTTCCTTCTTGCCAACTTCGAATCGATCCCTCTCAAGTTCGAAATCACTAGTTCTTTCTTGGCTTTTAATCTCCCAGAATGCGGGTTTGGCTTTTACTCTCTCAGAATGCGGTTTTTCTCACGTTCGAAAATTAAGGGTAAATTTGTCTTTTCTCCAGTTTTTTTTTTCCGATTAAATAATTATTTTAGGGAAGGGTATTTTTGAAGCGTTTTAGCCCTACGAGGGTATATCTGATATTCCGCCAATTGAAAACCAAAAATGAAAAAGATCAAAATCTTTTTATTTTTATTTTTTTTGCATTATTTTTTGCATTATGTTTTGCTACGAATGGAATAAATCCAAACTAAACTAAATTTTCAACTATGAGTTAGAAAAAACCAATGATGATATTTAGTGTTTCACAATATGTCACAAAATTAAATATTTTAAAAATAATTTATCGTGAAATCTGAATAGTGATTAGAAAAGAATTGATTGGGTATGATTAGAAACAAAAGGTTTTCTATCTGATCCTAACATGACAAAATTTAATCTGTTGTAAAGATAACCGAAGCCTAAAAATCCTAATTAAATATATCAAAGGCGAATATATATATATATATATATATAAAATAATGTGTTATTGATAAAAATTATTTCTACGGAAATAAATATTGAACGAAATAGATTCTTTTTTAGGAAAAGAATATATTAATATAACAAAATTTTTTTTATTAAATGTTAATTGGGATAAACAAAAAAAACCCTAAAAAATACTTTTTAATAAAATTAAACCTTTCGCTTTTAATTTTATATAAAAAATCCAAAATTATATTTTTTAAACAAAAAATAAATATTTAACAGAAGGGGAGTAACGGACGTTTGTTAGTGAATATGTTTTCCATTAGAACAACAACCTCCTCCTTCCCCTTGGCGGCAACATTTGGTTCCTTGGCCAAGTAAGCTCTCTAATGGTTTCTATGATGAGATCTTTGAATATTAGCCTTTCAATGTCAATCACAGCCTCTGCCTTCTTCGCCTCTTCTCCTTCTTCCTCTACCTCTCTTCTCACCGCCACCTTCTCTTCCTCCTCCCACCGATACCTTCTTCTCTCCCTCATCTTCCTCAACTCCCACCATGTCTGTTGCACCCGACTCATCCCCCAGGCTCTCCATGGTTGCAACCTCTGTCTCCGAGGCAGAATTTCCAGGACGCTGTCGAATATGAGACGTCTTTCATGCGTTGGGGATTTGGCATTGAGAAAATGTTGATTTTAAGCAAGGAGAAGACATCTGAGTGGTGGGGGAGGTAATGGCAAGCTCGGAGGATGTGGGAGATGTAGATGAAGTGGGATCATCATCCGAATCTAATTCAATGTAGGATTCATCATCTTCTCATTCACTCGCTTGATCTGTGGAGCAAAATGGCAAATAAAATTATCTAGTTTTGTAAGAATTGAGAAGAAGGAAGGAACCCATCATTTGTCTGTGGAATCATTATGAGAACTCTTGAAGAATTCAGGGCTGCGTTTCATCACCGTTGATGGTGAGTGAAGACTCCTCGTGGTAAAGGGACGAGTCAAGAACCGACACCAGTTGTCTCCTTTACACTAACAAACGTCCGTTTGTCTCCTTCTGTTAAATGTTTTTTGTTTAAAAAATATCGTTTAGGGTTTTTAATATAGAATTAAAAATAAAAGATTTAATTTTATTAAAAGGTAGTTTTTAAATTTTTTTGTTTATTCCATGTTAATTTGGTATCACATGTTTATAGATAATAATCGAGTTAAGCTAAATTATTTGGATCCAATTTAAATGGTTTAGATGCTATTTTTATCCATTTGGTCCATTTTTTATGTAACTAGAATGGTAGCCGCGCGTTGCGCGGAATATCTTTTCGTTGTAGTTTTATAGTAAAAAAAGATGAAAAAGTGTAATTCATTGATCAACATAATAATTATTTTATTGGAGAAATTGAAAAATTCTATAACATGTGAATTCAGAATAATATTTGGAGTTTTTAATAAACAAATTGACCATTTTTCAATCCTTTTAAAGATGAAATAAGGTATAATAAAACAAAAATGCATAAAAACAAAATAAAATTGTATGAAAACAAAAATACATCAATTACATGTTAAGTAAAATAAATGGTATAAATATATATATATAGTAGTTAGAATATAATATGTAATTATTAATTTTTTTTGGTAAATATTAGAGTTGCTCTCTCTTAGAATTTGTTTAGAATAAATTTGTAACATATGTTAATCATTACAACCAATTAGAAACATTATCATAATTCTTTTAAATAAAATGATAATTATAAATATTACAACAAAGGTTAACATATTAACATATTAACAATAATCATGGCTGGAAAAATAATTTTTTTAAATATAATTTGTTGGTTAATATTTTTTAGAATGGAATATTTTAATATCAATATAAAATCTTTTTTATAAATTAATTTATAAATATATTAAATTTTTTTAAAAAAATAATTTATAATCAATATTTATTCAAATAACATAAAAAATTATTTATGTAAGTGTGATATTTTTATTTTGTTTTATAAATAACAAAATCAAACAAAAAATTATAATTTATGTGTATCAATAGATATTTAAAAAATTGATTCAAACATATTACTTGTTCACAAATAATATATCATAATATGATATTATTATATTACATATATTTACATTAAATGATATTATATTATTACATATATTTATATTAAATGATATACACAGTGTATCATCAATCAATTTTATATTTTTAATACATTCATTTATTTGTAATAAATTGATTTTAAATATATTAGTTAAATTTTCTAAAAATATATAGTGCGAGTTATTTATAATGGCTGAATATATATATATATATACATATACAAAAAAATATACGATATAGTCATATATACTTATAATAATGGTAATATATAAAACATAATATTAAATTGTAAATATTTTTAATGCAAATATAATATTTACGAATTTTAACTTAATAATAGTATACGATGTGTGTATATATAATCATAATATTTGTTTTTTTATATTTATTAGTACTGATTTTATAAAAATAATAATAAAAATTGGAGTGGCTGAAGAAGGACACCAATTCGCTACATAAAATGGGCCTTTGTTGGATCCAAAAGCATAAAACCATATTAATGGGTTTCGTAAACAATGATATTCGGGTGTTCTCACTTGGTGGCGCGATGGGAGAATGGAAGAACACTAATCGACGCCTTTTGATATGGTTCTGCGTTGCCGCTGCGACCGTAAACGTCATGGGCTCGTTCTTACCCACTCTCTCCCTCTCTTTCAATGGTACTTCGATGAGACCAGTCTCTGGACCCTCGATTACCCACCCTTTTTTGCCTACTTCGAACGCTTCCTCTCCGTTTTGCTCGTATCGTCGATCCCAAGATTGTAGATCTTAATGAAGGCCTCAATTACAACTCGGATTCTGTCGGGCTTTTCCAGCGGATCAGCGGGATCGTTTCGAATCTATTTCTTCTCTTCGTAGTTTATCGATTGACCTAGAGTTTGGACTCGATGAAGCCGAAGCTGATTTGGGCAATGGTAGTCGGGTCTCCGACACTGTTGATCGTGGATCACATGCATTTTCAATATAATGGGTTTCTGCTGGGATGGTTGGTGCTGTTGATTTCGTGTTTGCAGGAAGGCAGAGATCTGATAGGCGGGTTGCTATTCGACGTTCTTCTTTGTTTCAGGCATTTGATCATTGTCGCTGCACCAGTCTACTTCATGTATCTGCTTCGGCATTATTGTTGATTTGATCAATCAAAGGTTTTTGGCGGCTTTTAACAATGGGTGCAGTGGTTGTGGTGGTGTTCGCCGTCGCTTATGGCCCTTTCCTTTACCATGGACATGCAATTTATCTTAGAGGGAGAATACTGTAGCAAATGAATCGAAAGGTCATCTTGGTACGGGGAGAATGAATCGAGCAGCCATCATATTTATAGTGATATAAAGAGGTGAGAATGGTGGTGGAAACTGAAAAATTATCAGATGTAACGTATGGAAGTTATATTGGAAAGAGATTCTGAAAAGTTAGCATGGTGAATTAAATGGATTTAATATTAAAAATTAATACAGAATCAAAACGGTCAAGAACCCTAAAAGATAAAAAATGAAATCGAAAAAAAATGAAAATAAATAATTTTTTTATAAGGATGCATACGTGACTTCACCAGGAGCCAAGGAGATATCATCCTTTTATATATATGATTTTATTTTAATTTATAGTCAAACTTTTGTAAATATTGAACTATTTAGTTTTATTTATATTTAAAATTGTATTTATAAGTTAATTTATTTTAATATATTAAAGTATTTTAAATTTTTAGATTACTTCACATTAATTGAAGAAAGAGGTTTTAAAAAATGTCATTAAATATATAAAATAAATATATTAATTTTTTGTCATTAAATATAATATAAAAATCATTATTTTTTTGTTGTAAAACTTAAATGAAATATAAATAGGTGAGATGAAAAGATTTTTTTTGTGAATAGAATTTAAAAAATTATTAATTTTTGGTTGTTAAAATGAAATGAAATATGAATAGATGAGATGAATTGATTTTTTTTGTGAAAAGAATTTTTTTTACATTTAAAAAATAGAAAATATTTAAGGTATAAATTATTATATATATAATATAAAAATCATTAATTTTTTTGTTGTAAAACTTAAATGAAATATAAATAGGTGAGATGAAAAGATTTTTTTGTAATAGAATTTAAAAAATTATTAATTTTTTGTTGTTAAAATGAAATGAAATATGAATAGATGAGATGAATTGATTTTTTTTTGTGAAAAGAATTTTTTTTGACATTTAAAAAATAGAAATTATTTAAGGTATAAATTATTATATATATAATATAAAAATCATTATTTTTTGTTGTAAAACTTAAATGAAATATAAATAGGTGAGATGAAAAGATTTTTTTTGTGAATAGAATTTAAAAAATTATTAATTTTTGGTTGTTAAAATGAAATGAAATATGAATAGATGAGATGAATTGATTTTTTTTTTGTAAAAAGAATTTTTTTTGACATTTAATAATCCTTGCTGAGGTGGTTTCACCAAAAACAACCTAAAGATTATTATATATATAATTTGAGTCAAAAGTACAATAAATGCACGTATGAATGGGTTTAAAAAAATAGTGAAAATGTGTTTTAATATATGTTTTGTTGTTGGTTATTCTTACAGTAATTACAAATGAAAGATATGGTATCGGTTTCGTCAATAAATTGGATGAAATCCCAGTTTAATTATAATTTTTTTATCTGAGTCATATAATTAATATATTCTAAAATCAAATCATAGGTTGGTTTTTTCCTCCCTTCTCACCCAAATTAACCTTCATAAACTAACTAAACCCAAAATACCCTTCTTTGATGGCGATTAAAGAGGAAAAATCCCCTTTCACGAACCCTCAGTCGCTTCGCCTTCCTGCTCTGCTTGCACAAGCTTCCTCTTCTTCCTTTGTTGGCCTGCGTGTTGTTTCAAAGCATATTGGAATTAGAGAGGGGCAAGCGATGGTTATCCGACGAATTTCTCAAATGTCGCCGAGTAACGAGGAAGTCGATGAGCCATTGACGAGGCATACGGTCGTTGTTCGAGCTCCGCCCGAAGCCGACAGGAGGCAGGGGACGCGACTGGAGGTTAAGCTGAGAGAATACCAGATGGAGGGGAAGGAAAGAGCAACACAAATCGGAGGAGGAAGAGCCAGACTAGGAAGAGCCGGTGGAGGAAGAGCCGAACGAGGAAGATGAGAAACCGGAAGATGCAATGGCAATCAAGAAATTGATGTTATGGAACTCCTAATCGGTGTTTGCTTTTTGACTTTTCAGATGGCGAGCCGACGGAGACGCCCCGAAGCTTCGTTGAGAGAATTGGTACTTCTGGGATTGCGATTCCCAGGATTCGTCGCTGATGGAGAATTGGTACTTCTTCGAGTCTCGAAGCTTTCTTTGGTTCTGGTGAGTCGATTCTCGGTTTAAAACTTGGTAAGAGAACATGATTTGAAGATGTGTATGCAGCGACCAACGTGAAAGGTTGATACAACGTGAAACGTGATAGCCTTGCTGATATTAATGTCACAGTTTTAGGGTCTGGATATAGACCACGTTTTTACTCATTGGATAGACCACGTTTTTACTCATTTGTTTGAGTTTCATGTGGTGGGTCCTGGGAAATCTTACATTTTTGTCTACATATGTAACAGACTGTTGCGAGGGTTCGATGGCGATTCCAGGGATTCGTCGCTGATGGAGAATTGGTACTTCTAGGATTGCGATTCCAGGGATTCGTCGCTGATGGAGAATTGGTACTTCTGGGATTGCGATTCCAGGGATTCGTCGCTGATGGAGAATTCGTACTTCTCCGAGTCTCGAAGCTTCCTTCGGTTCTGGTGAGTTGATTCTCGGTTTAAAACTTGGTTAGAGAACATGATTTGAAGATGTGTATGCAGGGACCAACGTGAAAGGTTGATACAACGTGAAACGTGAAAGCCTTGCTGATATTAATGTCACAGTTTTAGCTATAGACCACGTTTTTACTCATTGGATAGACCACGTTTTTACTCATTTGATTGAGTTTCATGTGGTGGTTCCTGGGAAATCTTACATTTTGTCTACATATGTAACAGACTGTTGCGAGGGTTCGTTGCATGTTGGATTCTTTTGGTTTTAGAGTGGAAGTTCCATGAATTGGCTGATTATATAATGGATCCAAGAATCTTGGTTTCAGGTTAAGTTGCATAAGACCGATGCTCACGTGTGGTTGTAATAATTGTTTACATGGATGTGAACAATGGTCAAAGAGAGAGAAAAGCAAGCATTCTTGCATCTTCAGGTTCCATTCCAGAACCTTGGTTAATGTATATCTTGTGGTATGTGCTTCATGTCGATGCATATCAAATTCTAATTCCACTTTCATAATGTAGAATTTACAAGCTACACGATGAAGCCAAGGACACGTCCTTTGAATGGGAGATGAGTTGGATATGTGACGAGTCAAATCGAGAGCATCATAAGGTAATTTATTACTCTGTAAATCTCTTTCACGTCATCACAAAAAAAGTTACAAAAAGCAAGCTCATCTTGTCTCTCCTCCTCCTTTTCCGTTCATTAATGCCCATTAAAGAACTCTCTCAAATTCACTCTACCTACAGCAATCCTTTGAACCTGTTCAATGACCTACCCAGATACTAATTTCTTAAATCGATTGTGTTGCTATTGACCGGTGTGTATTGCTGCTCATGGAGGATGGTTGAAGCATATATTTGGCTCTTTTTCAGAGCGATTTGAGCAGACAACCGCCGGCTCAATCGGATACGAAGAACCAATCGATGGCAAATGGTGTCTAGGAGCCTTTGATCTCTGGGATTGGAGCGAAAAGCTGCGACAAGCAAGGGCGAGGACATCGAGGAGATTCTACAAGCGAGGCTAGGCAAATGCAAGGATGGAATTTCCGTGGATAGTGCTGGTATCATCATGTTATGATTGAGATGGATCATTTCAACGTACGTGGTTGAATATGAGGCAAATACAAGGTTGAGCTGTCAGGCATCTCATATGTAAGTTCATTCTGCTAATATAGCTCTCATTTGAATAGGATGTTTATATGTTAACTTAGTGGACGTTGTCCTCAAATTCTTCTTTGGATCATTTTCCCTGCATAGATATTTTGGTGCGGCAATCCAGAAAGGGAAACAAGCCGCCAAGACGTTAGTTGTTTCTCACCCTACACTTCAAACCTTTTTTCATTATTTACAGTATTAAGCGCGGATGCACGTATAGTGGACATGTTTGTTGGAAATCTTTAATTCAACGTACTCCAAAAGGGCTGAGAAATCTGAAACAAATTCCTCCTTGGATCCAGTTATTTTGGCGTACCCCACTCAGGAACCGCCTTGCTATCTCATATGCGATTTCTCAAAGATATGAAGAGGCAGGGTTCCAGTCTGACCTTATAAAAGCAGTCCACCAAAGCCTTAGTAATTTTCTGACTATATCTGATTATACATCATGTCTCGAAGTTGACTTTGTTACCTTTTGTAAGTAATTAATTTCAGCAGTTGCGTAGTACCATATCCCACTTGAGGGCATACTCCCTCAAAATAATATGATAAATATGGTTTCACATGGGGAATGTGGTGTATTTAGCATCTTGCCAACTTGTGGACACCTTTTGTTTATTGAATTCAACAATCTTCTCACCCACCTGTCTGCATTTTCTTAGATATATCTGACAAGTGTGTGTTGTATTTTGTAGTCTTGAGAAATGGACATTTAGTCTCTTCTGTCTCTGATTAAGTCTGAATAAAAGGTAGCCCCTGATATACGCTAGGATTTGACAAGACAACCTTTGTCTATCAACTCAGATACTTACCAATCACAAAGTAAGATGCCATAAAGCGTGAGGTCACCTAAGAGCACAGTTTTGGAAACAAGCAATGATGTCCTTCTATCTGAGTTGACTGTGGGAGAGACTCAGGATGTTGTACCAACTAACGTATTTGGCAGAGGCCTATAAAATGAAGTTGGAGAAAATAATTGCTTTCTAAATGTTATCATATAGGTATATTTATGCACATAGTGGTTCACATTTCCTGGTATTCCATGTCTGTATCAGCTAGCTTAAATAGTTATCATTCCTGAATCCTGATTTCTCTGTTCTTAGTCTTTATGGAATCTAAGATAGTTCCGAGCTGAATTCTTACGGAGATCAAGATTTGAGCATCATCATGTGGGGATCCTTGCGTGGTCTGTGCAATGTATGAATTTTTCACCGCTTTAAGTGCCGCCTCAACTGAAACACGAAAAGAACATGTGGCCCCTACATCGTTCAGGTTAGCTTTAAGCAACCTGTATCCAGATAGCAATTTCTTTCAAGAGGTAAAGGCATTTCTGTGGTTATAAACTTTTACCTTATGGAATCATCATGTCATTACCCCTGTCGACGATCCAAAACTAAGCCTTAATATCTGGTGGGACTGGCAGGGTCACATGAATGATGCATCAGAAGTACTTGCAGAAATCTTCGACCGCCTTCATGGCTCAGTTGCTCCAGTCTCAAATGTTTCTGATACATAATCTTCTGAGAGCAACTGTATGGGTTCATGGGACTGCACAAAATTCACATGTATTTCCCATTCTCTGTTTGGCATGGACATTTTTCAGCGAATGAATTGCTTCAGCTGTGGGCTGGAGTCCAGGCATATGCAGTACATTTCCTTTGTCCATTACATCAATGCTAGCTCCCTAAGAACCATAAAGGTCATATTTTGGCACACAAATGTTGGCAAATTTTAACTTTTCCAAGGGCGGTGCAGATCTCACTCAGGAAACGACGATTGGTAGCTAATCTCTTTCTTCGATTGTTTTGATAGCATTTGTAGAATATAAGGTTGCGATTCACTTGTAAGTCTTGCTTCGCGTTACTCCCAACATCTAGAAATGTCGACAGCGGAGCAAGAAAACATAAGATTCCGGTTTGGAGCATGACGAGATGTCTGCAAATAAGGAAAAGAGTCGTCGCTGATGGATTAGGATCATCACGATAACACTCGCCGAGGAGATTCGTCTATTTTCAGGCATTAGCGAGGTGGCTTGCGCATAATGGCTCGCAGGTAACTTTGAGTCTTTTTTTCCTAAACAAATTGTGTCTCTCATTTTTTCAGTCTGAGCTGCCTTCGAATTTGAGTTTCTTTGGGTCTTATCTTCTGACTTTTGCTGATTGTATGCTTGGTTTTCGGGGGAAAATAACTAGGACTTGGTATTTCCAATGCTTTTGATCTCAAATGGAATGATTAGATTTCTTAAATTTGTTGGATTTTAGATTTTTTTTTTCATATTTTGGAAGGAGATTATCTTGCTCATATCTAAAAATTTCGGTGGTTTGAAAATATCAAATTGTCTCGACACTAGGGTCTGGAAGAGGTCGAGGTTCTCTAATTTTGGCGTTGGATATGTTCTATCTTATTGGATGGCACATCCGAGATCAGGCCAGATTTTTCAACACCCTAACCTTCCACCACTTTTAAAATGAGATCCTCTCTTCTATGTCTCTCAAGGTTCAATCTGTTGTTATTTTATGCCTTCTTGTAGGTGAGCCTACTGATAATGCGGCAAGATTCTATAAATGGTTCATTGAGGTGTGATTGTTTCATTGGATATGCTAAAACTTGTAGCTTATTAAGATGTCAAATTCAGGGTTTCTTAGAAATTTGATATAGTTTTATAGGGGAATGACAATGAAGATGGCTAAAAGACATGAAAGTATGCACCATTCTTCAACATTTTTATCGATTGTTTGTTTTTTCTCATTGAAGGTGCTTAGGGATGAGGGTGCAATGCATAAGGTTATAGGATTGATAACTTTTTTAAAGAACCAGATGAATGCAGATGCGTGAAGGAGGATTGTACACGCGAAGAAGTTCACATTTGGGTTGAAAGTGAATAAAAACAACAAAAGATTTGGGTTGAAAGTGAATAAAAACGACAAAAGATGGAGTTATGAATGCATTGGAGAACTGATACCAAGCGTCAAGAGGGCTAAGGACTCCACAATTGTTCATTTTCTTCAATTTCTTAATAAAATGTATTCTTGATCAAAGCGTTACATATTCTTTTATTTAAGGTTCCTTTTTTCGTTATTTATTTTTTTATTGTAATTTGAAAATTTTAAACATTTATTTAATTTCATAATTAAATATAGATCTTCGATTTAATTACTTGTGTAATTTCGCCTTAACATCCTTTGCTTCATTTTTTAGTAATAATTTTGACATCTATAACAAATATATTTAAAAAACCAACAAGAAACTAATTTTTTAAATCATTTATTAATTTAGACTTCAATTACATATAAAACAATCTAAAAACTCAATTAATCAATAATTGATTCTCGAGCCGATATTCCATTTCATAGGAATATTAATCTAAATTTTATGTGTTTTAAACATTGTTTCTAGATAATCATCAGACAATCTATACATCCATTTAGAGATCATTTGAACAATATTTTGGATAAAATAAAAGTTTTTAAAGTCTTATTAATGTATTTGGATAAAATAAAAGTTTTTAAAGTCCATCTTTTATTAATGTATTTTTTGAATAACATAAATTTGGACAAACAAAAAGGGTCAAGAATATGGTCACCAAGATTACAAGAAACTATAGAAATATGAGAAGCAAAGTGAGTGTCGGCTGGAGAAAAAAAATGGTATTTAAAACATTATATGAGGTAGGACGGTTTTCTTTTTCTTGGTTCTAGCAATCTTAGCATATATTCTACTGAATCTACTGATTCATAACGATCTCTCTTTTTCGAGTCTTATTCAAGTGAAGGTCGAGCAGATGTTTATATTTTGTTTATGACCTGAATTAAAAGGCAGTAGCATCAATGTTGTTCATTAGCTTCGGGTTCAGGACTTGAAAGGTATGATGAGAGAAAGAGCTTTTGGTTTTTGGGTTTGTTTTGTATGGATTTAGATGTCCTTGAACTCTTTAGTGATGGTGTCAACTTTTGGATTCAATTTTCACATGATGTCTTGTATCATCTTGCTGTCACTTCCTATATTGTGAACCTTTGTATTCAATTTTCATCTACAAACATTATTCCTTTCAATCATGTTTTGACTAATATCTTATATTATTCTCAATTACAATTGGAATATTGAGAACAAGTTAGAAAAGAAATGACTGGAGAAACTTGATAATAAGCTAGAGAAGAGTGTCGAAAACAAGAGAAAGCGAGAAGCTAGGGTTTGTTTCTTTGTCTCGAGTATTCACGTCTTTTACTATTATCACATAACAAAAATCTTAACATGAGATGTGATAATGGTTGTTGCAAGAACTTATAATGCATGATTCAAACAAATCTAAAGAGGAAGTGAGTGAAAATAAGAACTTTTTTGCATTAAAAAAGGAATAAAGACAAAACGACAAATTTAGAACCAATTTAATGAACATAAATAATCATAATGAGACTCTGATATCCTCTTTATTATTCTCTTAATTAATATTTCATATTATTATGTTGTTCGTGTTATACACATATTGTTATTTTGTTTTTTTGAGTAAATAAACAAATTCCTAAGGCAAAGAAATTGTGATTATTCAATAAGTTCTACAAAATCAAATCATTATACTTATGTGATGATGTGTTCGTTTTGGTACTAATTTTATGTATAAATTATTCAAATGTATAAATTATCCAAAACGAGACAATCACTTTCTCTGAAACAAACTACATTTTAAAATTTCAAATATATTATGAACAAATCTCAGTGTTTGTTTACATTATATCTTACAAATCTATTGTTTAAACTTTTGCATTGAAAATAATAACAGTGTGTTTGTATTGGCCGATACAAATATCAAATGTCATAAAAATGTTTAAATTAATAATATTATATATAACATTTTAAAAATACAATTTGATTATCACAAAAGTATAGGAGCTTTACATCTTGCATATGAAATCATGACCTTGCCGAAGACAAATGTCATTGTTTGTTTACATTAAATCTTATAAATCTATTGTTTAAACTTTTACATTGCACATTAGAATCCGCGTGTTTGTATTGATCGCTACATATATCATATATCATAATAACTTTTAAAAAATATACAATATAATTATCGCAAAACCGCGCAACGTGTTGGTATCATCTAGTATATATAAAAGAGAGGATTTTCTTCTGGTGCTTCCACGTCAGCACCGAACAAAAAGTCCTCTCTTTCCTCCGCTCAACAGACTTCCATCACTTAAATCCCCCTGCTTCTCTTTGCCTCCTCATTTTCTTTAATATTCTTCCTACACCCCTTTGCTTTCAGCCACACCGATGCCATTCTCGATTCCATCAACCAAACCCACCGTCCGCCTGCCCGTTGAGAAGAAAGCGATGGCCGCGCGG
The DNA here is from genome assembly GCA_036759665.1 of Gynandropsis gynandra. Classification (NCBI taxonomy): domain Eukaryota; kingdom Viridiplantae; phylum Streptophyta; class Magnoliopsida; order Brassicales; family Cleomaceae; genus Gynandropsis; species Gynandropsis gynandra. Next base: position 15,136,103 of record CM071875.1, read on the forward strand.
CTGGCCGGTGGAACTATACATCTCCATGGAAGTCCTCGACGACAAAGAGATGTTTTGTCCTCCCACGTCAGCAGCGGAGGAAGCACCTTCTCCATTAAACGAAACCTAACAAATATCCATTCTGTCTTCCTCCTCAATCCTGAATCAAACTAATTTCTACCAATTCCAGAGCCTTGATTTCGATAAATCGTCGTCGCTTGGAGGCAAGCCAGGAAGAAGCGTAGACGGGAGAAACGCTGAGCCACTAAGAAGTAGAGGCGTCGATGGAGGTTGTTGTACCCGCACGATTAAGGTATGAAGCGGGGGAGGAATCGCTGGCTGCGGGGGAGGAATCGCTGGCTACGGGGGAGGAATCGCTCGCTTCTTCTTCTTCACTAGTAGGAAAACGCCGTCGGTAGCAGGGGCCCATTTCTTCAAATCGGCTGATATGCGAACGAGGCGAACACAGCGACCAATTTTAGACCCGATGGGAGACCATTCGCCTGTCATCGGTGGGTCAAAGGAACACAGAGAGCGAAGCGCCGGAGAAAATGAGGGCAGAGCAAAGAGGAAAGAAGTGCCGTCGGCGGTGTATCGGTGGTGTGTTCCTCCTTTGCTTTCCTCTTCGACCCATTGCTCTTCCTCTTCAATCCTTACAATACATACCCATTTTAATTGAACGAAGACTAAATTGGACTCCGTCTTCCAATTCCAGCGCCTTGATGGAGGAGCATGGACAGTAGGAAGCCATTGTGGGGCAGAAGCGGCGGTGGAGATGGATGGTTGAGGAGAAATTCGTGCGATTAAGGTTGGTTTTTCCATTTTTGAATGTCTGAATTTGAGTGTTATTTGTTTACATTCTTGTAGCTCATTCTCTTGATTCCCATACCCATCTCAAGCTTGAAGAAATGACAGACCAAGAATCTGATGAAATTAATCAAGGCCCTTGAATCCGCTAGAGGTAATGGAACAAGATCGGATTATATGGTTTGGTTGCACTAATACGGTCTCTCTGCTCATTTGTGAATCAATCTGTTCGCCTTTTTAGCTTTAGACCACTTCAAGTTGCTGTTTTTTGTCGTCCACCTCTGGAAATTTGATTGAATCTGTGTCCTTTTAGACTGAAATCGATTTTGGTACTTGAGTTGGCTTCTTTGTTGTCTTGTCCCCGAATTTGATGTTGTTCAAGATGAACATCAATGAAGCTTAGATTCTCATTTCTCAATGTCTGAATTTGCGTGTTATTTGTTTCTATTCTTGTAGATCATTCTCTTGATTCCCATTATTTGTTTCTATTTTTGTAGTTCATTCTCTTGATTCGCATACCCATCTCAAGCTTGAAGAAATGGATGACCAAGAATCTGATGAGAACATTGAGCTTTGGAAAATCAAGAAATTAATCAAGGCCCTTGAATCCGCTAAAGGTAATGGAACAAAATCGGATTATATGGTTTGGTTGCACTAATACGGTCTCTCTGCTCATTGGTGAATTAATCTGTTCATCTTTTTAGCTTTAGACCTCTTCAAGTTGTTGTTTTTTGCCGCCCACCTCTGGAATTTTGATTGAATCTGTGTCCTTTTAGACTGAAATCGATTTTGGTACTTAAGTTGGCTTCTGTGTTGTCTTGTCCCCGAATTTGATGTTGTTCAAGATGAACATAAATGAAGCTTAGATTCTCATTTCTGAATGTTTGAGTTTGAGTGTTATGAGTTTCTATTCTTGTAGTTCATTCTCTTGATTCCCATTATTTGTTTCTATTTTTGTAGTTTATTCTCTTGATTCCCATACCCATCTCAAGCTTGAAGAAATGGCAGACAAAGAATCTGATGAGAACATTGAGATTTGGAAAATCAAGAAATTACTCAAGGCCCTTGAATCCGCTATGGAACAAGATCGGATTATATGGTTTTGTTGCACTAATAGAGTTTTTCTGCTCATTGGTGAATCAATCTATTCATCTTTTTTAGCTTTAGACCTCTTCAAGTTGCTGTTTTTTGCCCTCCACCTCTGGAAATTTGATTGAATCTGTGTCCTTTTAGACTGAAATCGATTTTGGTACTTGAGTTGGCTTCTCTGTTGTCTTGTCCCCGAATTTGATGCTGTTCAAGATGAACATAAATGAAGCTTAGATTCTCATTTCTGAATGTCTGGATTTGAGTGTTATTTGTTTCTATTCTTGTAGTTCATTCTCTTGATTTCCATTATTTGTTTCTGTTTTTGTAGTTCATTCTCTTGATTCCCATATCCATCTCAAGCTTGAAGAAATGGCAGACCAAGAATCTGATGAGAACATTGAGATTTGGAAAATCAAGAACTTTCATCAAGGCTCTTGAATCCGCTAGAGGTAATGGAACAAGATCGGATTATATGGTTTGGTTGCACTAATACGGTCTCTCTGCTCATTGGTGAATCAATCTGTTCATCTTTTTAGCGTTAGACCTCTTCAAGTTGCTCTTTTTCGCCGTCCACCTCTAGAAATTTGATTGAATCTGTGTCCTTATAGACTGAAATCGATTTTGGTACTTGAGTTGTGGCTTCTCTGTTGTCTTGTCCACGAATTTGATGCTGTTCAAGATGAACATAAATGAAGCTTAGATTCTCATTTCTGAATGTCCGAGTTTGAGTGTTATGTGTTTCTATTCTTGTAGTTCATTTGCTTGATTCCCATTATTTGTTTCTAGTTTTGTAGTTCATTCTCTTGATTCCCATACCCATCTCAAACTTGAAGAAATGGCAGACCAAGAATCTGAGAGAACATTGAGATTTGGAAAATCAAGAAATTAATCAAGGCCCTTGAATTCGCTAGAGGTAATGGAACAAGATCGGATTATATGGTTTGGTTGCACTAATACGGTCTCTCTGCTCATTGGTGAATCAATCTGTTCATCTTTTTAGCTTTAGACTTCTTCAAGTTGCTGTTTTTTGATGTCCATCTCTGGAAATTTGATAGAATCTATGTCCTTTTAGACTTAAATCAATTTTGGTACTTGAGTTGGCTTCTCTGTTGTCTTGTCCTCGTATTTGATGTTGTTCAAGATGAACATAAATGAAGCTTAGATTCTCATTTCTGAATGTCTGATTTTGAGTGTTATTTGTTTCTATTCTTGTAGTTCATTCTCTTGATTCCCATTATTTGTTTCTATTTTTGTAGTTCATTCTCTTGATTCTCATACCCATCTCAAGCTTGAAGAAATGGCAGACCAAGAATCTGATGAGAACATTGAGATTTGGAAAATCAAGAAATTAATCAAGGCCCTTGAATCCGCTAGAGGTAATGGAACAAGATCGGATTATATGATTTGGTTGCACAAATACGGTCTCTCTGCTCATTGGTGAATCAATCTGTTCATCTTTTTGGCTTTAGACCTCTTCAAGTTGCTCTTTTTTGCCGTCCACCTCTGGAAATTTGATTGAATCTGTGTCCTTTTAGATTGAAATCGATTTTGGTACTTGAGTTGGCTTCTCTGTTGTCTTGTCCCCAAATTTGATGCTGTTCAAGATGAACATAAATGAAGCTTAGATTCTCATTTCTGAATGTCTGAGTTTGAGTGTTATGTGTTTCTATTCTTGTAGTTCATTCTTTTGATTCCCATTATTTGTTTATATTTTTGTAGTTCATTCTCTTGATTCCCATACCCATCTCAAGCTTGAAGAAATGGCAGACCGAGAATCTGATGAGAACATTGAGATTTGGAAAATCAAGAAATTAATCAAGGCCCTTGAATCCGCTAGAGGTAATGGAACAAGATCGGATTATATGGTTTGGTTGCACTAATACGGTCTCTTTGCTCACGTGAATCAATCTGTTCATCTTTTTAGCTTTAGACCTCTTCAAGTTGCTGGTTTTTGCCGTCCACCTCTAGAAATTTGATTGAATATGTGTCCTTATAGACTGAAATCGATTTTGGTACTTGAGTTGGCTTCTCTGTTGTCTTGTCCACGAATTTGATGCTGTTCAAGATGAACATAAATGAAGCTTAGATTCTCATTTCTCAATGTTTGGATTTGAGTGTTATGTGTTTCTATTGTTGTAGTTCATTCTCTTGATTCCCATTATTTGTTTCTATTTTTGTAGTTCATTCTCTTGATTCCCATACCCATCTCAAGCTTGAAGAAATGGCAGACGAAGAATTTGATGAGAACATTGAGATTTGGAAAATCAACAAATTACTCAAGGCCCTTGAATCCGCTAGAGGTAATGGAACAAGTATGATTTTGAGCCACTATGGATTTTGAGTCATTCAGGCCGATAAACGCTTCTTTATTCGTCTGTGACAACAAGTTTCACACTGAAGCATTGAATGAACTTCTGGAGTCAGATGACAAGTTTGGTTTCATTGTAATGGATGGAAATGGTACCCTTTTTGGTACATTGAGTGGGAATACTTGAGAGGTTCTTCATAAGTTTACAGTCGATCTCCCGAAAAAGCACGGGAGAGGTGGACAGTCTGCCCTTCGATTTGCTCGTCTTAGGATGGAGAAGAGGCATAACTATGTGAGGAAGACTGTAGAGCTTGCCACTCAGTTCTTTATCAACCCAGCCACTAGCCAACCAAATGTTGCGGGTCTGATACTTGCTAGTTCAGCTGACTTTAAGACTGAACTTAGCCAATCGGGTATGTTTGATCCTCGTCTGCAAGCCAAGATATTGAATGTGGTTGATGTTTCGTATGGAGGAGAAAATGGATTCAACCAAGCAATTGAACTGTCTGCTGAGATAATATCCAACGTGAAATTCATTCAGGAAAAGCGTTTGATCGGAAAGTATTTTGAGGAGATTAGTCAAGACACTGGGAAATATGTCTTTGATACATTAAAAGCTCTTGAAATGGGTGCTTTTGAAATCCTTATAGTGTGGTAAAACTTAGATGTAAACAGGTATGTGCTTAAGAACAGTTCAAGCGGCGAAATAATCGTGAAGCATTTGAACAAAGATCAAGAGATTGATCAAAGTAATTTCCACGGTCCAATTACCAACGCTAAATTAGAAGTTCACGAGAAGATGCCTCTATTGGAATGGTTTGCGAATAAGTATAAACGTTTCGGTTGTACGCTTGAATTTGTTACCAATAAGTCCCAAGAAGGGTCTCAATTTTGTCGAGGTTTTGGTGCATTCGGTTGCATTCTGCGTTACCAACTCGATGTAGGGTCATTCGATGAATTATCCGATGGGGAAGCTTACGAAGATTCTGATTAAGCAGAAATATCAGATCTCATTCCATTGCTTTCTTATGTGTCTGCATCTATTTTTACTTGTCTGTATTTTGTCAAAATTGTCATTATAATTGATTTGCTTCGTGAAGAACATTACAACATTGAGCAGTTTCAGCTTCTTGTATTCACATTGATGATTGAAGTCCCTTCACTTCTCTACTGTATCCGTATCAAATTGATTTGCTCAATGTGAATTGCAGCTGAAAGATGAGACGAAGGAACGGGGTACGGAGGCGAGAGATTCGTCCGCTTCCAGTTCTACTCGAGATCGAAGAATTTAGAGAGAATATGAAATACCAGAAGGAGAGCCTCTTTCTCTCCAGCAGATTCGAGAAGTTTTCGAGGGCTTTGTCGAAGATACACAATGGATTTTAGGTTCTTCATGAGGACGACAAAGTATTTATAAACTGGTTGTGGTGAGGGGATAATGTAATAAGAAGACATTTTCTTTTTCACTTTATTTACCCTTGCTGATTACCAGAAAGCGGTATGAAATACCTTGCTGAGTACTTTGTATTCACATTGGTGATTGAAGTCCCTGCACGTCTCTATTGTATCCGTATCAAATTAATTTGCTCAATGTGAATTGCTACTGAAAGGGGAGACGAAGGAACGGGGTAAGGAGGAGAGAGATTCGTCCGCTTCCAGTTCTATTCGAGATTGAAGGATTCGGAGATAGAGTATGAAATACTAGAAGGAGGGCCTCTTTCTCTCCAACAGATCGGAGAAGTTTTCGGGGGCTTGGCCGAAGATTCATAATGGCTTTTTGGTTCTTCACGAGGACGACACAGGTATTTATAAACTGGTTATGGTGAGAGGATAACGTAATAAGAAGACATTTTCTTTTCACTCTACTTACCCTTGCTGATTACCAGAAAGTGGTATGAAATACGTTGCTGATTACTTTGTATTCACATTGCTGATTGAAGTCCCTTCGCATCTCTATTGTATCCGTATCAAATTGATTTGCTCCATGTGAATTGCATCTGAAAGAGGAGATGAAGGAACGGTGTAAGGAGGAGAGAGATCTGTCACTTCTAACCCTGGCTTCACTTCTAGATGATGGATCAAATTGATTTGCTCCATGTTAACCCTGGCTTCACTTCTCCTGGATGATGGCAAACGAGATTAAGCTATATATGTGTTGTCTCCTCCTGAAAATCGAGGTGAATAGCATGAATAGCTGTCAGTATGAAGTTTTCTAATTCTCAGATCTAGCTAACATCAATTAGATTTCTACTTCCATGCATCTGTTTCTGAAGATCTTCATTTTACCTGATCTACCGCTAAATGAATAGTTTTTTAATGGTTTGATCCATGAAACCTAAAATACGTTTTGGATTCATTTGAATTTCTCACATTTGCTAGAATTTTACTAATTTAATATCTGGGGATTGTTAAAAATTTAGATTAAAGGAAATGGAAGCACTCAGTGGATTCTTCTACTGAAAGAGCGAAACAAGGACGAAACAACACAGTAACAACACATTAACTTTTTTACTTGAATATGTTAAATAAGGCTTAAGGGTTACAGCCCAAAAAAGCTGCGCAAAATCAGGGCAACAACAGATAAAACAAAGAGAATTAGAGAAACGGTTGCTACATCTCAGAATGAAGATAACTCCAGTGAATCTGAGGTAATTATCAATTTACAATTCAATTCCACTATTGCCTGAATAAGTATTGTAAAATAGTATGTCGGTCTAGGTCACTTTATTACCTACCACACATAAGTAGATTTGAAACCATGTTTAAGATATTTTGTATTGAGTGATCTCATTCCTGCGCTTTTCATTACTTGGGGATAAGAAGTAATTAATACTCATGTTTTATGATTCCTCTCTCCCATTGTTATTCTGTTCCGTTGTTTCCCTTACCTTTTGTCTTGTCTGTATCTATATTCCTTAAACTGCTTTTGCCATTTATATCGACCAAGTTATGATAGACACTTTCATTCCAGGAAGCCATGAGGAATGAAGAGTATCACCATCTCTTCATTGATGTATCTTAACCATACCCTATCTCTGTTATTAATTGACTGTCTAAAATTGGTTTTCCATTCAACATTTCTTGCTTTTGGCTAGACTCATACTACTTTGCTTTCAAGTGTCCTTTTTCAAGGGATATGATTTTGCATTATGTTGGTTATAATACCATAAGTGTCTCTTGCAGTTATGTAAGGCATTGACATCGTTGCAAAAGTATTTGGCAGCTCTTGCGATGGTTACTTTGGCTCAGAGGTTGGACGCCAAGATGCTGCCGGTTGAAAAGAAGGAACTTCAGTCACTTGGACGTGGTGCATCGTTTTGGGTTGTGAATCTATTTTTTGTTCGACGTATCGTCAATTTACTTCAAGCATCTTCGTTACGTTGAATGTAATGTATTGTTCATAGCTTATGCCTTTTTCTAAACTTTTTTTTCTTCCTCACTCAATCACCTCTATCTTATTTATTTATCTATATTCATTCTCTGCTAGGTTTATTTTTGTGCCGTCATAAAATATAACATGGTTTAAGAATAAAAACAATATACTTTTATTTTATAATGTATGTTTTTTAAGTCTCTAGTCCATTATAATTATTTCGAAAATACTATATAAAAAATTATTGTTATTTGTTTAGTTCGATTTATATTAAAAATATATAAGTCTTTATCAATTTAGATTAAAAATATATATTTCTTTATGGAATAAGTTATCATATTAAAAATTTGAAAACCATAATAAAAATTTAATTGTATTGATTATTAATTATGTATACAAAACGAAACTTGAAAAAAATCAAAATAGATGTATTTTTGGATTTTATTACTTAAAATATATGAAACTTTAAATTAATATTGTATATATTGTTCTAAAAATCCCGCCTAGGCGCCGCCTAGGCCCCGCCTAGGCGCTAGGCGTTCCCTTACCGCCCGATTAATTTCTAGGCGGTCCTTTTTTTTAAAAAAAAAATTGACGTCAAAACGACGTCGTTTTGGTACTTAAAGAAAAAAACTAACAATGACATATATCCATGCGTTTATCTTTTATCGACTTTCCTATCGTCATTTCATTTGTCTTCTTCTATCTATTGCATAGTTTATTGTCTTCATCTAAATCTTTTGTCCTTGCATTCGTATCTCATTCTCGCCTTTGCCTTCATCCTTTTTTTATCTTCTCTCATATGTTGTTATCGTCTTCATCTTTTGTCATTGCCTTCATTTCTCATCTTCATATTTGTTTCATCTCCACCCTTGGCTTCATCTCTCGCATTCACCCTCGCCTTTACCCTTGTCTTGGTTGAACATCATCCTCACTCGACAACCATTTTCTATATTTTGTTTGTTTTATATTGTTTATCATTGTAAGTTTGATATTGTGAATTTGATACTTGTAAATATTTTTTTATAAATACTAAACTGTATATATTTATATGTTTTTTCATAAAATTAAGTATTTATAAATATTTGGAATTAAATATTTATATTATAATTACATTAAATAAAAATAAAATATATATATCCGCCTAGCCCGCCTAGACACCGCCTAGGTCCCGCCTAGGCGCTCTGGGCGCTAGGCGCTGGGTGTCCGCCCGCCTAGCGCCTAGCGCTTTCTTGAACCTTGGTTTTGATGAACTAAATTGTTAGAAACAAAACCATAATTTAGTACTTTTATTTTACATTTTTTCCATAACCAGTCCAATTCAAATTAAGAGATTTAAAAGAAATTAAGAAAAATATATCGTTTGATATTTTGAGAATATATATCATATTTTTTCAATTTTAGAGTGAAACACTATCTAATTTTATAATTTAAATATACAAGAATTTTTTTTTTAAAATTTATGGGATTGCTTTCTTTTGACGAGATGATAAATCTCACAATTGAAAATAGACAGTATGTCATCTTTAAATCATGCATGTTAAAACTATAGCTTAATATCTACAATTAATCTTTTATTTCCAATATGTAAATTACTTTGAGTTTTATGTTGTCTTCTAAAAACCATTATTATTTATTGCTCAATTTGCTAATACCTACCTACCTCTATTATTATAAATCTCACATGACACTTCTTGCATTATTTAAACCTATATAACGACAAAAAATTAAAAAGATCAATTTGCTAATACCCACCTCTAATAAAAAATAAAAATTCGGTTGTTATTAACTAAATATTTAATATTTTTGTTCCATTAAACTATTATGTTATTTCTTCTGCAATAATTTGCTCACTTTTCTTGAACCATTTCAAATACTAAACATATATCATAACAATATTGATATGGGATGGACTTTCTATGCATTTTCGTTCAAATATACTCAACTGATTATCAAGAAAACAATCATGATCGTAATAGACGTTATTCCCATGTTGATCAACGGTATTAAAAATAAAATTATATTAATTAATATTTTTTTATCATGTCCATACGTAATTATCCTTTGTAAATGTATCAATCACGTTTTTTTAACACTTCAACCGTTTTGCTCCACAAACATCTAAACCAATCAAAATCAAAAGTTAATAAAAAAGTTCTAATATAAGTAAATTTTAAAGATTTCCAAATTATGTCTATACGTCAATATATGTTTTTAATCATGTTTTAAATTAAATTTAGTCCTAAAACATTATAAAAGTACCGATCATATTCATACGATTCCCAAATGCAAATTCAGAACGCATTCATATCGAGCATTGGTTGGATTGGTTGACCACAAAGGACTTTTATCGGGTAGGTCGTTTTGCAATAAATCAATAATATTATTTTTTCCAACTAAGCTTACATAATTAATTTTTCTAAGTTGTAGATATTGTTGGACTTCTAATTGTTATGCAAGGATCAAATTTGCTGCTATCTACCTCTAATAGAAAAATAGAAATTTGATAGTTATTAAATAAATAAGTACTTAATATTGTTGCTCCATTAACCAATTATGTTATTTCTCTTGAAATTATTTGCTCATATTGCTTGAACCACTTCAGATAAAGAAAAAATGTCTTAACAATATCGATATAGGATAGACTTGCTATGCATTGTTTTTCAAATATTACTCTAATGATTGTCAAGAAAATTGTCATGATCGTAACATGCGTTATTCCCATGATGATCAACGGTAATAAAAATACAAATTAACACTTATATTAATTAATATTTTTTGTTCATGTCGTTGCTAAGTCCCATGATGATCAACGGTATGTTTTGTTAACACTTCTACTGTTCTGTTCCACAAACATCTACAACAATCAAAATCTAAATACAATCAAGAAATTTAAACATAACTAAATTTTACAAATTCCCAAACTATGTTTATACCTTAATAATTTTTTTAACCATGTTATAAATTAAATTTAGTCCTAAAATATTGTGCAGGTACAGATAAAAAAAAGAATAATATGAAAAAACTCCAGTTTAAATCATACAATCATTTTCTTTGACATATTTCTTTTTTAAAATTCCAAAGATATTATGAATAAATCACAATGTTAGTTTACATTACATTTTATCAATATGTTGTTTAAACCCTTTCATTGAAAATTAGAATTTATGTGATTCTATTAGTTTCGATACATATATCAATAGCATAACAATGTTTTAGTTAATAAATTATATACTACAATTTCAAAAAAAATACAATTTGATTATCACAAAACTGCGCAACGCGTGGGTATCATCTAGTTTATTTAACAAAAAAGAAACTCTTTTCAAACTACATCCTAGAAATAAATACAATCTAGAAATAAATACAATCTAAATGAATAAGATAAGTGAGTATATAAGATAAGTATCTCGAAGAATATTGTAGGATAATTATCGAGATAATAAAATATCTCGAAATATTCAAGTAAGATCATTAAGATCAATCAAATGGATCTTGTCACTCAATTCCACTCAAATCGTAAACGCTCAATTTAGAAGAAAAACATCGAACTCCATCTTTGCCAATGTTTTGATGAAGATATCGACTAACTAAGTCGTAGTACAAGAAATAATGAGAAACAAACTCCATCATAACTCTCCTACACTTCAAAATTTCAGAAAACGGACATATGCTCAAGAATTGTAGTCATCAACAATATACTAAGTCGTAAGTCATCTTGCATCTATCTATCCAACCGCAGGATCATAGCGACCCAATCGCGGGTTAGCTTACGTCTATACACCTAGGCGTGAAGTCATCAATAATCTAATCGGGGGTCATCTTATGTCTACATACCCTAATGTTGGGTCATCGATAATCCAATCGTGTATCATCTTACGGTGGGTCGAATATGGTTTTGTGGTGTTTCGTGTCAGGCTTTTTTTCGAGGCTTTGCTTTTGATTTCGGGTATTGTTGATGGTTCTAATCGATTTTTGGTTGATAATAGGTTTGGAATGAGCTTTAGGATCGTAGTTTTGTTATATAACAAAACAAAAGCTTGGTTCTTAGTTCAAGTTGGAACGAAATAAAAATCAGGACAAGAAATGCACAATAGGTTGAAAAAAAAAAATTTATTTCGAAAGTCATATATCCGAAAAGAAAAAGATAAAAACAGAACCCATTTGAGTGACTATGATACCATAAAAATATGAGTTGGTTTTAACTAATCTCTAAAACTAACTCAAGAGTTTAAGATGGTCTCATACCATATATAGGAGTTCATAGTTCATAATCCAGCCAATATATAGCAATACAACATAACATTCCCCTCACGTCTAGATTCGATCATGGAGCGTGGACATCGCAATCAAGATCTATCATCGGAACATTCAAATCGAGACAAACCAACAACTGATATCATGGAAAATTATGAGATTGTATCTTAATTTTAAATAAGAAATCGACTGAATTCCATCTTGTTTTATTAGTCACATAATACATTCTTATATACATAGACTGATATGAACCCGAGACCTCGATTCTCCGTTAGGCTTCGGTCGTGAAAAAGATTTCAAACTCCTAGACAACCCGTAGAGAAAATCTTAGGTTCTAAGCACCTAAAACCCTCACTAAACTCGGCCTAAGAACCTTAAATGCAGTGAAGATGCCACAAACACTCGTGGATCAGCGTTTGATAAGTCAAGCGAACGCCACAGACAAGCCGATAAGTTCGAAAGTTAGCTCTCAAAGGAACCGCAGAGAAGAACTCTCAAGAACATGTCTAAAACCCGGTGTTATCCTCCCGTGCATGAAAATAAAAAGCATAAATAGAGTATCAAAGGTCTCATAGAGCTATTTTAGGAAAAAAATATCCCAAAATAAAAGGTAGTCTAGAGAGAAATGTTAATATAAGAATTATGTTTTAGTATTAGGGTTATATTGGGCCTTAATTACTTGATGATTTGTATTATATATAGACCTCCTATTGATAATAAAGGATGAGAGATTATTCTCCTAATTATATGGTATCAGAAGGCTAAACCTAATTTTTCAAATTTTCAAATTTTCAAATTTTCGGCCGTCTCCTTTCATCTCTTCGGCCGTCGCCTCCGTTCATCCCTTCGGTCGCCTCTCGTTTTCGGCCGCCGTTCGTTTGGTTCGGCCGCACCTTCCTCGGCCGCCTCTCTCCTCGGCGCCCCTAGTTTGTGATACACCCGTCCGCTGCCACTCCTTCGCACCGCTCTAATGGCTGCCAACGCTTCTGCCACATCAGAAAAACCTTTTGGGGTTACCAACATCAAGTCCCACATCCCAATCATTCTCGACATGGAGGAGATGAATTACGATTCATGGCGCGACATCTTTGAGACTCACTGTCTCAGTTTCGGCGTTTTGAACCACGTTGATGGCTCCGCCTCGACGAACGACGCACCAACCGAGGCTTGGACGCGTCTTGACGGCCTTGTCAAGCTTTGGATCTATGGAACCATTTCGAAACCCCTGCTCCAAGAAGTCCTTAAGACAAAATCGACGGCTCGGGCGATATGGCTACGACTCGAACGGCGACAAAATCGACGGCTCGGGCGATATGGCTACGACTCGAACGGCTTTTTCGGGACAACAAAGAGGCTCGTACAATCCAATTGGACAACGAGCTATGTACAATTACAATCGGTGACCAATCCGTCCACACATACTGCCAACGTATCCGGAAAATTGCCGATCTTCTCGCGAACCTCGACACCCCGGTATCCGAGAAGGCGCTTGTCATGCACGCCCTCAACGGATTGAATGAAAAATTCGATAACATTGTCAATGTTATTCAACACCAAAAGCCGTTTCCCTCGTTTAATGATGCGCGATCCATGCTCTCGCTCGAGGAATAACGCGTCTCCCATCACCGATGCCCCGACCCGACGCACACGGACAACGGCTCGGCTCCCATGGTCCTCCTCAGTGATGCCAACAACAGTCCACCTCCTACCGCGCCACAACCGTATCACCAACACTGAGGCAGATCGTAAAGACGCGGACATCGTGGCAACCGTGGTGGAGAAAACCGTCATCACTCAGGTAATCCATGGCATCAAGGACAGGGACAATTTCCATATCTGGTGGCCCCGTTCCCCGACTCCTAGAGCACGTCGTATCACGACCAATATGTGCCACCATACTGGCCATCTCCGTATATCCACTCGGCGGGACACGGTCCGTAGCCTCCCTACCCGTGGACTGCGACCCCCGTCGCGCATCCTCCTCCACCGTCATATGGAGCACCGTGGGCTTCAAGTTACACATCTACGGCACCTCCGCTGTCCTGCCCAGATTCCCACTCGGCTAATCTCATGCAAACACCGAGTGCACCGCCCCCTCCGGCCGCCGCTCCGACATCCATAGATCTACCTCCGAATCTTATTCAAGCATTCAATGCTGTGACTCTCCAAAACCCTAGCGACACATCATGGTACATGGATACCGGGGCTACTGCTCATTTGACGTCACAACCAGGTATACTCACGTCTACTTTTAATTCGAGCATTAAACCTGTCGTTTACGTCGGAAATGGATCCTCTATACCCGTTACTGAAACTGGCCAAACAATAATACCTACACCTAACCGAAAATTCAAGCTTCCTCAGGTTCTCGTCACACCGTCGATTGTCAAAAATCTTATCTCGGTAAGACAATTTACTCGTGATAACAATTGTTCTGTTGAATTTGATCCTTGTGGCTTTTCTGTGAAGGACATTCAGACGGGAACGGTTCTACTCCGATGTGATAGCTCGGGACCGCTTTACCCTATTCTCCCACCCTTGTCCCGTGCTCGGCCTCCACCTCGTGATCACGCTCTCATCACATCGGGTACCCCTTGGCATCACCGACTTGGGCACCCTGGGGTTTCTAGTTTTCGTTCTTTGATTTCTTCGGGTTTTATTGATTGTAATAAAGACAACGCACAAACTCTTTGTCGTGCGTGTCAACTTGGGAAACACATTCGCTTACCGTTTAATAAATCTCTCACTTTGGCCAATTCACCTTTCGAAATTATTCACTCCGATGTTTGGACATCTCCCATTCCAAGCATTAGCGGGATCAAATACTACGTCCTCTTCCTTGATCAATTCTCTCACTTTGTTTGGATTTATCCCCTTCGATGAAAAAGTGATGTCTTTTCCAAATTTATCCATTTTTCGTCCTACGTCCAAACACAATTCGAAACATGAATTAAAACCCTCCAATGTGATCACGGGGGAGAATTCGACAACAATGCCATTCGATCCTTCTTTGACTCCCATGACATTGTTCTTCGATTCTCTTGCCCTCTAACATCCCAACAAAATGGAAAGGCCGAGCGCATGATCCGCACCATAAATAATCTCATCTGAACCTTACTATTTCATGCTTCCATGCCATCAGAATTTTGGGTAAAAGCTCTTAATGTAGCCACACACCTCATTAACCTTGTTCCCTCGGTCGCAATAAACAACGAAATCCCCTACACAAAACTCCACCAAAAAGCCGCCTCCTACTCCCACCTAAAAGTGTTCGGTTGCCTTTGTTACCCAAACATCCTAGCCCGAACACCTCACAAATTATCCCCACGATCCACACCTTGCGTCTTTCTTGGCTACCCGAGCAATCACAAAGGTTACCGTTGTCTAGACCTTCAAACTCGACGAATAATAATATCTCGACACGTGGTTTTTGACGAGAACACCTTCCCTTTCGCTAATATGGCCTCCAAACCTCCCGACAACCTCAAATTCCTTGATGATACCGACACACCATCCCCATTATTACATTCGCTTCTTCATAACCCAACGGCCACCAATGCTCCCGCCGTAACCCTCACATACGAGCCCACTACCACACAAACCGAACCCCCGACCCGCTCACACCCCATGACCACACGTAGCCAACGTGGGGTCTCCAAACCTCGCCTAGTCCTAAGCCTTAACACTACCACCATCTCACCCCTACCCAAATCTCACCTAAAAGCCCTAGAGGATCCGTATTGGCGTAGTGCAATGGAAAATGAATTTGATGCTCTTATTAAAAGTGGTACTTGGGACTTGGTTCCACGTCCCTATGGGGTTAACATTGTTCGTTCCATGTGGCTATTTCGACATAAGTTTAATGCAGATGGAACTCTAGCACGATACAAAGCACGACTCGTGGCGAATGGGAAATCGCAACAAATCGGAATTGATTGCGAAGACACATTCAGCCCGATGGTGAAACCGGCCACTATTCGCACGGTTCTAAGCATTTGTGTCTCTCGGAATTGGCCTATCCATCAACTAGACGTCAAAAACGCGTTTCTCCATGGAAACCTAAAGGAGACGGTATATATGTCTCAACCTCCCGGATTTCGCGACTCGTCCCACCCGGATTACGTATGCAAGTTAAAGAGGTATCTATACGGGCTCAAACAAGCCCCCCGTGCGTGGAACAAGCGGTTCACGGACTACGTTTCCCGCCTTAGATTTGTTCAAAGTCGAAGTGATTCCTCATTGTTTGTCCTCCGACGAGCCAACGCACACGCCATGCTCCTACTATACGTGGATGACATTATCCTCACGGCATCCACCAACGCCACTCTCAACGACATTATCCGCTCTCTCAAAGCCGAATTTGCCATCTCAGACCTTGGCTGCTTACATCACTTCCTCGGCGTCACCGCGGAACGCAACTCAAAGGGTCTCTTTCTTCATCAAAAGACATATGCCGAGAGTATCTTGGAACGAGCAGGGATGTCCGCCTGTCATCCATGCTCCACACCGTGCGACACCAAGCCTAAACTCACGGCGGATTGTGGTCCTCCGATTGCTGATCCGAGTCTTTATCGCAGCATTGTTGGCGCCCTATAATACCTCACCTTCACACGTCCTGAGATCCAATACGCCGTTCAACAATTGTGCTTATTCCTTCATGATCTGCGCGAACCTCACTTGCAGGCCATGAAACGAGTGCTCCGCTACGTCAAAGGGACCACGTCGCACGGCCTATACCTACGTCTGTGTCCCACCATCAGCCTCACCGCCTACTCCGATGCAGATTGGGCGGGCTGCGCTGATGGACGCCGCTCAACGTCCGGATATTGCGTGTTCCTCGGTGACAACTTGATCTCATGGTCTTCCAAAAGACAGCCTACCGTCTCCCGATCGAGTGCCGAAGCCGAGTACAGCGGAGTGGCCAATGCCGTGGCCGAGACATGTTGGATCCGCAACCTTCTTTTGGAGATTCACTGTCCTCTCTCCACGACCACATTGGTATACTGTGATAACATTTCCGCCGTCTATCTCTCCAACAACCCGATTCAACATCAGCGCACTAAGCACATCGAGATTGACATCCACTTCGTCCGCGAGAAGGTCGCCCTAGGAACTCTCTGAGTGCTCCATGTCCCGTCATCATGCCAGTTCGCGGATATCTTCACCAAAGGACTACCTTCCGTTCTATTCCACGAGTTCAAGTCCAGTCTATGCGTAGACACAGTTTCCGTATTGACTGCGGGGGAGTGTTAATATAAGAATTATGTTTTAGTATTAGGGTTATATTGGGCCTTAATTACTTGATGATTTGTATTATATATAGACCTCCTATTGATAATAAAGGACGAGAGATTATTCTCCTAATTACATAAGGAAGTTCTAACAAAATAGAAAAATAGTAACTAGTTTTCCCAAAAACGTACAAGAAACTAGCCAAATAACAACTCTTCCATATCTTCAGCATAGGGCACAAAATGTAAGAGTTACCCAACTTCTCTTGGGCCTTCTAAGAATTGTATTAAAGTGACAAAATACCGGGCCAAGCTCTCATCGAATTAAGCTTCAAGAAATATGACTTGTGGTGTGAGAAAGGTTTGAACGAATGAATTCAGTTTCTTCTTCAATTCTTTAGCCCTTGAACGAGTTATAGAGCCTTGAATAAGTATGTCTTGATCAACCCCACGTCCATGATGTCTTCCTTGGTCCAAATCACAAGCCAAATACTCATTGCTTTGCTCGTCATTGAATGTGTCCTAACTTGTCCAAATCTGCTTTGAATCTGATTCTTTTTATTCCCCTTGTTTTTGTGGACGTTTTTCTAGCTTGTATGCGATGTCCTCTCATCATAGACAATATCAAATGATAAAAAAAATAAAATCTATATGAATAAAGTAAATAAATACATAAACAAACAAAATATCATGGAAAAAATATTCTAAAAGTATAATCGAGATAATAAAATATCTCGAAAAATATTATAATAAAATTATCAGGATCATTAAAAAATCTTACCCCTTAATATAATCAAAACCAATTATTGTACAGATACAATAGTTTCTTTTTATCTTATTGCTATATATATATATATGTCATTCACTAATTTCATACAATTAATAATTTAATATACAAACTATTTTTCAGTATAATATTCTTCAAATAGAAAAGATTTATTAAAATAATTATAGCAATCTAATTGAATTAATCAATTATCCATAAAAATATAACGATGAATTTAGACTAAAATAGAATAAAATTAGATCAATGAGTTGGATTCGAAAGGATCCAACTAACTTGTAATCCATTGAATTTGGATAACATTTGGTGTTAAGTGGGTTGACCCAACTCAGTCCAATTTACCATGAAGTAGATAATTTTTAGATTAGCACAATCTAGTCTATATTTTATATGAGTTATAATTTATTGAACTAACCCAGCCCGCCATAATCAGCGAGTTTTATGGACTCACCGGCAGAATGATCTTTTTTTAATAATTATACAATAAAAAATTCTAAATAATTTAAATAAATGGTTAAAAGGCGGAATATTAGATATACCCTCGTAGGCCTAAAACGCTTCAAAAATACCCTTCTCTAAAATAATTATTTAATCGGGAAAAAAAACTGGAGAAAAGACAAATTTACCCTTAATTTTCGAACGTGAGAAAAACCGCATTCTGGGAGAGTAAAAGCCAAACCCGCATTCTGGGAGAGTAAAAGCCAAGAAAGAACAAGTGATTTCGAATTTGAGAGGGATCGATTTGAAGTTGGCAAGAAGGAAATTCGAAGTTGGCAAGAAGGAAATGGCTAGAATCAGCAGCGGTGGAGAAGAGAGCACGAGTCAATCTTCAATGGCGTCAATAAGTGTAAGTAGATCGATTTCTAGGGTTTTGGAGGATGTCGAGTCCCAAAATGGTTTATTGATTAATGGTGTGAGTGTCAATGAGTCGGTTGAGTCTCAGTGAGTCGGTTGAGTCGCAAGAGTCGGTTGTCTCAGTGGGTCGGTTTGGGTCGCGATGGTCGGTTGAGCGTCGATTTCTAGGGTTTGCAGGCTGTCGAGTCCCAGAATGGTTTATTGATTTGAAATGGGTGTGAGTGTCAGTGAGTCTGTTGAGTCTGAGTGAGTCGATTTGGGTCGCAATGGTCGCTTGAGTGTCGCAGGGAGTCTAAGGGCCGTTTGAGTCAGTTGTCTTAGTGAGTCGGCTTGGGTCGCATGGTTCAGTCGAGTCGCATGGGTCGCATGAGTCGCATGGGTCGCATGAGTCGCATGGGTCGC
>CM071875.1:15185851-15198170 GCA_036759665.1 Gynandropsis gynandra
GTCGTATTCATCTAAGATTCCTCTCAGCTTCGTTATTGTCTCGTGAGGATAACACTTGGTGATGATCTTTGGAATTCTGTCCATGTGTTTGAATTCATACAAACTTCGGCTTTGGCGCCACCTGCAAAATGACCAATTAATTAAGAGTACATTATACTTCTACCGACTCAACCGACCCATGCGACTCAACCGATCCATGCGACTTTACCAACCCTTGCGACTCAACCAACCCATGCGACTCAACCGACCCATGCGACTCAACCGACCCATGCGACTCAACTGACCCATGCGACCCAAACCGACTAACTCAGACTACCGACTCAAAAGACCCTTAGACCCCCTACAACGCTCAAGCGACGATTGCGACCCAAACCGACTCACTGAGACAACCGACTCAAACGACCCTTAGACCCCCTGCGACTCTCAAGCGACGATTGCGACCCAAACCGACTCACTGAGACAACCGACTCAAACGACCCTTAGACTCCCTGCGAGGCTCAAACGACCATTGCGACCCAAATCGACTCACTGAGTCTCAACAGACTCACTGACACTCACACCCATTTCAAATCAATAAACCATTCTGGGACTCAATAGCCTGCAAAACCCTAGAAATCGACGCTCAACCGACCATCGCGACCCAAACCGACTCACTAAGACAACCGACTCTTGCGACTCAACCGACTCACTGAGACTCAACCGACTCATTGACACTCACACCCATTTCAAATCAATAAACCATTTTGGGACTCAACAGCCTGCAAAACCCTAGAAATCGATCTACTTACACTTATTGATGCCATTGAAGATTGACTCGTGCTCTCTTCTCCACTATTGCTGATTCTAGCCATTTCCTTCTTGCCAACTTCAAATCGATCCCTCTCAAGTTCGAAATCACTTGTTCTTTCTTGGTTTTGACACGGTTTGACAGTTTTTCACGTCGAAAAACTGTAGAATGCGGGTTTTTTCACGTTCGAAAATTAAGGGTAAATTTGTCTTTTCTCCAGTTTTTTTTCCGATTAAATAATTATTTTAGGGAATGGTATTTTTGAAACGTTTTAGTTATACGAGGTATATCTGATATTCCGCTAAAATATATCATACACATTTTCTATAACATTTAATATATTAATCCGTTAATATAATTAATATATTAATATTCATTTATATAGAAAATATGCAAGTGTTGTTATTAAAGCATTTAAATTAAATATTTAATATTGATATATGATGGAATATGTGGCATGTAGAACATTTTATTAAGGTTATACTAATTAGAATTATTTGATGATATTATTTTCTGAATCTACACTAGTCAAATAATTAATTCAATCCTATTGATTCAATTTTAAAATGTTTGATATGTGAAAGATGAAATCAATAATCTTATGGTTTAGAAATTGTATATGTATCTCTCTCTCTCTCACTCAGTGGAAGGATGAACAAGATAATTAAGAAAAAGAGCTATTCAGACCTAGATCTAACCCATGCTAGTCCTAATCTCAACAAAGTTTACGAATTTACCTGCGTTTCGCGAATTGGATGAGGAAATTTAAGAATTTGGAGAGAAAAGGGAAGGTTTCTCGAGTAACCGATTCCCTATTTTTATAACAAATATTTTTTTCGTTTAGAAGAGAAGACATGTTCGTTTGATAAAAAAGTCAGCATTTCAAAGTCAAACAATTGGCCCTTACGAAGAATTTTGTTAAAATCATTTATCATTTGATTCCCCACCAAACAGGTTAAACACAGAGGCTCAGAGACAAGTAGAAATATAGAGAAGATTCGGTGATGGAACCGCCGGGAAATTTTGCCGGCGAAAACCCCACCGACCAACAACAGAACCAGAAGCGGCAGCTTCAGATCCTTGGTCCTCGACCTTCTCCTCTAAGCATCAACAAAGACTCCCGCAAAATCAAGAAACCCCCGAAGCCTCCGCCGCTTAATCAACCCCACGCGCCGCCACGCGCTACCGCCACAAGAGAGCCGGTTGTGATCTACGCGGTCTCTCCCAAGGTCGTACACACCACCGTCTCCGATTTCATGACGGTGGTCCAGAGACTCACTGGAATCTCATCGGGGGTCTTCGCGGAATCCTACGCCGGGGACTTATCGCCGGCGGCGCGGTTGGCGGCGACGGAGAAAACGAGTCCAAGAGTGAAGGAGCCACCAAGAGAAACGGCGGATGATCTTCCCGGATTCTTAGAAGCCGCGGAGGAGGCGAAGTTGTTTGGTCGTCCTCCGGGGATACTCTCGCCATCTCCGTCGATGTTGCCGGCGTTTCCGGCGGGAATATTTTCCCCGGCAGTTTCTGCGGGAAAGTGTTTGCGCCCGCGGGAATGTTTTCGCCGGCGGGAATGTTTTCGCCGGCGGGAATGTTGAGTCCGTGTGTGATGTTCAGTCCAAGCTATGTGCCAAGCTCAAGTATTTCTTCTCCAACTCTATCTTCTGATTTTTTCAACCAAATTTGGGATTTTTAGGGTTTTTTATTTAGATTTTGATTTTTTTGTTTGTATTTTGACAAATTATTTTAACCAAAGGGTTATATAGTTAATGTAAATTCTTGTGGATGGTTGTCACGAGACGATCACAAGAAATAATGATATATTTAATGAGTTCTATTATTATTATTATCGTTGCTTTTGTTGTTATTTGTTTACTAAATTAGATACCAATTTATTCACCCATTTAATTTAACATTTGATAATAATATCATGGTCTATGTAATTAGTCAATTAACAGATCAAATTTATGACCACGTGTCTCACATATGAAAACTACAAAATGCTATACATAAATTTCATGATAATATATAAATTATTATATTTTTATATTAAAATAAAAGTCAAGTACTATTTTTTTTAAATACATCAACAGTTCTAAAATTACCATTTAATTTTTTTATTTAATGTAGGAATATAATAATTTATAAGTATTAAATAGTTTGGTCATATTTCAGTGCATGCATACAAGTTTCTACTTTAAATTAACTTTGGAAAATGTAAGACGAAGTCCTGCAACAAATAATGAAGCTCATAAAGAAGTCTAACTTTAACACACTTAACGTACAAGAGGAAGAACACACGAGTCTGAAATAGGTGTTTGTTGTTTTGCTTTCCCTTTCCTCGCCTAAAACTCTTTGATGATGATGATGATGATGATGGTGACGACGACGGCGTCGTTGTTGTTTGGAGCATCTTTGTCATTCTTTTGGTCGAGTTTCTATGTTCGTCCGATCAATGTGCCGACTCTCTCTCCCTTTATTGCTTTCGAGATGTTACCTGGCTTCGATAGGTTAAACACCACAACTGCAATCACAAGCAAAAGGGTTCAATCTTGAACCAGAGGGTCTTGCACAGAGCTGTCGATTAAGGGATGGGTTAACCAATCTGTTTCGATTCTGTTATTGTGGATCAGGGTGAGATCCATGACCATAACGTGATATATTCATATCAGATTCCTACCTGGGATGTCGTTTTCCTGGCATAAAGTGATAGCAGTCATGTCCATCACCGAGAGATCTTTTGAGGTTACTTCATGATATGTTAGTGTATCAAGCAGACGCGCATTCGGGTTGCATCTAGGATCATCTTCATAGACTCCATCCACATTTGTTGCTTTCAGCACAACCTCTGCATTAACTGGTCAAAGGCAAATCATACGATTTATGGAAAAGTTTTGGAGACTCACTTTCTGTAGCAAGAATCTTTTCTGCCTGATCCTAGATGATCTTGGAGAAACTACATAGTAAGATTTTGGTGTAGAAAAGCGAGGAGGGATCTCTTACTTTCAGCACAACGAAGGGCTGCTGCAGTGTCAGTGGTGAAGAACGGATTCCCTGTTCCGGCTGCAAATATGACAACCCTGCCTTTCTCCAAATGTCTAACTGCCCGTCTCCGTATGTAAGGCTCAGCGACTTCTGACATGCGAAATGCAGTTTGGACACGAGTAGGTATGCCGATGCTCTCCATTGTTGCTTGAAGAAAAATTGCATTCATCACAGTTGCCAACATACTGCCCAATTTGTTGAACCAGTTAGACCAAGAACTTCAACGAGGCACTACTATAGCTTGTTGGATCAGAATAAACAAAATATCTCGATAAATTACACAATAACATCCAAATAAAAGGGGATGTTTTCAGAATCGCAGTGTATGACATACCCGATATAATCAGCAGATGAACGATCAAGGCCACTGCATCCAGCCCAAGTTGATCCCCGAAAGATGTTTCCTCCTCCAACCACAATTGCAACCTGTTTCATAAGGCCTAAGAAGACTAAAAACATAGTGCGGGACCGGATTATTCTGACTGATCCAGCCATAAAAGATATCTACATTTCTGTATTTTCTGTTTGTAAAAGAAGTCTCTTTCTAAAGAAAGTTTTAACTGAGATATGGTTGTGACCAAGCCGTGAACATAACAGAGCTGTCAATGGGTAAAACCACACACTAACACAGTAATGACCATTTTCTGCTAACTGAACAAAACTTTCCATTGCTTCTAAATTTAATATAAATTCTTCTGACAAATCACATACAGTAGTATCGTTTTTCTTCTTCTGAACAACTATCCAATGCTCGTATACCACAATCACTCAAATGACAATTTCATAAAAGTTTTGAAGCTAAGGCCTTATCAATCAATGCCTGCTGAGGACATTGTATTCAATATGGTGAAATGGATTAGAAGGAAATGTATGGATGAAGGCCATAGATTAACCTCAATCCCAAGCCGAGTAACTTCTGCAACTTCTCTTGCAATCGCCATTGTAACCTGTTAGATTTCATAAAAACAAACCACGAATCTTGGAGGAACACATTAACGAAGAAAGCGCAAAGAAGAAGAAGAAAAGGTTCACATTAAGACCTTTGGATCAATATTCTGCTCATTGTCTCCAGCAAGAGCTTCTCCACTGACTTTGAGTAACACCCTTCTCCATTTAAGTGAAGGTTTCGATATCCCGGCTTCATTCATGTTCACACAAATGGAAGTCATACGCTGAAACGGCGACTGCCCGTTTAAACCACTGAAATTCCAACAAAAGTGACCGTAAACCTCAAAGATAGGATCAGTTAACAAAGCAAAAATTAGTCGTAACATTGAGAAATCGTGAAAGAGTAAGATTAAGCTAAACCAATGACCAGATATTTGCAAAATCATAACCACGAATATACATGACAACTCCACACCAAGATCAAACCTTTGAAGCTATTGAGTTCAATACATGAACATAAGGTCTTGAATTATAAGAAAAACAATACATAAAACGCAGCATAACCAAATGGGTATTCACATAAACATTCCCACAAACACATAGTGGGCGTAAAACTTAGAAAGGTCGCACCTCCCATTAACAGGTTCAGGAGAGGAACCGGTGTCCGGGGAAAAAGATGAAGAGCAGCCGATGAACACACGTCTACTGAAACTCTGTTTGAACACGAAATTGGGATTGTGTGTTCTGAGAGGGACACAACAGACTGAGGAAGAAGGGGGAGAAGGAGAAGGAGAAGAGATTGAAGTGTGAGAAGTGAAGGGCATCAAAGATGTTGCAGAAATCGCCATTGTTGAGAAGGGAAGAGAACTGGGGATCTAGGAAGATTTAAGCTTTTTGATGGTTCTCGAGGGAATTGTGCCAAAGAGAGGGTTTTGACTCAGCTCTCCGACGAGAACTGGTTTTATCCGACAACGATGATAAGGTATGTTTTACACGTAACTTACGTCTCTCAGTTTACAAATATACCAATTACTAGATTATATTATTAACGCGGTTTCGCGCAGAAACTTTTTATAATAATATATTAATTATATCGAATTTGTTAATATCGTATACATTTTATACATGACTAGAATATGAACCGGCGGAATATCATAAATATTCTCATAGAGCTAAATCACTTCAAAAATAGCCTTCCTTAAAATAATTATTAAATCTGAAAAATAAAAACTGAAGAAAAGACAAATTTGCTCATAATGTTCGAACGTGAAAAAATGGAAGTTCGACAGTTTTTCGACGTGAAAAACTGCCGAAAACGAGAAAGCCGAACAGTTTTTCGCCGTGAAACCTGTTTAAAAGTTGATAGCAAGAAAGAAATAAGTGATTTCGAACTTGAGAGGGAACGATTTGAAGTTGGCGAACGATTTGAAGTTGGCGAGAAGGAAACTGGCGAAGAGAGCACGAAGAGAGCACGAGTCAATCTTCAATGGCGTCAATAAGTGTAAGTAGTTCGATTTCTAGGGTTTTGCAAGCTTTCGAGTCACAAAATGGTTTATTGATTTGAAATGGGTGTCAGTGTCAGTGAGTCGGTTAGGGCGCAAGGGTCGCAAGGGTCGCATGAGTTGCATGAACATCTTCGACTCCGTGAGTCGGTTGAGTAGCAAGGGTCGCAGTAGTTTCATGACCATCTTAGACTCAGTTTATTGATTTGAAACGGGTGAGTGTCAGTGTCAGTGAGTCGGTTAGGTCGCAATGGTCGTTTGAGTGTCGCGGAGTGTCTGAGGGTCGTTTGAGTCGCATGGGTCGCACACGTCGGTTGAGGGTCGCACGGGTCGATTGCGTCGCATGGGTCGGTTGGGTCGCATGGGTCGCTTAGGTCGGTAGAAGTATAATGTATTCGTAATTGGTCATTTTGCAGGAAAAAGGGACTAAGAGGAAGGAGTGCGTGAGTGATGCTGATGCTGATTCTGATGCTGATGATGATGCTGATGTTGTAGTCCCTCTAACACTAGAGAATAAATTAATAGGGGAAATAAGGAAGTCGGAGAAGAGAATCATCAACGCCGTAAGAGACCTTCTAAAATCAAAGGCTGCCGAGAAAGTTGCGATCACCGAAACCCGATCTTCTGACACTGTTGGTGATTTTGCTTTTGAATTCCTTCGACATCCAAATCCAGTGTCACGAAACCTTGCTCCTGATGGAGTTCCACCAAGTAAGTAATATTTAGTGAAAAGGTCATTTGAGTGTCAATTTCCATCGAGACATATAAGTCGTAGGGTCGCATAAGCCGTGGGGTCGTTAGAGTCGTAGGGTCGCATAAGCCGCAGGGTCGTTAGAGTCGCATGGGTTTCATATGTCGCATGTGTCACTGGGTCGCTAAAGTCGAATGGGTCGCATAGGTCGCATTGGTCCCATTGGTCGCATAAGTCGCATTGGTTATGCAGGTGCTGGACCTTTATCGAAGGAGTCTGCGCCATATGTTGAAACTCCGCCGGCGAAAAGAGCAAGAACAATGCGAGGGAGAGGGCGAAAGAAGGTTGTCCAAGAACCCGAAAAAATGGTGGTTCAAGAACCTGAGGAGTTTGTGTGGAATCCCAGTGGATTAGTAAAGGACTTGATAAGCCGATTTCCTACGTTCATTGAAGCTAGCGGTGAAAAGTTGACTAATCTATATTGGTTCCTGAAGGCACCTCGACATGATCGGTGGTGGAAATCTGAGCTAAATATTCCCCGGGGGCCAAAGTTTTGGGAGATTATATTAAAGGCCAACGCATGGCTTGAAGATGAAGTAAGTTTTTTTAAACCATTAGTCTCACAGAGTTTTGTGTCATATGCATTCCTGTGTGTTAATTTTTTTTTGCAGTTTGCAGCAATTGGATGAGACGTTGATGGAGCTGTCTTCTCGCTTGGCATCGGATCCCAGCGCGTATCAGAATTATTACGTTTGTCCTGTTGCTTTCATGCAGACGCTCTCGATGTGGACGTACGAGGATATGGAAACTTTGCCGGAAAAGCTTAGTCAGTTTTTGAACGTCAAGGCACCAATTAGTGATTATGAAGGTTTTGTCTCGGTTCTAAACATTCCATCGATAAATAATCGATGGGTAGGATGTCATTGGGTAGCCATCAAAGCGGATTTCAAAACCCGATGCATCACGGTATACGACTGCAGGATGAGCCTTAAGGAAACACATATCGATCCGGTGATTGAGAGGATAAGAAAAGCTGTCCCCAAGATGCTCATTCTCGGAGGGTTTCCTTCTTTGGCTTCTGGAGAAGATGCATGGAGGTATGTGTATTATGAAGGTCTGCCACAGAACCAAAGCGGGAATGACTGTGGTGTTTTCTCCTATAAATTCGTAGAAGCCTCGTTATCAAAGGATATGGATATGTTTCTTCGTATTTGCGACGACAAGGTTACTTCCATGCGTGAGAAGATGGCGGCTGATATATATAGTAATGGAGAACGTATCTATGAACCCGAAGATGACTAAATTGATATTTGGTACATTGTTTTTTTTTTACTGGTAGATGTGAACATTTGGTACATTTTTTTTAATATTTGGTACATTCTTTTTTCTATTATTTGGTACATTGTTTTTTTTCTAATATTTGGTACATTGTTTTTTTTCTAATATTTGGTACATTGTTTTTTTTCTAATATTTGGTACAAGGGTCACAGAGCCTCATACGACCCTTGCGACCCATGCGACCCATTTGACCCTTGCGATCCATGCGACCCTTGCGATCAATACATTCATTCATTCAAGACCTATATTAAAAGGTTCGTTAATGTGGTCAATGCATGCACCTTGGTTAAAACGGAGTTCATTTATTTTTCGTTGAATATGAGTTTATAAATAGAGGAGGAAAAACCGAAAAGCTACAACAATTTGTAGCACCAAATCATCTCTTGTGTTGTCATTAAGGTCCAATACACTGGTAGGTAGGGGACGTAAGGTGAAGAGAGTTGAACATTGGAATAAACACACAAGAAGGTAGACCTTCAAAAGATGTCTTCAGGAAGTCTGCGGTTATAGTAGAAGTAGGCGAAAGATTCAATAAACCTTCGATCGATTCCACATAATAGACGAAAGTTGTATGAAGCCAACACGACGAATTTTAACTCATGCTCAGGTAAATCACTTGAATTTGTTCGAAAGATTAAATTTTTATTATCTTAAGACGGGTTTTTTTTACTTAGTTTCTCTTGTACAGGTTTATCATCTATTATGTGAAATCGATCGAAGGTTTATTGAAAAGTTTATTCCAATGTTCAACTCTCTTCACCTTACGTCTTTCCCCGTTACACCAAATGGTTACCGAGTGACGGAACTTGTTCAAGCATTCACGGGGAGTCGATTAGTATTCGTAAGAAAGTTTTACTCTTGATCATTTACATGAAAGATGCTTCATTTACTTTGATTTTACTTTGATTTTTCTCATCTCTTGTGTTGTAGCATTAAGGTCACATACAGTGGGATGGTAGGAGACGCAAGAAGGTCCAATACACTGGACCTTCTTGCGACTCCAACTATACCAGTGTATTGGACCTTCATACGACCCTTGCGACCTATTATCCCCATGCGACCCTTGCGATCCATGCGACCCTTGCGACCTATTATCCCCATGCGACCCTTGCGATCCATGCGACCCTTGCGACCTATTATCCCCATGCGACCCTTGCGATCCATGCGACCCTTGAGATCAATACATTCATTCATTCAAGACCTATATTAAAAGGTTCTTTAATGTGGTCAATGCATGAACCTTGGTTAAAACGGAGTTCATTTATTTTTCGTTAAATATGAGTTTATAAATAGAGGAGGAAAAACCGAAAAGCTACAACAATTTGTAGCACCAAATCATCTCTTGTGTTGTCATTAAGGTCCAATACACTGGTAGGTAGGGGACGCAAGAAGGTCCAATACACTGGACCTTCTTGCGACTCCAACTATCCCAGTGTATTGGACCTTCATACGACCCTTGCGACCCTTGCGACCTATTATCCCCATGCGACCCTTGCGATCCATGCGACCCTTGCGATCCATACGACCCTTGCGATCAATACATTCATTCATTCAAGACCTATATTAAAAGGTTCTTTAATGTGGTCAATGCATGCACCTTGGTTAAAACGGAGTTCATTTATTTTTCGTTGAATATGAGTTTATAAATAGAGGAGGAAAAACCGAAAAGCTACAACAATTTGTAGCACCAAATCATCTCTTGTGTTGTCATTAAGGTCCAATACACTGGTAGGTAGGGGACGCAAGAAGGTCCAATACACTGGACATGTCAGAGACACAAGAAGGTAGACCTTCAAAAGATGTCTTCAGGAAGTCTGCGGTTATAGTAGAAGTAGGCGAAAGATTCAATAAACCTTCGATCGATTCCACATAATAGACGAAAGTTGTATGAAGCCAACACGACGAATTTTAACTCATGCTCAGGTAAATCACTTGAATTTGTTCGAAAGAAGGTTTATTGAAAAGTTTATTCCAATGTTCAACTCTCTTCACCTTACGTCTTTCCCCGTTACACCAAATGGTTACCGAGTGACGGAACTTGTTCAAGCATTCACGGGGAGTCGATTAGTATTCGTAAGAAAGTTTTACTCTTGATAATTTACATGAAAGATGCTTCATTTACTTTGATTTTACTTTGATTTTTCTCATCTCTTGTGTTGTAGCATTAAGGTCACATACAGTGGGATGGTAGGAGACGCAAGAAGGTCCAATACACTGGACCTTCTTGCGACTCCAACTATCCCAGTGTATTGGACCTTCATACGACCCTTGCGACCTATTATCCCCATGCGACCCTTGCGATCCATGCGACCCTTGCGACCTATTATCCCCATGCGACCCTTGCGATCCATGCGACCCTTGCGACCTATTATCCCCATGCGACCCTTGCGATCCATGCGACCCTTGCGACCTATTATCCCCATGCGACCCTTGCGATCCATGCGACCCTTGCGACCTATTATCCCCATGCGACCCTTGCGATCCATGCGACCCTTGCGACCTATTATCCCCATGCGACCCTTGCGATCCATGCGACCCATGCGACCCATTTGACCCTTGCGATCCATGCGACCCTTGAGATCAATACATTCATTCATTCAAGACCTATATTAAAAGGTTCTTTAATGTGGTCAATGCATGCACCTTGGTTAAAACGGAGTTCATTTATTTTTCGTTGAATATGAGTTGATAAATAGAGGAGGAAAAACCGAAAAGCTACAACAATTTGTAGCACCAAATCATCTCTTGTTTCGTCACGAAGGTCACATGGTCGACCCAGGTCTTGGTAATCGGCGGACTCAGGGTCTATATACATAAAATAGTAGTTTAGTACATCCTAAAGTCGGGTGATTTCTCCTTGGGTTGATGAGGAAGAAGAAACCAATATTCTTATTCATTTTCCTCTTCTACCAAATAGAGCTACCGTGGAACTCACCATACATGACTCAAAGCCCGAAATGTCAATGGAGCATTTCGTGAAGCTTGTGAAGGAGGAGTATGACTGTGGGTTGATGAGGAAGAAAAAATCAATAGATTGGAGCTCAGGTTCCAAGTTTTATTTAGAGGATAGTGATGGAAATAAGATGACGCAAACGATTAAATTTGCTTGTTCCTCCTCTTTCTGGCTTTTTTTTACTCTTCATCTTCATGTTCTTCTTCTTAAACCTCTTTCTGACCTTTGTAACCTTCGTGACCTTATGTAATCAATATTTAAACGTTGAAAATGTCTTATTTTGCATCTATTGTTCGTAAGATTATGAAAGAAGTCGAATCAATATACAATCATCGAAAATATTATACGGAAAAGGAAATATAATATCGCATAATATTATACAATCCTCGAAAATATTCCAGATTTAAATAAGATATCAGAAAATATCCAGAATATCTCATAGAATATCATCAGAATAACTTTTGTGACCTTTGTAACCCATGGAAGAAGATGACCCTGACATCGAATCGCCGTCACCAGTCGTTTGCATTTTCGGCAATATGATGATGATGATGATGAGAGTTAGAGAGAGAGTTTCGTTATTAGAAAAAAGGAAACGGATGAAATACGAATCGTCGTCCGCCATCCGAAAAGTTTTTTCAAATTTTGGCAAAAAGTTCGGCGGGAATTCTGGTGAAAATGAAATAATTCCAAATGAGGGTCGCATGGGTCACATGGTCGCATGTATTGTTGAATAGATGCGAACTCGGCGAATTTACGGGTTTAAGATGATAAAAGGACAAAAACCAATCAAACAATACATCTACAACGTCAAACTAATGAATTCCAAATGAGGGTCGCATGGGTCGCATGGGTCGCATGAGTTCACTGGAGAAATATTACATTAGCAGAGAGTGACCCAACACCGTCACCTACGACATCTCCTGCCATGTATTTGGTCTTCCAGTGAACATTTGAAGAGTGACCCAACACCGTCACCTAAGCCATCTCCTGCCATGTGTTTCGTTTTCCAGTGAACATTTGAAGAGTGACCCAACACCGTCACCTAAGTCACCCCCGCAACTCGTCAGTGACTGCATAGACCCTGAGTCCGCCGATTACCAAGACCTTGAGTAACA
>CM071875.1:15211543-15221859 GCA_036759665.1 Gynandropsis gynandra
AGCTTGCGGTAGGTGTACTCCTTCGCTGTCCGCAATCCCGTCCATCCCAAGGTGCGGAAGATGAGATCGATGTGCTCTCGGATGCCGAGTGCGCTCATCGCCTCGGATGATAGGAACCGGGATGGGAAGATTCGTGACTGAAGCTCAGCGAATCTCGACTTATGGCGGGGGTGGAAAGGTGCCCTGTTGTATTTGTACTGCTGATGAGAGGTGGTGATCGGAGTGTATGGCGTCAGCTCCGTAATCATGTCCGATCTCACGGGCCATCCGTGCTCTGGGTCGTGTGCGTCGGTTCTGCGTTTCTTCGAACTCTGGGAAGTTCTAGAGGCCATCTGCAAAACAATCAAAAGATAAAAGTCAATACCGAACAAGATTTGCAGAGTGCCCGATCGGGTAAAATGTGTCGAATTGTCCCCATAAGTTGTCCACGACTCGGGCGAGAAAAACGCCCGGTCGTGTGAATATCCAAGCTGCCCGATCGGGTTGCTAGCCCTGCCCGATCGGGTGGGATCGCGATTTCGCGATCTGCAGTTCGCGAATTGCGACTAATTCGACCGAAATTCCTCTAAATCCTCCTATTCAGACCTAGATCTAACCCATGCTAGTACTAATCTCAACAAAATTTACGATTTTACCTGGATTTCGCGGTTAGGATGAGGGAATTTCAGAATTTTGGAGAGAAAAGGGGAAATTTTCTCGAGTAACCGAGGTTTCTACCAGTGGTGGAGAAGCGGCGGCGATACCCAAGCGGCTCCGGTGACTGGAATCGGCGTGAGAGAGTTGCCAACTGAGAGGGCACGATCGGGTGGTTGTTTTGTGAGAATGATGGCCGCTCGGGTTACTCGAGTTTTTAACCTACCTGGTAAAAGTTCCGCTGCCCGATCGGGTACTCTAAAGACGCCCGATCGGATGCCCCCGTAATTGACCTACCCGGTCAGGTTTTGTGCAACGCTGCCCGACTCGGGTTCTCCTTGTTCTGAACCTGCCCGATTGGGTAGCAAAATCATGCCCGATCGGGTAGCAAAGTCTTGCCCGATCGGGTATTGCTGCATGATCGACAGAATTAGACGAGGAAAACAATACAACAATAACCATGAATCTCTAACTTCCTAATTCCTAAAAAAATTGTCTAAAACTAAAAAAAATTGAAAAATGAGTCCAAAAATACGAAAAATCATAAACACTAAAGGATATGCTCGGGTTGCCTCCCGAGAAGCGCTTGTTTAAGGTCTTTAGCTCGACCATGGCATGCTACTCATCACGTGGACGTCCTCGACGTCGTCGTGTCCGTAGCGTCTCGCGTGCAATGTGTGCTCGATATGGTGTGGCACGCGAAATTGCTGAATTCCTTGCACGATCAGTGTTGTCGTCCCTAAGGTCGGTCATGATACTCTCTATGTTTGGGGCTGGATCGTGCTTTTCATACATCCTGGTTGAGCTGCTCCTAAGTCCGGTTAGGCATTCGTCGTTCGTTTCCTTCAGCTCTTCCAGAGACGTCGTGCGTGTGAGCCTTTCGGGTGAAGGCTTCATCTTTACCCTGGGTACTTTGTCGATGTCCCAATTATGAGTCGGACGTTTGTTGCAGCATCTCGACATCTTGGAATCGTTTGTGTACTGATTTGCCGCTCCACATTTAGCTAGGGTTGTGTGGAAGTCATGGTTGGAGGATTCCTCTTTCCTTTCGTTGTTGAGCGACTCGGTTGGTACCTTGTAGCTACCTTCCTCGTGTCCACTAAGCTGAATTCTTCTTCTACCTCGGGTTGCTTCGTGTGATCATCAATGTCCGTAGCCTCATCCATTGTCGTGTTAGATTCATCTTCTATTTCAATCAATGATGGACTTGGCTGATCTACCGTCTCACAGTCTCTTAGGTAGATCTCGCTGACATATTCACGAGGATAATATTTCCGAAACTCCGATGCAACCTCTTGCGGTTGCAATGCCCCTTGTGCAAGATCTGCAGCTTGCACGCCCAATGATCCAAATAAATCGCCTATTTTCTCATTGGCGCTTTCTTGTCCCGCCTCCACTCCCATGAATAAATAGTCTCGATTCTCAAGCATTTCACTGAGATAGTTGTATGTGGCGGGATATTCGTGGGCCGCTACGGATTGAGTCGAGTATGATTGAAGCACATAGGATTGGTAGCTCTGGGTTTGGGGTTCCATCCATGGCTGGAAATTCCCGAATGATGGCTGTGCATTCACCATACTCTCGGTGTTCCTATACGGGATGTATGCATAATCTCTCCATTCGTGATTGTAGGTATTCCGTAAGGATGAGCGTAGCTGGCGTAGATTTCCTCTTCATACCCCCAAGAGTTTTGTTCCCGTAATCGCTCAAAGTATTGTGGGTGGTATAATTCGGAGAACTTACGACGAAACTCGGAAATCGGATACTTCAATTCAGCTATGTCGGCACCCGAAGAGTTGAAGTCGTCCATGTTACCTCGCAAGACAAAGGACATCAAACTCGATTAAGCTCTGTGAGGTAAATTATAATTTTTTTTTTCTTTTTTTTCTTAAAGAAAAGAAAAACAAAAGCAAAAACAAAAACAAACAAAAGAAGACTCCGGAAAGGACTAGATCTTAATCTAGCTAATTCCTAGTCTAGGCCGTTTTTAGTCCCCGGCAACGGCGCCAAAAACTTGACGTGTGGAAAAACGAAGTTTATATTTTTCCTAGACCACTTCACCGCAAGTATACGAATCGTGTAGTACCAGGGTCGATCTCTAGGGACTAAAGTGGCTAAACTAAGAACGAAACTAAACTAAGACGAAAGAAGATAGAATGGGATATGGTCCTAAATTTCCTAAAACTATCCTAATGGTGACAACGAAACTAGGTTAAGGATGAAACTAGATATGGTGAACACTACGGGTACGGGATACCGGGAATTGCATAGATGAACGACTAAGGATCATAGATCTATAACCTATTCTTGACAACGGGAAATTCATGCTCTACGGTGAGGAGTGATTCTTCCGAGCCTAAACCTCCTAACCATGGATACATGCAACCCTACCTTCCAGCAGTGATTAACATATACCATGGCAGCATTATGACCGCAATCACTATCCCTAAGATGACCAACCGACCGGCCAGATTCTCATTAGTCAACCTTAATCTACAACTTAGCGAACCGGAATCGTTCCTTAACCTTCCAGCAAGGTTCGAGATCCTATGTTGTTGAGCGGTCAGCACTAACGTATGATTGATATTGCTAAGCGTAGAACCGTAAATCAAGAGTAAATTCATAAAACTAAGCATTAACGTAAAACATCGTTCATACATACAAATCCGATATCCCTACCCGCAGTAGGGACTCTACTCACTCATGGAAGAAACGAAAACAGAAGATAACAGAATTCTATACATGATAAACCCTAAGGAATTCGATTATACGTGGCCCGCTCGGGCACAGGTGTTGCCCGGTCGGGTATAGGCTTGCCCGACCGTGTTGGTTCATGGTGCCCGATCGGGTGGACATAACCCGATCACGTGGTTAAGCGGGCCCGAGTCGCGTAAACTCTCGGGGTAAATTGGATGACTAATAACCCGAGCGGGTATTCTTCTTGCGCCCGATCAGGTAAGGCTACCCGATCTCATTGCTCATGTGCCCGGGTCGTGCTGACTGTGTGGATAAAACCCCGTAGGTTTTACCCGAGCGGGTGGAGGAATAGTGCCCGACCGGGCACCCTTGTGTCCTTGATACTTCTCTTTTCCGCTTGTTGCTCGGGTGTTCCTTTGGGTTCTGGAGCTCTGAGTAGATATGTCTTCTATTCATGTGGTTTTGATCATAAATTCTTCATATTGAGCTCATTTAGGCCTTGTCGCCTAAAAACCTGAAAACCAACAAAACGGGTGTGTGAACCGCATAATCTACAGGACAAGGAATTGTGGTATGTAAGATACATGCGAAAATGGTGTTAATCTATAATCTAATATTGATACACTTTCAGTGTTATCAGCGGACCATATCCAAAAGGATGGTAGTACAAAAGGGGTGATACATTTAGGCTGAAGAATTTTGGCCGTGGAAAGGTGACCCCCGCACAAGTCAGTGAAAAGCTTGTGAAGGTGAAGAATTCCGACGACCGGATGAGGTTTGCAACTTTGATGTTGTTGGCGCAAGTTATGGCTCACAAGCCTTCATTAGAAAACTTTATCAGCCATGATATCATTGACATGGTTGATGACTTGGAATTTTAAGAAGGCTTTCCATAGGGGCTTTACACATTCGAGAAGATTGTGGATACTTGCCACAAGCACGTTAGCGGGGAATCATCGAAACCAAAATGGTATTGTGGTAGTTTCATGATCTCACTAATGGTAGGTTGTATATATTATTTGAATAACTTGAAGGCTTTTGTACTTTTTGCATTCTTATCATTTTATTTTAATGTTTCAGTTACTTCCATTTGAAACCATCCTTAGTTTGGCCAGAAAGTGATAGTATGTGGATGTTATGGATGCAAATCCATCATGCCCAAGAATGTGCAAGAAAAGGGTTAAATCCAGTTTTAACCCGGAGTATGTAGACGTGCTAAGGCAGATAGGAGATTCTAAGGTAACAATTACAGAAGGGTCACCAGGGTAACAAGGGTAATAGAGGGTAATAATGGTTATTTTTTTATTTTCAGGATATTCGAAGTATTCTTCTTGCTGAACACGAAGAAGAGGCTTTACTTTTTGATCTAGAGGACTACGAGAGATGACATGATCCTGATGTTCAGATATAGATGGAACATCTTCGTAAAAATCCAAAGAGTATTTGTTGGGAGAACATCCATAACCAAGACCTGTTAACGCGAAAAACAGCTCTTGGAGGAAAAGGAAAGAACAAGGGACTAAGAGGAAGAAGAGCATGGGTGAAAAAACAATAGAGGTTGAAGATGACGAAGACGAAGGATGGGTAGGTGTTGCTGAAGCTGATGAAGAAAGAGAAGGTGATGCTGGAGGTGATGCTGAAGCTGAAGCTGAAAAAGAAGGTGATGATGAAGTTGAAGGAGAAGGTGATGATGAAGCTGAAGCTGAAGGAGAAGAAGTTGCAATCCCTCTGCCTCTGGAGCATAAATTAATAAAGGAATAAAGATGTTGGAGAAAAGAATCATCAACATTGTAAGAGACCTTCTAAGGGATGTCGGGTTTTCACTTCCTTCCTCTAAATGAATACATTTCCGGGGAGTTTACTGCAACCGTTGCTCCAGATGAAGTTCCATTAAGTAAGTAATATTTAGTTAAAAAGGTTATTTGAGTCAATTTCCATCGAGAGTCGGCATGGGTCGCAAGAGTCGCATGGGTCACAAGAGTCGCATAAGTCGCAAGGTCGCATAAGTTGCAAGGTCGCATAAGTCGCAGGGTCGCAAGAGTTGCATGGGTTGCATATGTCGCAAGGGTCGTATCAATGTAACGAACGATGAGTCTAATGAATGAAGTATATTTATGCAGATGCTCCAGTAGATACTGTCGATGAAGTCGTCGATGAGTAGGTTCCTACTGAGGATATTCCAGTGGGTTCTATCGAAGAGGTTGCCGCTAAGGAGGTTCCTGCGGAGTATACTCAAATGGGTCTTGTGGAAGAGGTCCCCGTTGAGGAGGTTTGTGTCGAGTATACTCTAGTAGGTCCTATCCAAGAAGTCACCGACGAGGAGGTTCCTGCCAAGGATATTCCAGTGGGTCCTGTCAAAGAGGTCTTCGCTAAGGAGGTTCCTGCCGAGTTTACTCCAATGGGTTCTATGGAAAAGGTCCCCACCGAGGAGGTTCCTGCCGAGGATACTCCAGTGGGTCCTGTCAAAGATGTCACCGACGAGGAGGTTCCTATCGAGGAGACTCTAGTGGGTCATGTCGAAGAAGTCGCCGCTAAGGTGGTTCCTGCGGAGTATACTCCAATGGGTCCTATGGAAGAGGTCCACGCTAAGGAGGTTCCTGTCGAGGATACTCTAGTGGGTTCTATCCAAGAGGTTGCCGCTGATGTTGGTGCTGACGGAACTCCAGACATTATTGTCATAGATGTTGAAGTAACACCAAGTAAGTACGATCATTTGAGTCACAAAGGTCGCATTGGTCGAATGGGTCATAAAAAGTCGTATTAGTCGCATAGGTCGTATGGGTCGTAAAAGGCCGCATTAGTCGCATGGGTCGCATGGGTAACAAAAGGTCGCATGTCCGCATGGGTCGCACGGTCACAGGTTGCATTGGTTGCATGGGTCGCCATATGTTTAATGAAGTAAATTTTATGCAGGTGCTGCACCTTTATCAAGGAGTCTGAGCCATATGTTGAACCTCCACAAGTAACTAAATGAGTTTTAAGACCATAGAAGGCATATGTTGAACCTTTGCCGGCGAAAAGAGCAAAACAAGGCGAGGGAGAGGGCGAGGGAAAGATGTTGGTGCAGAACTCGTAGAAAATATAGTTCAAGAACCCGTAAAGAGCGTGGTTCAAGAACCCGTAAAAAAGGTGGTTCAAGAACCCGTGAAAAAGTGGTTCAAGAACCCGTAAAAAAGGTGGTTCACAAATCTGCAGGGAATCGACATTTTGTGTGGCAGCCCAAGGGATTAGGAGAGGGCGGGACAACCCGAGAGCCTTTGTTCATTGACGCTAACGGTGAAACATTGACTGCTCTATAAATGTTTTTGACGAAACATTGACAAGAGCGTTGGAGGAAATCGGATCTAGATTGTCCCTAGAGCATGAGGTTTGGGAGATCATATTAAGGCCCAACGTATGGCTTGAAGATGATGTGAGTTTTTTAAACCCTTAGTCACAAAGGTCACATAGGCCATTTTGTGTCATATGTATTCATGTGTGTTAATTTTTTTTTACATCAATTAGATGCGGCGTTGTTGGAGATGTATTATCAGATGAGGACATTCCCCTACATATATCAGAATTATTACGATTGTCTTGTTGCTTTCATGCAGACGCTCACGCTGTGACGTACGAGGATATGGAAAAATTGCCGGAAATTCTTAGTGATTTTTCGGATGGCAAGTATCCATTCAGAAGTAGGTACACACTAGTTCGACGAATTTGTCTCGATTCTAAACATTCCATTGCTCAAAAGTCGATATATACCTATTCATTGGATAGCTATCAAAGCGGATTTCAAAACCCAATGCATCCCGGTATACGACTGCTATAGCAGTATGAAGGAAACACATATCGATCTGTTGCTTGAGAAGGTATGCGAAGCTATATCCCCAAGATGCTCATTCTCGAAAGGTTTTCTTTTGTGGCTTTTGGAGAGGATGAGTGGAAGTACGAGTATTATGAAGGTCTGTCACAGAACAAAAGCGCGAGTGACAGTGGTGTTTACGCCTTCAAATTCTTAGAAGTCGATGTAACGAAAAGACTTCAGAATTTTCCTTTCATTTGCGACGGCAATGTTCCTTCCATGCATGATAAGATGGCTGCTGATATATTATGGAATGGAAGATGTATCCCTCCCCCCCGAGACTAACTTGATACATTACTTTTTTTTTGGAATGGAAGATGTAAATATTTGGTACATTGTTATTTTTTTAAAATTTATTCATATTGTTTGTAAATAATTTGATTTGAGTCATAAGAAGTTGTTATTTTTTATAATAATAAAAGAGTCGCAAAGGTCCAAGGGTCGTAGAGGGTACAAGGGTCTCAAAGGTACAAGGGCCACAGAGGTACAAGGGTCGGAAGGGTCAAAGGGTCACAGTGCTAAAAGGGTCGCACGGGTAAAAGGATCGCAGAGGGATACAAGGGTCGCAGGGGTCCAAGGATGGCAAAGGTTTATGGTCATAGAGGGACAAGGGTCACAGGGGTCCAAGGGTTGCAGAGGTACCTCTACGGCCCTTGTACCTCTTCGAACCTTGGACCCATGCGACCCTTGTCCCTCTATGACCCGTAAACCTCTGCGACCCTTTGACCCGTGCAACCCTTTACGCTTTATTATTAAAATAAATTTTTTATGACTCAATCAAATTATTTACAAATAATATGAATAAATTTTAAATAAATGACAATGTACCAAGTTATTTACATCTCTCATTCCCAAAAATGATAATAATTTATCAAGTTATTTACAAACGACCCTTGGACCCCTATGACCCTTGTCCCTCCACGACCCTTGTCCCTCTACGACCCTTGTCCTTATGCGACCCTTGTACCTCTGCGACCCTTGGACCCCTGCGACCCTTGTACCTC
The DNA here is from genome assembly GCA_036759665.1 of Gynandropsis gynandra. NCBI lineage: Eukaryota > Viridiplantae > Streptophyta > Magnoliopsida > Brassicales > Cleomaceae > Gynandropsis > Gynandropsis gynandra. The sequence continues at coordinate 15,219,725 of CM071875.1, forward strand.
TGCGACCCTTTGACCCCTACGACCTTTATCCCTCTGCGACCCTTGTACCTCTGCGACCCTTGGACCCCTGCGACCCTTGTACCTTTGTGACCCTTTGACCCATGCGACCATTGTCCCTCTACGACCCTTTGACTTCTGCGACCCTTGGACCACTGTGACCCTTGTACCTCTGCGATCCTTTGACCCCTGCGACCCTTGTCCCTCTGCGATTCTTGGACCCTCTATGGCTCTTGGACCCTTGCTACCCTTGTCCCTCTACGACTCTTGTTACAATAATAGTAGATCCACAAAAACAGTGATACTAACAATAATACTTACTATTGAATAATAGTAAAAAACTAACCAAATACAAACATGAAGTTTTAGTTCAAAGGAATTTTGTTGTTCAAAGGAGGTTCAAAGCAATCAAAATACAACAAAATTCAAACTATATTGTTAATAGGCTGTGGTTGAGGGACAAACCGAAGCACAGGTGTTGCTCCATTGGAGACCAATTCGACTTTGAGGGAACAATCCTCGTTCAGTCCATTTTTGTGACAAAAATTTCTCCAACCCCCTCTGATGCTAGTGCCACCACATTTCACAGGCCTTAGATTTGTCGACCACACCATTCCGTAATGAATTATCAGCACTATCTTACATCATCTACCGCAAAGAGCGCTCGACGTTGCAAACCCTATCGAAAGTGTCTGCGACTTCACCCAAGTTACATCAGTAGAAATGAACAAAAATAGAATAAATAACCGAAGTGATATGTGATGAATCGGTTCGACGCCACATACCAATGCAGCTAGGCCAGATTTGAACGCGTGACTGGTACCGTTAAAATCCTCTGAGTAAAAGAAGATGACCCTGCTTCTACGTATGATGATGATGATATAGATGATGCATATTGTAGATTACACATATCATCTCTGAAACCGGTGATGTGAAAAACCATGTCACCTTCATTACGGGAAACTACGAAATCCTAAATATGAAAATCATGGTCCTTGGAGAAATCTTTCCATCCATTAGTGAATCTAGAGCCATCCAACTTGACTTCCAATGTTTTTTTAGACACATCCCATTTAAGCATTGTCGTGTTGTTGTCTCTCGTTTTCCCGTAAATATGCTCATCGAAGAAGTTCTTGAAATGTTCTATAACAAAAATCGAAAAAGTCAAGTTTGTACATTCTCTATCTGTAACATACCGACAGAGAGAGATGAAGAAAAATACAAGGTAGTTCTCCAGAAAGCTCAGAAGAACTATTTAGACGAAATGACAGAAAAGTGGTATTTTCGAAAATATGGGTAGAAGATGATGAGAGTTAGAGAGAGTGCGTCGTTATTCAAAAAGAGATGGGTGGAAGATGATGAGAGTTAGAGAGATAGTGTGTCGTTATTCGAAAAAAGTAAACAATTGGAATTTGAAAAGACATGAGTCTGACATCGAATCGACGTCAAATGAAATTTGAAAACACATGACCACACAGTTATGTTTTTCAAATTTTGGTGAAAAGTTCTGCGAGAATTTTGGGGAAAATAATACATTTACAAAGCCAAACTTATTTATGGGTCGCATCGCTTGGTCGAATGGGTCGCATGGGTCGCTTGGTCAAATAGGTCGCTTGGGACACATGAGTCCCATGGGTTACATGGGACACATGGGTGGAATGGGACGCATGGTTGGATGGATCCAATGGGTCGCTATTTTCCAATGTCGCAAAGGTCGCATGGTCGCATGGATCACTTGGTAAAAAATCATTTGCAACGTAACATGGGTCGCTTGGTCGCATGGGTCGCATGGGACGCATGATCATCTCGGTTTGATACGTATTTCTTGCACGATTTATGAGACGTTTTTGATACATATGTGATGTTTTACGTATGATTTCGTATCCGTTTTACTTGCTTTCGTGATTTTCATGTTCTTACAGGTCTTTACGCGTATTTGGATCATTTTGGAGCTAAAAGGACATGCACGGAGCTAAGGAGCAACTTCAAGGATCATCACGGGACAAACGGGACGAGATTGAGCAAGAAAAGCCTCCACCCGGTCGGGCACAACCCTTGCACGATCGGGCAAAACCTACGGCCAATTGTGTGGACACTTTTGCACGACTCGGGCATGTCTTGCCCGACCATTTGCCTTG
>CM071875.1:15230484-15249440 GCA_036759665.1 Gynandropsis gynandra
TCGATCTCCAATTCTCCTCGCTTGTCTCCTCGCAAGAATCTCCTTAATCTTCTACTGAACTAATCTTCACTGTAGGCTTGCTTCAATGACGTCTTCTGCCTCCTTTTAAGCCTCCTAAGTCGATCTAGATGTTGCCTAAATTTCCCCCACGAGTTCCCTTTGTTTTAAGTTAAGTTTACTTAACTTAATAAGTGATTTTGGGCCGCGACCCGCTCGGGCGGTCATTGTGACCGCTCGGGTGCGGCTAGGGCGAGTCGTGCGGATGTGTTGCTGGAATGCATGCCCGATCGGGCATGGTATGTGTGCCCGCTCGGGCACAAGGCATATGGTCGGGCATAGCATGCCCGAGTCACGTGCGGATGTGTGGGCTGGAATGCATGCCCGCTCGGGCATGGTGTGTGTGCCCGCTCGGGCACAAGGCAAATGGTCGGGCATGACTATTCCTGGTCGTGCAAATTGTGCACAAGTTTGGCCGAAGGTTTTGCCCGGTCGTTCAAGGGTTGTGCCCGACCGGGTGGAGCTTTCCATGCTCAATCTCGTCTCATTTGTCCCGTGATGATCCCTGAAGTTGTTCCTTAGCTCCGTGCATCTTCCTTTGGCTCCAAAATGATCGAAATACGCGTAAAAACCTGTAAGAACATGAAAAGCACGAAAACAAGTAAAACGGATACGAAATCATACGTAAAACAACACATATATATCGAAAACGTCTCTTAAATCGTGCAAGAAATACGTATGAAAACGAGATGATCAACTTCTTCTTTCAGAATGCATCGGCTGAATAAACCGTTTATGCCATTCTTGAAGAGAAGGGTTCATCCCAATAGTAAGCCTTCACGTCATGGAGGAATTTCTTCTTTGCATTATAGCTCAACCCATGTGGAAGTACCCGACATACTAGATAATTAACAAAATCTGCATACCATGGCTCTGAGATGGTGGTGACGGCTAGAAGTTTTTCATCCCGAAGAGAGTCATCAATGGGCGTACTCTCAGGGATTTCCAGGCATGAAAGGTGATCAGCGACTCCATTTTCAACCCCCTTTTGATCTCTGATCTCCAAATCAATCTCTTGTAGGAGTAGTATCCACCGAATGAGCCTGGGTTTGGCGTCTTTTTTTGGTAAGAAGGTATTTCAGCGTGGCATGGTCGGTGAACAGAATGACCTTGGACCAAACAAGATATGATCGAAACTTCCAAAGGAAAAGATGACTACAAGCAATTCTTTCTCTGTTGTGGTGTAGTTGGCTTGACTATCATCTCGAGTTCTGCTCGCATAATATATTGCATGCGACACCTTGTTTTTCCTCTGTCCCAAAACTTCTCTTACGGCGTCGTCGCTAGCATCGCACATGAGCTCCAATGGAAGCTCCCAATCCGGTTGTTGTATGATGGGAGGTGAGGCTATAACCTTCTTCAGAGTTTCAAAGGCGTTAAGACATTGCTCGGTGAACTCAAACTTTGCATCTTTGCTGAACAATTCTGTGAGAGGTCTGGCATTCTTAGAGAAGTCTTTAATGAACCGTCTATAGAAACACGCATGTCCCAAAAAAACTGCTTATTCCTATGACATTTATGGGAGGGGTAGCTTCTCTAACACTCTATTTTATCTTTATCCAGCTCAATACCCTATTTGAAATTCGATGTCCCAGAACTATGCCTTCTCTACCGTTCCTAAATAGATTAACCGATTGCTAGATTCTCATCAATCTAATTCATTCGAAGGTTAATCCCGAGACTCAAATCTGATTCTCTCGATGCCTAGACGAATCTCTAATTTCATTCAAAAATGTCTAATCTCATTATAACAGATCTAGTCTCATTCAAACATGATATCAACAAAGTAAGAATGCATTACGCACATATCTATAACCTATCGAACCATACGATTGAACAAAACCGAAATCAAGCATTAACGAACCAAACATCCATTACAATGGCATCCCTAACCCATGCTAACATATCTATTTAGAGTACATAGGGAAACAAACACAAACCAAATAAAGGTTCATCTTCCCTATCATCCCGAGCGGTGGCCACGGATGAATCCGTTGGGTAGCCAAAATCTTCAACTGTGTTCTCTCCTTTGTCTCCTGTGTGTTCAGGTCTCTTTTGTTGGTCTGTGCGTCATCCCCTCTTGCTGGAATGGCTTTTTTCTCTTCATTTGCCCGTTCAACACATAATAGAAGTTGTTGCTGGAAAGGCGGCCCGCGCGGGGTGAATGCATCTCGACCAGCCTGGGTGGGTTACATGCCTCCCCGACTCGTGCTCTTCTTTCTGAAATTGCAGCCCACGCGGGCAAGGTGTGCACCCCGCACGGGGTCATGTTCCAAGCCTTATCCGTGCGTGCTACTTAGCTCACTGAGTCGTGCAAAAGTTGTTGGGAAGTCAGCCCGCGCGGGGGCCTCTTCCAAGCCCGAGCGGGCTGAGTTTATTTGTTGTTTTCGCTCCATTCGCTCGATGCTCGGGTGTTCCATTTGGTTCCGTGGCCGTACACATATTGCCTCTTATCACTTGGTCACAACTTTGGGTAGGTTTGCCGTAATCACTCTCGTTTTGGTTCCTACACAAAACACGAAATCGTACAAGAAGTCCTAGACTATACTCAATAAGTTGGTAACGTCCAAGAAACATAATCAAAACTAAACCTAGGAATGCTGAAAATACTATAATGGATTACATGTTATCAACGGGCTTTGAAATACTATAACTTTGCGTACAAATCATTTATTTAGGTAGATTGACAATGAGGAAGGCAGCCCAATCCCGTTTTTTAGCTCAAAATGCTTTATTTAGGTCTATACATTGGGTTTTTAGAGCCGGGAGATTTCTTTTTCGAGTTTCTTAGGATACGAATGTCATTTCTTGTCAATACACCGCTTGCGTTGCGTTTCTCTTTCCGAAATTCCTTTCGCTTCCCATTTCCTATTTGCGTTTGTTTCTCATGTTGCACCCCTTTTCCGCTTTTTGTTTTTATTTTCACATGATTAAACGACTACAAGAATGAATTATACGACGACCTTTGAAATACAATAAGTTTGCGTACGAGGCTCCGAATTACATGATTTTTTCACATTTTATTCCTCTTTTCGAGGTAAACGATGCCATGGGATCCAGAAGGCAACCCGACCCCGTTTTCAAGCTCAAAATCCTTTATTTAGGTCGATACTTTGGATTTTTTTACAGTTGGGAGATGCCCTTTTCGAGTTTCTTAGGATACGAATGTCATTTCTTGTCAAAATGCCGCTTGCGTTGAGTTTGTCTCTCGGATACTCCTTTTGCTTCCTATTTCTTATTTGCGTTTGTCTCTCATGTTGCACCCCTTTTCCGTTTTTGGTTTTTTTTCACGTGATTAGACGACTACAACAATGAATTGTAGGACGACTTTGAAATACAATAACTTTGGATAAGAAGCTCCGAATAACATGATTTTTTTGAAATTTTATTCCTCTTTTCAAGATAAACGATGTCGCGGTTAGCTGAAGGCAGGATTATTCAGGTCGATACGTTGGATTTTTTGAGGCAGGAGATGCCCTTTTCGAGTTTCTTTGGATACAAATGTCATTTCTTGTCAACACGCCACTTGCATTGCGTTTGTCTCTCGGATATTCCTTTTGTTTCCTATTTAATATTTGCGTTTGTCTCTCGTGTTGCACCCGTTTTCCGCTTTTTGTTTTTGTTCTCACTTGATTAGACGACTTCAACAATGAATTGTACGATGGACTTTGAAATACCATAACTTTGCGTACGAAGCTCCGAATTACATGATTTTTTCACATTTTATTCCTCTTTAAGAGATAAACGATTCCGCGGGTAGCTGAAGGCAGCCTGACCCTGATTTCGAGCTCAAACTCCTTTATTTAGGTCGATACGTTGGATTTTTAGAGCCGGGCGATGCCATTTTTGAGTTTCTTAGGATACGAATGTCGTTTCTCGTCAATACGCCGCTTGTGTTGCGTTAGTCTATCGGATACGAATTTCCTATTTGCTTTTGTCTCTCGTATTGCTTTTGTCTATAGGAAACGAATTTCCTATTCGCTTTTGTCTCTCGTGTTGCACCCCTTTTCCGCTTTTTGTTTTTGTTTTCACGTGATTAGACGACTGCAACGATAAATTGTACGACGGGCTTTGAAATACCATAACTTTGCGTACGAAGCTCCGAATTACGTAATTTATTTCACATTTTATTCCTCTTTTCCAGAGAAACGATGCTCCGGGATACTGAAGGTAGCTTTACCCCGTTTTTTAGCTCAAAATCCTTTTTTTAGGTCGATACGTTGGATTTTTAGTTCCGGGAGATTCCTTTTTTGAGTTTCTTAGGATACAAATGTCATTTCTTGTCAATTTGCCGCTTGTGTTTCGCTTGTCTCTCGGATATTCCTTCTGCTTCCTATTTCTTATTTGCATTTGTCTCTCGTGTTGCACCTCTTTTCCAGTTTTCGTTTTTGTTTTCACGTGATTAGACGACAACAACAATGAATTGTAAGACGGGCTTTGAAATACCACAACTTTGCGTACGAAGCTCCGAATTACATGATTGTTTCACATTTTATTCCTCTTTTTGAGATAAACGATTCTGCGGGTAGATGAAGGCAGCCCGACCCTGATTTCGAGCTCAAACTCCTTTATTTAGGTCGATACGTTGGATTTTTATTGCCGGGAGATGCCCTTTTCAAGTTTCTTAGGATACGAATGTCGTTTCTCGTCAATACGCCGCTTGCGTTGCGTTAGTCTATCGGATATTCGTATTGCTTCATATTTCCTATTTGCTTTTGTCTGTCGTGTTGCACCCCTTTTCCACTTTTTGTTTTTGTTTTCACGTGATTCGACGATTGCAATGATGAATTGTACGACGGGCTTTGAAATACCGTAACTTTGCGTACGAAGCTCCGAATTACATAATTTATTTCACATTTTATTCCTCTTTTCGAGATAAACTTTCCGCGGGTAGGTGAAGGCAGCCTAACCCCGTTTTTGAGCTCAAAATCTTTTGTTTAGGACAGTACGTTGGATTTTTAGAGTCGGAAGATGCCCTTTTCGAGTTTCTTAGGATACAAATGTCTTTTCTCCTCAATACGCTGCTTGCGTTGCGTTTGTCTCTCAGATATTCCTTTTGCTTCCTATTTCCTATTTGCATTTTTCTCTCGTGTTGCACCCCTTTTCCGCTTTTTGTTTTTGTTTTCATGTGATTATACAACTACAACAATGAATTGTACAAGGGGCTTTGAAATACCATAACTTTGTGTATGAAGCTCCGAATTACATGATTTATTTCACATTTTATTCCTCTTTTCGAGATAAACGATGCTCAAGGATGCTGAAGGTAGCAGGACCCCGTTTTAGAACTCCAAATCCTTTATTTAGGTCAATACGTTGGATTTTTAGAGCCAGGAGATGCCCTTTTCGAGTTTTTGTCATTTCTTGTCAATACGCTGCTTGCGTTTCGCTTGTCTCTCGGATATTCCTTCTGCTTCCTATTTCTTATTTGCATTTGTCTCTCGTGTTGCACCCCTTTTCCGCTTTTATTTTTTGTTTTCACGTAATTAGACGACAACAACAATGAATTGTAAGACGGGCTTTGAAATACCATAATTTTTCATATGAAACTCCAAATTACATGATTGTTTTCACATTTTTTCCTCTTTTCCAGGTAAACAGTGCCGTAGGTTTCTGAAGGCAGCCCTACCCCGTTTGCAAGCTCAAAATCCTTTATTTAGGTCGATACGTTGGATTTTTGGTGCTGTGAGATGCCCTTTTCGAGTTTCTTAGGATACGAATGTCATTTCTTGTCAATACACCGCTTGCGTTGCGTTTGTCTTTGGGATATTCCTTTTGCTTCCTATTTCCTATTTGCATTTGTCTCTCGTATTGCACCCTTTTCCGCTTTTTGTTTTTGTTTTCACGTGATTAGACGACTACAATACTGAATTGTACGACGAGCTTTGAAAAAACCATAATTTTGCGTACGAAGCTCTGAATTACATGATTGTTTCATATTTTATTCGTCTTTTCGAGATAAATGATGTTGCGGGTAGGTGAAGGCAGCCAACCCAATTTTTCAGCTCAGAATCTTTTTTAAGGACAATACGTTGAATTTTTAGAGTCGGGAGATGCCATTTTCGAGTTTCTTAGGATTCAAATGTCTTTTCTCGTCAATACACTGCTTGCATTGCGTTTGTCTCTCAGATATTCCTTTTGCTTCCTATTTCCTATTTGCATTTTTCTCTCGTGTTGCACCCCTTTTGTGCTTTTTGTTTTGCTTTTCACGTGGTTATACGACTACAACAATTAATTGTACGACGGGCTTTGAAATACCATAACTTTGCGTATGAAGCTCCGAATTACATGATTTATTTCATATTTTATTCCTCTTTTGGAGATACACGATGCTTAAAGATGCTGAAGGTAGCAGGACCCCGTTTTGGAGCTCAAAATCTTTTATTTAGGTTGATACGTTGGATTTTTAGAGCCAGGAGATGCCCTTTTTGAGTTTCTTAGTATATGAATGTCATTTCTTGTCAATACGCCGCTTACGTTGCGTTTGTCTCTCGGATATTCCTTTTGCTTCCTATTTCCTATTTGCGTTTGTCTCTCGGATATTCCTTTTTCTTCCTATTTCCTATTTGAGTTTGTCTCTCGTGTTGCACCCCTTTTCCGCTCTTTGTTTTTGTTTTCACGTGATTAGACGACTACGACAATGAATTGTAAGATGGGCTTTAAAATACCATAACTTTGCGTACAAAGCTCCGAATTACATGATTGTTTTCACATTTTATTCCTCTCTTTGAGATAAACGATGCCACAAGTTGCTGAAGGCAGCCCCACCCCATTTGTTTTAGCTCAAAATCCTTTATTTAGGGCGATACGTTGGATTTTTAGAGCCGTGAGATGCCCTTTTCGGGTTTCTTAGGATACGAATGTCATTTCTTGTCAATACGCCGCTGGAGTTGCGTTTGTCTCTCGGATATTCCTTTTGCTTCCTATTTCTTATTTGCTTTTGTCTCTCGTGTTGCACCCATTTTCCGCTTTTTGTTTTTGTTTTCAAGTGATTAGACGACTGATACAATGAATTGTAAGACGAGCAGTCCGCCCCTTTTTCGAGCTCAAAATCCTTTATTTAGGTTAATACTTTGGATTTTTAGAGCAGGGAGATGCCATTTCGAATGTCATTTCTTGTCAATAAGCCGCTTGCGTTGCATTTATCTCTCAGATATTCCTTTTGCTTCCTATTTCTTATTTGTGTTTGTCTCTCATGTTGCACCCCTTTTCCGTTTTTTTTTCACGTGATTAGACGACTACAACAATGAATTGTAAGACGGGCTTTGAAATACCATAACTTTGCATACAAAGCTCTGAATTACATGATTTTTTTCACATTTTATTCCTCTTTTCGAGATAAACGATGCTTTAGGATGCTGAAGGCAGCCATACCCCGTTTTCCAGCACGTTAGATTTTTAGAGCCGAGAGATGCCCTTTTCGAGTTTCATAGGATACGAATGTCATTTCTTGTCAATACGCCGCTTGCGTTGCGTTTGTCTCTCGGATATTCCTTTTGCTTCCTATTTCTTATTTCCTTTTGTCTCTCGTCTTGCACCCATTTTCTGCTTTTTGTTTTTGTTTTCAAGTGATTAGATGACTACAACAATGAATTGTAAGACGGGCAGTCCGCCCCTTTTTCGAGCTCAAAATCCTTTATTTAGGTCGATACTTTGGATTTTTAGAGCCGGGAGATTCCATTTCGAATGTCATTTCTTGTCAATAAGCCGATTGCGTTGCATCTATCTCTCAGATATTCCTTTTGCTTCCTATTTTTTATTTGTGTTTGTCTCTCGCTTCCGTTTTTTTTGTTTTCACATGATTAGACGATTAAAACAATGAATTGTAAGACGAGCTTTGAAATACCATAACTTTGCATACGAAGCTCTGAATTACATGATTTTTTTCACATTTTATTCCTCTTTTCGAGATAAACCATGCTCCAAGATGCTGAAGGCAACCATACCCCGTTTTCCAGCACGTTGGATTTCTGGAGCCGAGAGATGCCCTTTTCGAGTTTCTTAGGATAAGAATGGCATTTCTTGTCAATACGCCGCTTGCTTTGCTTTTGTCTCTCGGATATTCCTTTTGCTTCCTATTTCCTATTTGCGTTTGTCTCTCGTGTTGTACCCCTTTTCCGCTTTTTGTTTTTGTTTTCATGTGATTACACGACTACAACAATGAATTGTATGACGGACTTTGAAATACCATAACTTTACGTACGAAGCTCCGATATACATGATTAATTTCGCATTTCATTCCTCTTTTCAAGATAAACGATGCCACGGGCAGTCTGCCCCTTTTGCAAGCTCAAAATCCTTTATTTAGGTCGATACTTTGGATTTTTAGAGCCGGGAGATGCCATTTCGAACTTCTTAGGATATGAATGTCATTTCTTGTCAATTTGCCGCTTGCGTAGCGTTTGTCTCTTGGATATTCCTTTTGCTTCCTATTTCCTATTTGTGTTTGTCTCTTGTATTGCACCCCTTTCCGCTTTTTGATTTTGTTTTCACGTGATTAGACGACTACAAAAATGAACTATACAACGGGCTTTGAAATACCATAACTTTGCGTACGAAGCTTCGAATTACATGGTTTTTCACATTTTATTCCTCTTTTCGAGATAAACGATGCCGGGGCAGCCCGACCCTATTCAAGCTCAAAATCGTTTATTTAGATTGATACGTTGGATTTTTAGAGTTAGGAGATGCCCTTTTCAAGTTTCTTAGGACATGAATGTTATTTCTTGTCAATACACCGCTTGTGTTGCGTTTGTCAATCGGATATTCCTTTTGCTTCCTATTTCCTATTTGTGTTTGTCTCTCATGTTGCACCCCTTTTCCGCTTTTTGTTTTGGTTTTCACGTGATTAGACGACTACAACAATGAATTGTACGACCGACTTTGAATTACCAGAACTTTGCGTACGAAGCTCCAAATTACATGATTTTTTTCACATTTTATTCTTCTTTACGAGATAAACAATGCAGCGGGCAGCCCAACCCTGTTTTCAAGCTCAAAATCCTTTATTTAGGTCGATACATTGGATTTTTAGAGCAGGGAGATGCCCTTTTCGAGTTTCTTAGGATACGAATGTCATTTGTTGTCAATACGCCGCTTGCGTTGCGTTTGTCTCTCGAATATTCCTTTTGCTTCCTATTTCCTATTTGTGTTTGTCTCTCTTGTAGCACCCCTTTTTCCGCTTTTTGTTTTTGTTTTCAAGCGATTACACGACTACAACAATGAATTGTACGCGGACTTTGAAATATCATAACTTTGCGTACGAACCTCCGAATTACATGATTTATTTCACATTTTCTTCCTCTTTTCAAGATAAACGATGCTCTAGGATGCGAAAGGCAGCTGGGTCCCGTTTTTTATCTAAAAATCCTTTATTTAGGTCGATACGTTGGATTTTTAAAGCTGGGAGATGCCCTTTTAGAGTTTTTACGATACGAATGTCATTTCTTATCAATAAGCCCCTTACGTTGCGTTTGTCTTTCAGGTATTCGTTTCGCTTCCTATTTTCTATTTGCGTTTGTCTCTCGTGTTGCACTCCTTTTTCTCTTTTTATTTTTGTTTTCAAGTGATTGGACGACTACAACAATGAATTTAACGACCAGCTTTGAAATACAAAAACTTTGCGTACGAAGCTCCGAACTACATGATTTCTTTCACATTTTATTCTTGTTTTCACTATAAACGATGCCGCGGGCAGCCCGCCCCATTTTCGAGCCCAAATTCCTTTATTTCGGTCGATACTTTAAATTTTTAGAGCTGGGAGATGCCATTTCGAATATCTTAGGATATGAATGTCATTTCTTTTCAATTTGCCGTTTGCGTTGCGTTTGTCTCTCGGATATTCCTCACTAGATTGCCCCCTTCTCTTTCTAGTTCAAGTTTGAATTCAAAACCGAAGTTGTTGAGAAAAAAGGAGCCCGCGCAAGCTCATGCTCTACCCAATCGGGTATCCATCAACCCGAGCGGGTTAAGGTATTAGCTCGAGCGGGGTCGATGTAATTGACCTACCCGATCGGGTTCTCTTCCGGCCTGAGTCATGTGAATTTTTCTGGAACTTCTGCGGAACTTCAACCCGAGCAGTGCCTCTTCCAAGCCCGAGCGAGCTGCGTTTACTTGCTCCGCTCCTTTCGCTCGATGCTCGGGTGTTCCATTTGGTTGTGTGGCCGTGCACATATTGTATCTTATCACGGTTTCGAGGTGGATTTGCCGTAATCACTCGTGTTTGTTTTATGTCTTCGTTTCCTACACAAAACACGAAATGGTAGATGAAATCCACGAATATACTCAATAACTCGGTAAAGTCCATGAAATCTAATCAAAACTAAACCTATGAATCATGAAAATACTATGATGGATTACATGTTATCACCTCACAAGCCCATGGACCACACAAAGACCCATCAAGAGGAAGTGTCTTGGATTTGTGTCATTCAAATTCAAATTTGAATTCAAATTGTACCAAGAACACCTATAATTTAGGGCTTATTTCGTGCATTGTCAGTAGTAATAAAATCTATGAAGATTAGTGGTCAATAAGAGTCTTAGACTTTTGAATAGGAGTGTAATGTGGGAAGTTTGTTTTGGCCTTCTTTCTTTTTAAGGAGGCACGCATGAATAATAAAAATAAGTCATTTTCGAACCCAATTACAGACCAAACGAGCTTAGCTCATTGTTATTTAGATTGAGAGATTCATCTCACATAAATCGTTCAAGTCCGGGACTTACTCCATTCAACTTTTGAAGTAACGAACCACGGTTGCTTGTGGCGTCTTATATCGTCCTAAGAGTTCTAGAGCTGCATATGCTCAAGGGTTTTGGACGGTCTCACTGAGGTTTGGGCCAATGATCTTCAGCACGTATCCGTCTACGGTTTCGAAGGCATCCATCTGCACAACTGAATGAAACACACGACCCAGCCGTGCATCACAATACACCGCTTGTGTTGCGTTTGTCTCTATGATATTCATTTTGCTTCCTATTTCCTATTTGTGTTTGTCTCTCATGTTGCACCCCTTTTTTCGCTTTTTGTTTTTGTTTTCACGTGATTAGATGACTACAAAAATGAATTGTACGATAGGCTTTGAAAAACAATAACTTTGCGTACGAAGCTCCAAATTACATGACTGTTTTCACATTTTATTCCTCTTTTCAAGCTAAACGATGCTGCGGGTTACTGAAGGCAACCCGACCCCATTTTCGAGCTCAAAATCCTCTATTTAGGTTGATACTTTGGATTTTTAGAGCCAGGAGATGCCCTTTTCTTGTTTCTTAGGATACAAATGTCATTTCTTGTCAATACGCCGCTTGCGTTGCGTTTGTCTCTATGATATTCCTTTTGGATTTTTAGAGCTGGGAGATACCCTTTTCGAGTTTCTTAGGATACGAATGTCATTTCTTGTTAGTATGCCGCTTCTGTTGCGTTTGTCTCTCAGATATTCCTTTTGCTTCCTATTTCCTATTTGCGTTTGTCTCTCGTGTTGCACCCATTTTGTGTTTTTTTTGTTTTCGCGTGATTAGACAACTACAATAATGAATTCTACGACGGGCTTGGAAATACCATAACTTTGCGTACAAAGCTCCAAATTACATGATGCCAGGGGTTTCTGAAGGCAGCCTGACCCCATTTTTCGAGCTCCAAATCCTTTATTTAGGTCGATACGTTGGTTTTTAGAGCCGAGAGATGCCCATTTTGAGTTTCTTAGGATACGAATGTCATTTCTTGTCAATACGCCACTTGTGTTGCCTTTTTCTCTCGAATATTCCTTTTTCTTCATATTTCCTATTTGCGTTTGTCACTCGTGTTGCACCCCTTTTCCGCTTTTTGTTTTTTTCACGTGATTAGACGATTACATTAATGAATTGTGCGACGGGCTTTGAAATACCATAACTTTGCGTACAAAGCTCCAAATTACATGATGCCAGGGGTTTCTGAAGGCAGCCTGACCCCATTTTTCGAGCTCCAAATCCTTTATTTAGGTCGATACGTTGGTTTTTAGAGCCGAGAGATGCCCTTTTCGAGTTTCTTAGGATACCAATGTCTTTTCTTGTCAATACGCCGCTTGAATTTCGTTTGTCTCTCGGATATTCCTTTTGCTTCCTATTTCATATTTGCTTTGTCTCTCATGTTACAACCCATTTCCGCTTTTTGTTTTTGTTTTAACGTGATTAAACGACTACGTTAATGAATTGTATGACGGGCTTTGAGATACGATAACTTTGCATACGAAGCTCCGAATTACATGATTGTTTTCACATTTTATTCCTCTTTTTGAGATGTTGTATGACGGGCTTTGAGATACGATAACTTTGCATACGAAGCTCCGAATTACATGATTGTTTTCACATTTTATTCCTCTTTTTGAGATAAACGATACCAAGGGGTGCTGAAGGCATCCCGACCCCGTTTCCGAGCTCAAAATCCTTTATTTAGGTCGATACATTGGATTTTTAGAGTCGGGAGATGCCCATTTTGAGTTTCTTAGGATACGAATGTCATTTCTTGTCAATACGCCACTTGTGTTGCCTTTTTCTCTCGAATATTCCTTTTTCTTCATATTTCCTATTTGCGTTTGTCACTCGTGTTGCACCCCTTTTTCGCTTTTTGTTTTTTTTCATGTGATTAGACGATTACATTAATGAATTGTGCGACGGGCTTTGAAATACCATTACTTTGCGTAAGAAACTCCGAACTACATCGTTCATTTCACATTTTGCTCCTCTTTTTGAGACAAACGATGCCACGGGGTGCTGAAGGTCGCCCGACCCCGTTTCCGAATTCAAAAGCCTTTATTTAGGTCGATCTGTTGGATTTTTAGAGCTGGAAGCTGCCCCTTTCGAGTTTCTTAGGCTACGAATGTCATTTCTTGTCAATACGCCTCTTGCGTTGCGTTTGTCTCACGAATATTCCTTTTGCTTCCTATTTCATATTTGCGTTTGTCTCCCGTGTTACACCCATTTTCTGCTTTACGTTATTGTTTTCACGTGATTAGACGACTACATTAATGAATTGTATGATGGGCTTTGAAATCCCATAACGTTGCGTAAAAAGCTCTGAATTACATGATTCATTTCACATTTTATTCCTCTTTTCGAGAGAAACTATGCTGCAGGGTGCTGAAGGCAGCCCGACCCCGTTTCCAAGTTAAGAATCCTTTATTTACACCGAGACGTTGGATTTTTAGAGCTAGAAGCTGCCCTTTACGAGTTTCTTAGGATACTAATGTCATTTCTTGTCATTACGCCGCTTGTGTTGCGTTTGTCTCTCGGATATTCCTTATGCTTCCTATTTCCTATTTCCGTTTGTTTCTCGTGGTGCATCGCTTTTCCGCTTTTTGTTTTTGTTTCCATGTGATTAGACGACTATAACATTGAATTGTATGACGGGCTTTGAAATACCATAAATTTGCGTACGAAGCTCGAAATTACATGATTTTTTTCACATGTTATTCCTCTTTTTGAGATAAACGATGCCGCGGAATGGGGAAGGCAGCCCGACTCCATTTTTGAGCTCAAAATTCTTTAATTAGGTCGATACGTTGGCTTTTTAGAGCCGGGAGATGCCCTTTTTGAGTTTCTTAGGGTACAAATGTCATTTCTTGTCAATACGCCGCTTGCGTTGCGTTTGTCTCTCGGATATTCCTTTTGCTTCCTATTTCCTATTTTCGTTTGTCTTTCGTGTTGCACCCCTTTTCCGCTTTTTGTTTTTGCTTTCAAGTGATTAGACAACTCCATTAATGAATTGTACGACGGGCATTGAAAAACATAACTTTGCGTAACAAGCTCAAAATTACATGATTGTTTTCATATTTTATTCCTCTTTTAAGATAAACGATGCCGCAAGGTGCTGAAGGCAGCCCGACCCCGTTTCTAAGTTAAAAATCCTTTATTTAGGTCGATACATTGGATTTTTAGAGCCGGAACCCTTTCCAAATTTCTTAGGCTACAAATGTCATTTCTTGTCAATACGCAGCTTGCATTGCATTTGTCTCTCGAATATTCCTTTTGCTTCCTATTTCCTATTTTTGTTTATCTCTCGTTTTGCACCGCTTTTCTGCTCTTTCTTTTTGTTTTCATGTGATTAGATGACTACATTAATGAATTGTACGATGGGCTTTCAAATACTATAACATTGCATACGATGCTCCGAATTACATGATTCTTTTCACATTTTACTCGTCTTTTCGGGATAACTGATGCTGCGGGATGTTGAAGGCAGCCCAACCCCGTTTTCGAGTTCTAAATCCTTTGTTTAGGTCGATACATTGGATTTTTAGAGGCAGGAGATGCCCTTTTTGAGTTTCTTAGGATACCAATGTCTTTTCTTGTCAATACGCCGCTTGAATTTCGTTTGTCTCTCGGATATTCCTTTTGCTTCCTATTTCATATTTGCTTTGTCTCTCGTGTTACAACCCATTTCCGCTTTTTGTTTTTGTTTTAACGTGATTAGATGACTACATTAATGAATTGTATGACGGGCTTTGAAATACGATAACTTTGCATACGAAGCTCCGAATTACATGATTTTTTTCACATTTTATTCCTCTTTTCAAGATAAACGATACCATGGGGTGCTGAAGGCATCCCGACCCCATTTCTGAGCTCAAAATCCTTTATTTAGGTCGATACATTTCATTTTTAGAGTCGGGAGATGCCCATTTCGAGTTTCGTAGGATACGAATGTCATTTCTTGTCAATACGCCGCTTGCGTTGCATTTGTCTCTCGGATATTCCTTTTGCTTCCTATTTCTTATTTTCGTTTGTCTCTCGTGTTGCACCCCTCTTCTGCTTTTTGTTTTTGTTTTCACGTGATTAGAGGACTGCAACAATGAATTGTACGACGGTCTTTGAAAACCCATAACTTTGGTTATGAAGTTCTGAATTACATTATTCTTTTCATATTTTACTCCTCATTTCGAGATAAACGATGCCGCGGGATGCCTAGGGCAGCCTGACTCCGTTTTTGCGCTCAGAATCCTTTATTTAGGTCGTTAGATTGGATTTTTAAAGCCGATATATGCTCTTTTCGAGTTTCTTAGGATACGAATGTCATTTCTTGTCAATAAGCTACTTGCATTGCGTTTGTCACTCGAATATTCCTTTTGCTTTTTATTTCCTATTTGTGTTTGTCTCTCGTGTTGCACCCATTTTCCGCTTTTTGTTTTGTTTTTACGTGATTAGAGGACTACATAAATGAATTATACGACGGGCTTTGAAATATCAAAACTTTCCGTACAAAGCTACGAATTACATGAGTTTTTTCACATTTTATTCATTTTTTCGAGGTAAACGATGCCGCGGGCTGCTTAAGGCAGCCCGACCCCATTTTCGAGATCAAAATCCTTTATTTATGTCTATACGTTTGATTTTTAGAGCCGGGGGATGCCCTTTTCGAGTTTCTTAGGATACGAATATCATTTCTTGTCAATACGCCACTTGTGTTGCCTTTTTCTCTCGAATATTCCTTTTTCTTCCGATTTCCTATTTGTGTTTGTCACTGGTGTTGCACCCCTTTTCCGCTTTTTGTTTTTTTTTTGTCACGTGATTAGACGATTACATTAATGAATTGTGCGACGGGCATTGAAATACCATTAGTTTGCGTAAGAAGCTCCGAACTACATGATTCATTTCACATTTTATTCCTCTTTTTGAGACAAACGATGCCACGGGGTGCTGAAGGCAGCCCGGCCCCGTTTCCGAATTAAAAAGCCTATATTTAGGTCGATACGTTGGATTTTTAGAGCTGGAAGCTGCCCCTTTCGAGTTTCTTACGCTACGAATTTTATTTGTTGTCAATACGCCTCTTGCGTTGCGTTTGTCTCACGGATATTCCTTTTGCTTCCTATTTCATATTTGCGTTTGTCTCCCGTGTTACACCCATTTTCCGCTTTTTGTTTTTGTTTTCACGTGATTAGACGACTACATTAATGAATTGAATGATGGGCTTTGAAATACCATATCTTTGCGTAAAAAGCTCCAAATTACATGATTCTTTCACATTTTGTTCCTCTTTTCGAAAGAAACGATGCTGCAGGGTGCTGAAGGCAGCCTGACCCCGTTTCCAAGTTAAATACCCTTTATTTAGGTCGATACGTTGGATTTTTAGAGCTGGAAGCAGCCCTTTACGAGTTTCTTAGGATACTAATGTCATTTCTTGTCATTACGCCGCTTGTGTTGCGTTTGTCTATCGGATATTCCTTATGCTTCCTATTTCCTATTTGCGTTTGTTTCTCGTGGTGCATCGCTTTTCCGCTTTTTGTTTTTGTTTCCATGTGATTAGATGACTCTAACAATGAATTGTATGACGGGCTTCGAAATACCATAAATTTGCGTACGAAGCTCGGAATTACATGATTTTTTCACATTTTATTCCTCTTTTTGAGATAAACGATGCCGCGGGATGCTGAAGGCAGCCCGACTCCTTTTTTGAGCTCAAAATTCTTTATTTAGGTCCATACGTTGGCTTTTTAGAGCCGGGAGATGCCCTTTTAAGTTTCTTAGGATACAAATGTCATTTCTTGTCAATAAGCCGCTTGCGTTGCATTTGTCTCTCGGATATTCCTTTTGCTTCCTATTTCCTATTTTCGTTTCTCTCTCGTTTTGCACCCCTTTTCCACTTATTCTTTTTGTTTTCACGTGATTAGATGACTACATTAATGAATTGTACGACGGGCTTTCAAATACTATAACATTGCATACGATGCTCCGAGTTACATGATTCTTTTCACATTTTACTCCTCTTATCGAGATAAACGATGCCGCGGGATGCTGAAGGCAGCCCAACATCGTTTTCGAGTTCTAAATCCTTTATTTAGGTCGATACATTGCATTTTTAGAGGCGGGATATACCCTTTTCGAGTTTGTTACGATACCAATGTCTTTTCTTGTCAATACGTCGCTTGAATTTCGTTTGTCTCTCAGATATTCCTTTTGCTTCCTATTTCATATTTGCTTTGTCTCTCGTGTTACAACCCATTTCCGCTTTTTTTTTTGTTTTAACGTGGTTAGACGACTACATTAATGAATTGTATGACGGGCTTTGAAATACGATAACTTTGCATACGAAGCTCTGAATTACATGATTTTTTTCACATTTTATTCCTCTTTTCGAGATAAACGATACCAAGGGGTGCTGAAGGCATCCCGACCCCGTTTCTGAGCTCAAAATCCTTTATTTAGGTCGATACATTGGATTTTTCGAGTCGGGAGATGCCCATTTCGGGTTTCTTAGGATACGAATATCATTTCTTGTCAATACACCGCTTGCGTTGCATTTGTCTCTTGCATATTCCTTTTGCTTCCTATTTCTTATGTTCGTTTGTCTCTCATGTTGCACCCATGTTCTGCTTTTTGTTTTTGTTTTCATGTGATTAGAGGACTACAACAATGAATTGTACGACGTTGGATTTTTTTAACAAGGAGGTGCCTTTTTTGAGTTTCTTAGGATACAGATGTCATTTCTTGTCAATATGTCGCTTGCGTTGCATTTGTCTCTCGGATATTCCTTTTGTTTCCTATTTCCTATTTGCATTTGTCTCTCGTGTTGCACCTCTTTTTCGCTTTTTGTTTTTGTTGTCACGTGATTAGACGACTACAAGAATGAATTGTACGATGGGCTTTGAAATACCATAACTTTGCATACGAAGCTCCGAATTTCATGATTTTTTTCACATTATATTCCTCTTTTCGAGATAAACGATGCCTGAGGATGCCGAAGTCAGCCCGAACCCATTTTCGAGCTCAAAATATTTATTTCGGTCGATACGTTGGATTTTTAGAGCCGGGAGATGCCCTTTTCGTGTTTCTTCGGATACGAATGTCATTTCTTGTCAATACCTCTTGTGTTGCGTTTGTGTCTCGGATATTCCTTTCGCTTCCTATTTCCTATTTGCATTTTTCTCTCAAGTTGCACCCCTTTTCCGCTTTTTGTTTTTGTTTTTACGTGATTAGACGACTAGAACAAGAATTGTACGACGGGCTTTGAAATACCATAACTTTGCGTACAAAGTTCGAATTACATGATTTTTTCACACTTCATTCCTCTTTTCGAGATAAACAATGCCCCGGGATGCTGAAGGCAGCCCGACACTAGTTCCGAGTTTAAAATCCTTTATTTAGGTTGATACGTTGGAATTTTAGAGCTCGAAGCTGCCTTTTCAAGTTCCTTAGGATACCAATATCATTTCTTGTCATCACGCCAGTTCCTTTGCATTTGTCTCTAGGATATTCCTTTCGATTCCTATTTCCTATTTGTGTATGTCTCCCGTGTTGCACCCCTTTTTTCCAGTTTTTTTTGTTTTCACGTGATTAGACGACTACAACAATGAATTGTACAATGGGCTTTAAAATAACATAACTTTGCGTACGAAGCTCCGAATTATAAGATTTTTTTTCAAATTTTATTCCTCTTTTTCGAGATAAAAGATGTCGCGGGTTGCCGGGAGATGCCCTTTTTGAGTTCAAAATCCTTTATTTATGTTGATACGCTATATTCTTTGAGCCGGGAAGTGCCCTTTTCGAGTTTCTTATGATACAAATGTCATTTCTTGTCAATACGCCGCTTGCATTGCATTTGTCTCTCATATATTCCTTTTGCTTCCTATTTCCTATTTGCATTTGTCTCTCGTGCTGCACCCCTTTTCCTCTTTTTGTTTTTGTTTTCACGTGATTAGACGACTACAACAATGAATTGTACAACAGACTTTGAAATACAATAACTTTGTGTACGAAGCTTCGAATTATATGATTTTTTCCACATTTTATTCTTCTTTTCGAGGTAAACGATGCCCCTAGTTGCTGTAGGCAGCCCAACCCCGTCTTTGAGCTCAAAATCCTTTATTTAGGTCGATACGTTGGATTTTTAGAGTCAGGAGATGCCCTTTTCGAGTTTCTTAGGATACGAA
>CM071875.1:15249473-15266968 GCA_036759665.1 Gynandropsis gynandra
GGATACGAATGTCATTTCTTCTCAATACGCCGCTTGCGTTGCGTTTGTCTCTCAGATATTCCTTTCGCTTCCTATTTCCTATTTGCGTTTGTCTCTCGTGTTGCCCTCCTTTTCCGCTTTTTGTTTTTTTTTTTCACGTGATTAGACGACTAAAACAATGAATTGTACGACGGGCTTTGAAATACCATAACTTTGCATACGAAGCTCCGAATTACATGATTGTTTTCAGAATTTATTCCTATTTTCGAGATAAACCATGCCGTGGGTTGCTGGTGACAGCCCGACCCCGTTTTCAAGCTCAAAATGCTTTACTTAGGTTGATACGATTGATTTTTAGAGCCGGAAGATGCCCTTTTCGATATTTTTTAGGATACAAATGTCATTTCTTGTCAATACGCCGCTGGTGTTGCGTTTATCTCTTTGATATTCCTTTGCTTCCTATTCCCAATTTACATTTATCTCTCGTGTTGAATCCCTTTTCCGCTTTTTGTTTTTGTTTTCACGTGATTAGACGACTATAACAATGAATTGTACAACAGGCTTTGAAATACCATAACTTTTCGTACAAAGCTCCCAATTACATGATTTGTTTCACATTTTATTCCTCTTTTTGAGATAAACCATGCCGCGGGTAGCTGATGGCAGCTCGACCCCGTTTTCGAGCTCAAAATACTTTATTTAGATTACATGATTTATTCACATTTTATTCCTCTTTTCGAGATAAACGATACCGCGGGTTGCTGTTGGCAGCCCAACCCCATTTTTTAGCTCAAAATCCTTTAATTAGGTCGATACGATGGATTTTTAGAGCCGGGGATGCCTTTTTTAGTTTTTTAGATACGAATGTCATTTCTTGTCAATATGCCGCTTGCGTTGCGTTTGTCTCTAAGATATTCCTTTTGCTTCCTATTGCTATTTGCATTTGTCTCTCGTGTTGCACCCCTTTTCCTCTTTTTGTTTTTCTTTTGACGTGATTAGACGACTACAACAATGAATTTTACGACGGGCTTTGAAATACAATAACTTTGCGTACGAAGCTGCGAATTACGTGTTTTTTTTTCACATTTTATTCCCCTTTTCAAGATAAACGATGTTGCGGTCTGTTGAAGGCAGCCCAACCCCATTTTCGAGCTCAAAATCCTTTATTAAGGTCGATACGTTGGAGTTTTAGAGTCGGGAGATGCCCTTTTCGAGTTTTTAGGATACAAATGTCGTTTCTTGTCAATACGCCGCTTGCGTTGCATTTGTCTCTCGGATTTTTTTGGCTTTCTATCTCCTATTTTCATTTGTCACTTCGTTGCACCCTATTTCCGCTTTTTGTTTTTGTTTTCACGTGATTACACGACAACAACAATGAATTGTACGCCGGGCTTTGAAATACCATAACTTTGCGTACAAAGCTCTGAATTAAATGATTTTTCATATTTTATTCCTCTTTTCGATATAAACAATGTCCGGAGATGCTGAAGGCAGCCCGACACCATTTTAGTGCTCAAAATCCTTTATTTAGGTCGATACGTTGGATTTTTAGAGTGCGAAGATGCACTTTTCGCGTTTCTTAGGATACGAATGTCATTTCTTGTCAATACGCCGCTTGCGTTGCCTTTGTCTCTCGGATATTACTTTTTATTCTTGTTTCCTATTTGCGTTTGTCTCTCGTGTTGCACCCCTTTTCCGCTTATTTTTGTTTTCACATGATTAGATGACTACAATAATAATTGTACGACGGGCTTTGAAATACCATAACTTTGCGTATGAAGCTCCGAATTACATGATGTTTTTCACATTTAATTCCTCTTTTGGAGATAAAAAAATCCCCCGAGATTCTGAACTCAGCCCGACTCCGTTTTCAAGCTCAAAATCCTTTATTTAGGTCAATACGTTGGATTCTTAGAGCTGGGAGATGCCCTTTTCGAGTTTCTTAGGATACGAATATCATTTCTTGTCAATCTGCCGCTTGCGTTGCGTTTGTCTCTCGTATTGCACCGCTTTTCTGCTTTTTGTTTCTGTTTTCACGTGATTAGACGACTACAACAATGAATTGTACGACGGGCTTTGAAATACCATAACTTTGCATAAGAAGCTCCGAACTACATGATTTGTTTTCACATTTTATTCCTCTTTTCGAGATAATTGATACCGCAGGTTGCTGAAGGCAGCGAGACCCCGTTTTTAAGTTAAAAATCCATACGCATGTGATTTCTTATCAATACGTCGCTTGCGTTGCGTTTGTCTCTCGAATATTCCTTTTGCTTCCTATTTCCTATTTGTGTTTGTCTCTCTTGTAGCACCCCTTTTTCCGCTTTTTGTTTTTGTTTTCAAGCGATTACACCACTACAACAATGAATTGTACGCGAACTTTGAAATATCATAACTTTGCGTACGAACCTCCGAATTACATGATTTATTTCACATTTTCTTCCTCTTTTCAAGATAAACGATGCCGCAAGATGCTGAAGGCAGCCCGACCCCATTTTCGAGCTCAAAATCTTTTATTTAGGTCCATACAATTGATATTTAGAGCCGAGAGATGCCCTTTACGAATTTCTTAGGATACAAATGTCATTTCTTGTCAATACACCGCTTGTATTGCGTTTGTCTCTCGAATATTCCTTTTTCTTCCTATTTCCTATTTGCGTTTGTCTCTCGTGTTGCACCCCTTCTCCACTTTTCTTTTGTTTTCATGTGATTAGACGACTAAAACAATGAATTGTACGACGTGCTTTGAAATACCATAACTTTGCGTACGAAGCTCCTAATGACATTATTTTTATTTACATTTTATGCCTCTTTTTCAGATAAAAGATGCCTTGGGATTCGGCCCGCGCAAGCTCATGCTCTACCCAATCGGGTATCCATCAACCCGAGCGGGTTAAGGTATTAGCTCGAGCGGGGTCGATGTAATTGACCTACCCGATCGGGTTCTCTTCCAGCCTGAGTCATGTGAATTTTTCTGGAACTTCTGCGGAACTTCAACCCGAGCAGTGCCTCTTCCAAGCCCGAGCGAGCTGTGTTTACTTGCTCCGCTCCTTTCGCTCGATGCTCGGGTGTTCCATTTGGTTCTGTGGCCGTGCACATATTGTATCTTATCACGGTTTCGAGGTGGATTTGCCGTAATCACTCGTGTTTGTTTTATGTCTTCGTTTCCTACACAAAACACGAAATGGTAGATGAAATCCACGAATATACTCAATAACTCGGTAAAGTCCAAGAAATCTAATCAAAACTAAACCTAGGAATCATGAAAATACTATGACGGATTACATGTTATCAGCTATGATGGATTACATGTTATCACCTCACAAGCCCATGGACCACACAAAGACCCATCAAGAGGAAGTGTCTTGGATTTGTGTCATTCAAATTCAAATTTGAATTCAAATTGTACCAAGAACACCTATAATTTAGGGCTTATTTCGTGCATTGTCAGTAGTAATAAAATCTATGAAGATTAGTGGTCAATAAGAGTCTTAGACTTTTGAATAGGAGTGTAATGTGGGAAGTTTGTTTTGGCCTTCTTTCTTTTTAAGGAGGCATGCATGAATAATAAAAATAAGTCATTTTCGAACCCAATTACAGACCAAACGAGCTTAGCTCATTGTTATTTAGATTGAGAGATTCATCTCACATAAATCGTTCAAGTTCGGGACTTACTCCATTCAACTTTTGAAGTAACGAACCACGGTTGCTTGTGGCGTCTTATATCGTCCTAAGAGTTCTACAGCTGCATATGCTCAAGGGTTTTGGACGGTCTCACTGAGGTTTGGGCCAATGATCTTCAGCACGTATCCGTCTACGGTTTCGAAGGCATCCATCTGCACAACTGAATGAAACGCACGACCCAGCCGTGCATCACAATACACCGCTTGTGTTGCGTTTGTCTCTATGATATTCATTTTGCTTCCTATTTCCTATTTGTGTTTGTCTCTCATGTTGCACCCCTTTTTTCGCTTTTTGTTTTTGTTTTCACGTGATTAGATGACTACAAAAATGAATTGTACGATAGGCTTTGAAAAACAATAACTTTGCGTACGAAGCTCCAAATTACATGACTGTTTTCACATTTTATTCCTCTTTTCAAGCTAAACGATGCTGCGGGTTACTGAAGGCAACCCGACCCCATTTTCGAGCTCAAAATCCTCTATTTAGGTTGATACTTTGGATTTTTAGAGCCAGGAGATGCCCTTTTCTTGTTTCTTTTTGGCGCCGTTGCCGGGGACTAATTTTCTTGTTTCTTAGGATACAAATGTCATTTCTTGTCAATACGCCGCTTGCGTTGCGTTTGTCTCTATGATATTCCTTTTGCTTCCTATTTCCTATTTGCGTTTGTCTCTCGTGTTGCACCCCTTCTCCGCTTTTTGTTTTTGTATTAACGTGATTAGACGACTACAACAATGAATTGTACGATCGGCTTGGAAATACCATAACTTTGCATACAATGCTCGGAATTACATTATTTTTTTTCATATTTTTTTCCGCTTTTCGAGCTGAACGATGCCACGGGTTGCGGAACGCTACCTGACCCCGTTTTTTAGCTCAAAATCCTTAATTTAGGTTGATATATTGGATTTTAGAGCTGGGAGATACCCTTTTCGAGTTTCTTAGGATACGAATGTCATTTCTTGTTAGTATGCCGCTTCTGTTGCGTTTGTCTCTCAGATATTCCTTTTGCTTCCTATTTCCTATTTTGCGTTTGTCTCTCGTGTTGCACCCATTTTGTGCTTTTTTTTGTTTTCGCGTGATTAGACAACTACAATAATGAATTCTACGACGGGCTTGGAAATACCATAACTTTGCGTACAAAGCTCCAAATTACAAGATTTTTTTTCAAATCCTTTATTTAGGTCGATATCTTGGATTTTTAGAGCCTAGGAATGCCCTTTTTGAGTTTCTTAGGATATGAATGTCATTTCTTGTCAATCACCTCATGCGTTACGTTTGTCTCTCAGATATTCCTTCCGCTTCCCATTTCGTATTTGCGTTTGTCTCTCCAGTTGCACCCCTTTTCCGCTTTTTGTTTTTGTTTTCACGTGATTAGACGACTACAACACGAATTGTACGTCGGGCTTTGATACACCATAACATTGCGTACGAAGCTCCGAATTACATGATTTTTTTACATTTTATTCCTCTTTCCGAGATAAACAAATGCCTCGGGATGCTGAATGTTGCCCGACTCCTTTTTTGAGCTCAAAATCCTTTATTTATGTCCATATGTTTGATTTTTAGTGCTGGGAGCTGCCCTTTTCGAGTTTCTTAGGATACGAATGTCATTTCTTCTCAATACGCCGCTTGCGTTGCGTTTGTCTCTCAGATATTCCTTTCGCTTCCTATTTCCTATTTGCGTTTGTCTCTCGTGTTGCACCGCTTTTCAGATTTTTGTTATTGTTTCCACGTTTTTAGATGACTAACACAAAGAATTGCACGACGGGATTTGAAATACCATAACTTTGCATACGAAGCTCCGAATTACATAATTTGTTTCACATTTTATTCCTTTTTTCGAGATAAACAATGCCGTAGGTTTCTCAAGGCAGCCATACCCCATTTCGAGCTCAAAATCCTTTATTTAGGTCAATACGTTGGATTTTTAAAGCCGGGTGTGCCCTTTTCTAGTTTCTTAGGATACAAATGTCATTTCTTGTCAATAGGCCGCTTACGTTGCGTTTGTCTCTCGGATATTCCTTTTGCTTCCTATTTCCAATTTACATTTATCTCTCGTGTTGAATCCCTTTTCCGCTTTTTGTTTTTGTTTTCACGTGATTAGATGACTATAACAATGAATTGTACAACGGGCTCTAAAATACCATAACTTTGCGTACGAAGCTCCAAATTACATGATTTATTCACATTTTATTCCTCTTTTCGAGATAAACGATACCGCGGGTTGCTGTTGGCAGCCCAACCCCATTTTTTAGCTCAAAATCCTTTAATTAGGTCGATACGATGGATTTTTAGAGCCGGGGATGCCTTTTTTAGTTTTTTAGATACGAATGTCATTTCTTGTCAATATGCCGCTTGCATTGCGTTTGTCTCTAAGATATTCCTTTTGCTTCCTATTGCTATTTGCATTTGTCTCTCGTTTTGCACCCCTTTTCCTCTTTTTGTTTTTCTTTTGACGTGATTAGACGACTACAACAATGAATTTTACGACGGGCTTTGAAATACAATAACTTTGCGTACGAAGCTGCGAATTACGTGTTTTTTTTTCACATTTTATTCCCCTTTTCAAGATAAACGATGTTGCGGGCTGTTGAAGGCAGCCCAACCCCATTTTCGAGCTCAAAATCCTTTATTAAGGTCGATACGTTGGAGTTTTAGAGTCGGGAGATGCCCTTTTCGAGTTTTTAGGATACAAATGTCGTTTCTTGTCAATACGCCGCTTGCGTTGCATTTGTCTCTCGGATTTTTTTGGCTTTCTATCTCCTATTTTCATTTGTCACTTCGTTGCACCCTATTTCCGCTTTTTGTTTTTCTTTTCACGTGATTACACGACAACAACAATGAATTGTACGCCGGGCTTTGAAATACCATAACTTTGCGTACAAAGCTCTGAGTTAAATGATTTTTCATATTTTATTCCTCTTTTCGATATAAACAATGTCCGGATATGCTGAAGGCAGCCCGACACCATTTTAGTGCTCAAAATCCTTTATTTAGGTCGATACATTGGATTTTTAGAATGCGAAGATGCACTTTTCGCGTTTCTTAGGATACGAATGTCATTTCTTGTCAATACGCCGCTTGCGTTGCCTTTGTCTCTCGGATATTACTTTTTATTCTTGTTTCCTATTTGCGTTTGTCTCTCGTGTTGCACCCCTTTTCCGCTTATTTTTTGTTTTCACATGATTAGATGACTACAATAATAATTGTACGACGGGCTTTGAAATACCATAACTTTGTGTATGAAGCTCCGAATTACATGATGTTTTTCACATTTAATTCCTCTTTTGGAGATAAAAAAATCCCCCGAGATTCTGAACTCAGCCCGACTCCGTTTTCAAGCTCAAAATCCTTTATTTAGGTCAATACGTTGGATTCTTAGAGCTGGGAGATGCCCTTTTCGAGTTTCTTAGGATACGAATATCATTTCTTGTCAATCTGCCGCTTGCGTTGCGTTTGTCTCTCGTATTGCACCGCTTTTCTGCTTTTTGTTTCTGTTTTCACGTGATTAGACGACTACAACAATGAATTGTACGACGGGCTTTGAAATACCATAACTTTGCATAAGAAGCTCCGAACTACATGATTTGTTTTCACATTTTATTCCTCTTTTCGAGATAATTGATACCGCAGGTTGCTGAAGGCAGCGAGACCCCGTTTTTAAGTTAAAAATCCATACGCATGTGATTTCTTATCAATACGTCGCTTGCGTTGCGTTTGTCTCTCGGATATTCCGTTTGCTTCCTATATTCTAGTTGCCTTTGTCTCTCGTGTTGCATCCCTTTTCCGCTTTTTGTGTATGTTTTCACGTGATTAGACGACTACAACAATGAATTGTACGACGGGGTTTGAAATACCATAACTTTGCGTACGAAGCTCCGAATTACAGGATTTTTTTTCACATTTTATTCCTCTTTTCAAGATAAACGATGCCGCAAGATGCTGAAGGCAGCCCGACCCCATTTTCGAGCTCAAAATCTTTTATTTAGGTCCATACAATTGATATTTAGAGCCGAGAGATGCCCTTTACGAATTTCTTAGGATACAAATGTCATTTCTTGTCAATACACCGCTTGTATTGCGTTTGTCTCTCGAATATTCCTTTTTCTTCCTATTTCCTATTTGCGTTTGTCTCTCGTGTTGCACCCCTTCTCCACTTTTCTTTTGTTTTCATGTGATTAGACGACTAAAACAATGAATTGTACGACGTGCTTTGAAATACCATAACTTTGCGTACGAAGCTCCTAATGACATTATTTTTATTTACATTTTATGCCTCTTTTTCAGATAAAAGATGCCTTGGGATTCTGAAGGCAGCCCGACCCCGTTTTCTAGCTCAAAATCCTTTATTTAGGTTGATACGTTACATTTGTAAAGCCGAGAGATGCCCTTTTCGAGTTTCTTAGGATACGAATGCCATTTCTTGTCAATACGCTGCTTGCGTTGCGTTTGACTCTCAGATATTCTTTTTGCTTCCTATTTCCTATTTGCGTTTGTCTCTCGTGTTGCACCCCTTTTATACTTTTTGTTTTCGTTTTCACCAGATTAGACTACTACAACATCCCGCAAAATTGTACGACAGGCTTTGAAATACCATAAGTTTGCGTACAAAGCTCCGAATTACATGATTTTTTTCGCATTTTATTCCTCTTTTAGAGATAAACGAAGCTGGGTGATGTCGGTTAATCTAAAGTAATAATATAGCTAGATTAACGCTTCCGCAAGAATACGGATCGTATAGTACCAGGGTCGAACACAAGGAATTGATGCAACTCTAAAGTTATTAGACTAATTGATAAGACGTGTGAAATCAGTGAATGTTGGGAATGCAAAT
This sequence comes from Gynandropsis gynandra, assembly GCA_036759665.1. NCBI lineage: Eukaryota > Viridiplantae > Streptophyta > Magnoliopsida > Brassicales > Cleomaceae > Gynandropsis > Gynandropsis gynandra. The sequence goes on from CM071875.1 coordinate 15,257,971, forward strand.
GCAACTAAATTAAACTACTTAACGAAATAAACTCAATGACTAACCACCATAGATCTCGAGAGTTGCACAACGATGCAACGAAGTTCTAACAAGATCATTGGTCTTAGATACTATCACGAGTTCAGGGAATTCAAGCTCTAATATAGGAACTGACTGGTGTGGACTTTTCCACTGTCTAGCATGCATATACAAATATCTCGATTGTGTATCTCACCTACTAGACACAATAAGACCGCTATCCTAATCCCTAGATTCAATCGATCGACCTGGCGTAGATTCTAAACCGATTAAATCCTAAATCATGGCTAGCTAATCCCCTGGCGTATATTCATTATACTTCTATAATCATCCATTCGAGTGGCGTACAGGAATGAGAGCATTAAAAACAACCAATCAATTTGAAAACGATGAAATACCGAATTCATTCATTCAAGTGGCGTTCAATAATAAAAGCATTAAGTACCACCAAGCATGAAGAACAAGACTTCGTTATATATTGGCAAAACTCTCTAACCCATGGATGTAGATCTACTCAGACATGAACACAGCAAAAGAAACACAAGAGATAACTAAATTCGACATTGATAGAGAATGAGATCCCTCCCTATTCATATACCGACGTATTTAATAGTTCCTCTACGCTCCTGATCCTTTGTTCCATCTTTTTCTTCCTTTCTCAATGTCCCTCAATGTCTTTGAATGTTCCCTTTCGTGTCTGGTTCGTATCCTAGCTCTAGAAGGCTTCTTTTTTCATTAATTGCCCTTTCAAACCTTCAAAGGAGTTAGTTCCGGATTTGGCAGCCCATGCGGGTACAGGAGGAGCCCGGTCGTGCACGACCTCTGCCCGATCATGCACCATTGACAGCCCGAGCAGGCACCCATGCCTGTGCCTGTGCTTTACCAGCCCGAGTCGGGCTTGGTCACGGGGAATTTCAGTGCCAATTGGAGCCCGAGCGGACACCCTTTTGCAGCCCGAGCGGGCATACTTGCCCGAGCGTGTTCTTCATGTGCCCGAGTCGTGTATGGCTACGGGGATTTTCAGCCTCAATTTCACAACTTGTGCCCGAGCGGGTCCTCTCTATGCCCTCGTGCAGCACCTATTTTGCTGTTTCTGCTCCTTTCGCTCGGTGTTTGAGTGTTCGCTTTGAATCCGTGGCCTTGCACATGTTGTACGTTGTCATTCAATCACGTTTTCGGGGTTGAATTGCCATAATCACTCGTGTTTCGCTTCATGTCTTTTTTTCATATACAAAACACGAAATGTAGATGAAGTCCTCGAATAAACTCGATAAATCGGTAAAATCTAAGCAATCTAATCAAAACTAAACCAAATAGTTGCGTCATTGAAAAACAATTTTCTCTCTTTTTTTACCGAAGAATACGCATCACTATAACCCTAAGGACGTATAATAGCGCCTCAACCCACCACTTAGACCTGAACCATCGAACTCGATGTACTCATGTCAATATAAACCTGAAATAGTTAAAAACTTTTCCAATATGACAGCGGAGTATAAGCGTGTGAAATCTAATAACTCATGAACGGTAAGATATATCAAACAAAGCAAAGATCAATCGGTATACACGGAGATATGGATACTTGGTACTGAAACGTAGGAGGTGAATGCAACTATAGATCATGGTTTCAAGCGCAACTACTCAACTAATCGGTATCGAAAAGACTTCTAAGCAAATCTAGACTATTGTTCACGATTCGACAAAGTCGCACAATAATGACTAAAGCTCGAAAATTCATGCTAGGTATCCATCCGTTTATTCCTAAAAATAGAAAGAAAATCAACATCTAATCCTAATCACATGCATGATACTCGACGAGTACTCTCCCTAGACTTGAATGAAACACCATTCCGGTGTTCAAGACCTAAGAGAATCTCGCATACCAAACAACGGGAAAATAAGGGTTGGAACGTGTGCACCTTATGAATCTTGCAATCCTGCGTTTGTGTCTCCTCCTCAAGGATGATATAGACGTCCAATAACCTGTGAAAAAGAATCACACAATCCAAAAGAAGGAATACTAACCCACCGAGTACATCAATATGAAAAGAAAAAGAATAGGTCCGAAACAAAATGAAATGAAAATGCAAAAGTCGGGTTGCCTCCAGATAAGCGCTTGTTTAAGCTTGCGAGCCTGGCCAAAACGCTCTACTCATGTGTTGGCTCCGAAAGAGCAAATTTAGCTTGAGGAAAATCTGTGTTATCCGCATTGTAGAGCTTTATGCGTTGGGCGTTCACTTTAAATGGACCATTGGTTCCTATTAGCTCGATTGCTCCATGTGGTGACATGCTCTTGATTATGAATGGCCCGGACCAGCGTGACTTGAGTTTTCCTGGAAAAAGTTTCAAACGTGAGTTGAAAACAAGTACACGATCACCTACCTCGAATGTTCGCTAGAGTATGTGTCTGTCATGCCACTTCTTCGTGCGCTCGTTGTAGATTTTTGCGTTCTCGTACGAATGGAGGCACATCTCCTCTAGATGATGAAGCTGTAGCGTCCGTTTCTCAGAGGCTGACTTGTAATCGTAGTTAAGTGCATTGATCGCCCAATACGCTCGGTATTCTAACTCGACCGGTAGATGGCATGCCTTACCGTACACTAGCTGAAACGGAGTCATTCCGATTGGCATTTTGAATGCTGTAGGATAAGCCCATAATGCATCGTCGAGTTTCAATGCCCAAAACTTCCTAGACCTACATACCGTCTTCTCCAAAATTTACTTGATCTCGGATTAGAAACTGATATGATCCCGGAGGACGCCGAAGACGCGAACAACAACACTGAGGAGGACGCGACCCGCAGAAAGGAAGAAGATGAAATCTTCGCGACCCGAGCCGCCGAGACCGTGACCCGAGACGCCATCCCTGTGACCCGTGACGCCGAAAGCGCGACTTGACACGCCATCCGTGCGACCCGAGATATCGGTTCTACGACCCGAGACGCCATTTCCGCGACCCGAGACGCGACCACCTCCAGCGCGACCCGAGACGTCACTAGGTCAAAATATGTCGGTCCCGTGACCCGAGCCCGAGCTCTAGAAGAGGATGCCTTGATCATACCCGCTGGTCCCATGACCCGAGCCAAGGCCGCGAAGCTCAAGGAAGCTATTATCGGGATCCTCACGTCTGTCCACGCTCATGAGGTGTATGCTAGTTCACGTGAAGTCACGAGCCTAAAGAACGTCATTCAAGCCGAAGCTCAACCCGCTACGTTCATTGATTAGGTAAAGTGACTCGCGTGTACTCTATTCCCCTCGTCGGTTTTGTCCCACCGGGTTTTCCGACGACGGGCCACGAGTCACTTATTTCCCGCGACCCAATTAATGACCCGACACAAGACACGAGAAGGACACATCCCCATGTGCACAGCCAAAAAGGAGGTTATCTTCTTGTTTGAAGAAACCAAGGCATTGGTTAGGGCTTTTGCATGAAGACCTAGCATTTAATGTACTTTATTTTAATTTCCTTGTTTTTATCTACTTATGGCCGACCACCCATGGAAAAAAACATCAATCAAACTTTTGAAAATGTATCTTTTGAATCAATTTTGATTTCCTTTTGAATTCCTTTGTGAGTTCTTGGTTGTTGGTGAATAATATCCAGCTTCCTACTCGTTGGTGTGTCATATCCAACGATCCGTTCGTTCTTCCTTGGTGTGTCATATCCATTGAAGACGAACTCGGTAAATCGAGACCTTTTCCGTAACTCTCGTGTGACCACTCGCTCCACACACCCTTGTGCAATCCGTTGCAGTGAGGCATATCCGTCACTAACCAAGTCTAGAACGTCGATTCAGTCGGGATCGCGTCAGGTGGTATCAGAGCTCGTTCTAGTGCCCAACGGTTAGTTTATTTTCGTTTTGATCTTTCGGTCAAAACTTGTTTTCAATCCTACGAAATATATATATATATATAAAGGAACGTTCGAAAGTTCAAAATTTTATTACGTGAGTGATTAGCTTGAACGAATCCTTGTTAAAAAGATTGAAGCATTTCGTGCGCCTAGATTCAACGACTAGTACTCTATCGTGTGCATATCCTTATTTCGTGCGTTTTGTGTCCATTGGGTATGTAAATTTGCGAACGTGATTAGAGGATAATGAACGTGTTAGTTTGTGTGTTTGAAATTATATTCGAACATATCTAGTCCGTGCGGTAGAAAATCCGTTCGAACGTGTGAAGTGCGCGACCATACCCATACGTGTTTTATTTTTGTTTTAGGGTTTGCGTTTGTTTCCTTTCCGCTTGTGGCTGCTCCGTTTGTTGCGTGTGCAGGATATCAAGAGTAGGTACACGCAAGAGAAGACCTAAGACAGCACGGGTAACATGGAAGGCGATCCAAGCCGTGTCAATGAGAGACTCATTGAGGCTCTCGCGGCTCGCCTAGAACAAAGCATCAACAACAAGATGGAGGTGTTCCGTCATGAGTTCCAAGCCGAATGTCCCCCACGGCCAAGAAACATCCAAATGTTCCAGCAACGTGAAAGGAACCCACTTGAGGAGAACAGCAACCACTACAAACGAGGTAGCTCATCCTCGTCCCGAAGTAGTCACCGGCGGCAACGCGAGCCTAGGGAGCGGAGAGACTACCCGAGGGATGACCTCGCTGGTCTTAAACTTAAAATTCCCACGTTCCACGGCAAGGCCGACCCAGAAACAGATCTAGAGTGGGAAAAGAAGATAGAACTAGTGTTCGGATGCCAAGCTTACCCCGAGGCCAAAAAGGTTACGGTAGCGGCCACAGAATTCTACGATTATGCGCTGAGTTGGTGGGATCAAATCACGATTTCTGGACGAAGAAATGGCGAAGAACAAGTAGCTACTTGGCTGGAAATGAGGTCAATAATGCGCAAGAGGTTCGTGCCAAACCATCATCACCGAGAGGTCCATCGGCGGCTACGGAAACTCATCCAAGAGATGGAGCTGCTCATGTTGCGGGCTGATCTTACGGAAGATCGAGAGGCAACAATGTCACGGTTCTTTGGAGGTCTCAATGTAGACATCCAAGACCAACTCGAGCTACAACATTACGTGGAGATCGAGGAGATTCTTCATAAGGCGATCCTCATCGAACAACAACTCCAGCGGCGACGCAACCCCCATTCGGGTTATGGGGCTGGAAAATATGGACAAACACGAGATGAGAGACCGAGTTATCCCCGGAGGGAAAACACGGCACAAGCAGGCCGCGACCCGCTGAAGACGCAGACCGCGGGCCGAGACGCGCCAAAACCTGTTTCAGCCGCACCGTGAGACAAAGGTAAAACCGAGGCCACAACGTCAAGGGCTCGGAATGTAAAGTGTTTTAAGTGTCACGGTAGAGGACACTATGCCAGCGAATGCACCAACAAGATAGTCGGGATTCTTCGTGACGACAGAGAGTTCGAATCCGAGGACGAGGCGGCCGAACTATCGGACGAGCCGCGTGAAGAAGAACCCATCACGGGAGAATTGCTGGTTACTCAGCGATGAGCAAGAACAGCGTGAAAACCCATTCCATACCTGTTGTTTGGTTCACGGCAAGGTCTGTAGCGTTATTATTGATGGTGGGAGCTGCACGAATGTGGCTAGCGCTACAATGGTTCGGAAGCTCGGACTAAAGGTTCAGAAACATCTGACGCCTTATAAGCTTCAGTGGCTGAACGAAAATGGTGAAATGAAGGTGACAAGCCAAGTGACCGTCCAATTTTCCATAGGAAAATACGAGGACAAGATCCTATGCGACGTGCTTCCGATGGAGGCCAGCCATATCTTGCTCGGAAGACCTTGGCAGTCAGACCGCAAAGTAAAGCACGACGGTTACACCAACAAGCATTAGTTCGAATTCAACGGCAAAAAAACTGTACTTGTCCCATTGACGCCGAAGAAAGTTATGCAGGATCAAGCTCATCTCAAGAAGCAGAACGCCCTTGAGCTCAGACCGTCAAAACTTTTTCGCACGATCGGGTGAAATCAAGAAGACTTTACATTCCGATCAAACCATCATTTTATTTGTCTATAAGGAAGCTCTGGCGAGCTTATCTAACATCGCATTGGTGTTGCCGAGTAAAATTTCTAAACTTTTGCAGGAGTACAATGACGTCTTTCCAGAAGAACACCCCACCGGACTGCCACCCATACGTGGAATCGAACATCAAATCGATTTCATCCCCGGAGCCACGTTACCAAATCAGCCAGCGTACCGAACCAACCCCGTGGAGATAAAGGAGCTGCAGAGGCAGATAGAGGAACTTATGGCCAAAGGACATATTCGCGAGAGTATGAGTCCGTGCGCCGTACCAGTGCTACTCGTACTAAAGAAGGACGGCAGCTGGCGCATGTGCGTTGATTGTCGTGCAATCAACAACATCACGGAGATGAGTGGAAGATGGCCTTCAAAACCAAGCATGGGTTATACGAATGATGGAGTCAAGATGGACGAGGAGAAGGTCAAATCTATTCGGGAATGGCCGAGCCCAAACATCGTCGGGGAAGTCCGAAGCCTCCATGGACTCACGGAGTTCTATCATCGCTTCGTAGAGGGCCTTAGTACCTTGGCAGCCCCTCTCACCGAACTTATCAAGGAAGACGTAGGATTCAAGTGGGAGGAAGCACAAGAAGAAGCGTTCCAAACGCTAAACAAGAAGCTTACTCATACCCCTCAATTAAGTTTACTGAATTTCCTTAAAATATTTGAAACTGATGCATCTGGTGTAGGAATGGTTTCAATTTTGATGTAGGAACGGGAACCATTTGCTTATTTCAGCAAGAAGCTTGGAGGCGCAACCCTCAATTGTGCCACATATGATAAAGAGCTTTACACGCTTGTGAGAGCGTTTCAAACATGGCAGCATCAACTATGGCGCTTTCGAGCTCGGAAGCAAATGATCTTCAAGCCCGGTGATCAAGTTTGGATTCACCTGAGGAAGGAGCGTTTCCCGAATGAGCGCAAGTCAAAGCTCATGCCTCGGATCGACGGTCCATTCACTGTGACCAAAAAGATCAACAACAACGCCTACCGGCTAGATCTGTGAGGTAAGTAGAATGTAAGTTCTAGTTTCAACGTTTCTGACTTAATGCCTTTCGTTGCAGATCAAGCGGATTTGAGGACAAATCCTTTTGACGAAGGGGGCATGATATGATCCCGGAGGACACCAAAGACGCGACCAACAACACTGAGGAGGACGCGACCCGCAGAAAGGAAGAAGAGGGAATCTCCGCGACTCGAGACACCGAGACCGCGACCCGAGACGCCATCCCTGCGACCCGAGACTCCGAGAGTGCGACCCGAGATGCCATCCGTGCGACCCGAGATGCCGGTTCCGCGACCCGAGATGCCATTTCCGTGACCCGAGACGCGACAACCTCCAGCGCGACCTGAGACGCCACTAGGTCAAAATATGTCGATCCCGTGACCCGAGCCCGAGCTCTAGAAGAGGATGCCTTGATCATACCCGCTGGTCCCATGACCCGAGCCAAGGCCGCGAAGCTCAAGGAAGCTATTATCCGGATCCTCACGTCCATCCACGCTCATGAGGAGTATGCTAGTTCACGTGAAGTCAAGAGCCTAAAGAACGTCATTCAAGCCGAAGCTCAACCCACAACGGTCATTGATTAGGTAAAGTGACCCGCGTGTACTCTTTTCTCCTCGTCAGTTTTGTCCCACCGGGTTTTCCGACGACGGGTTTTTTAATGATGCCGCGAGTCACTTAATGACCCGACACAAGACACGAGAAGGACGCATCCCCATGTGCACGGCCAACAAGGAAGTAGTCTTCTTGTTTGAAGAAACCAAGGCATTGATTAGGGCTTTTGCATGAAGACCTAGCATTTAATGTACTTTTTTTTTGAATTTCCTTGTTTTTATCTACTTATGGCCGGCCACCCATGGAAAAAAAACATCAATCAAAATTTTGAAAATTTATCTTTTGATTCAATCTTGATTTCCTTTTGAATTCCTTTGTGAGTTCTTGGTTGTTGGTGAGTAATATCCAGCTTCCTACTCGTTGGTGTGTCATATCCAACGATTCGTTCGTTCTTCCTTGGTGTGTCATATCCATTAAAGACGAACTTGGTAAATCGAGAGCTTTTCCGCAACTCTCGTGTGACCACTCGCTCCACACACGCTTGTACAATCCGTTTCAGCAAGGCATATCCGTCACTAACCAAGTCTAGAGCATCGATTCAGTCGGGATCGCGTCAGAAACTTCAACTTGGCCGCTGGTTTGAGGATGATATGGCGTTGCTACCCTATGTCGAACACCGTACTTTGTCAGCAACCCTTCTATGATGCGGTTCATGAAATGCTTACCTCCATCACTGATCACAACCCTCGGGACTCCAAAACGTGGGAATATGAGACGCTTGAACATCTTGGTTACTAGTTTGGAGTCGTTTGTTGGACATGCCAAAGCTTCTACCCACTTCGTGACGTAGTCCACCGCGACTAGGATATAGGAGTTTCCGCACGAGGATGGGAAAGGGCCCATGAAGTCTATTCCCCATACATCAAATGGCTTGACTTCTAGAATATATTGTTGTGGCATTTCATTGTGTCTAGAAAGATTACCCGTCCTTTGGCAATTGTCGCATGATGTTACGTATTTGTGGGCGTCCTTGAAAAGTGTAGGCCAATAGAAGCCCGCTTGCAGCACCTTCGCAACGGTCTTAGATGCAGCAAAGTGTCCTCCATAGCTCGAAGAATGGCAACATGACAGTATGTGTGGAGCTTCTTCTTCGGGGATGCAGCGCCTAAAAATTCCATCTATGCCTCTTTTGAAAAGATACGGCTCATCCCAATTGACGTGTGGAAACACGAGTTATAATTAACCTAGTCCACTTCACCGCAAGTATACGGATCTTGTAGTACCAGGGTCGATCTCAGGGACTAAAACAGCTAAACTAAGAACGAGACTAATCTAAGACGAAAGATGATAGAGTGGGATATGATCCTAATAAACCTAAAACTATCCTAATGGTGACAACGAAACTAGGGTAAGGA
>CM071875.1:15274987-15292464 GCA_036759665.1 Gynandropsis gynandra
TTAATGCTTTCATACTTGTACGCCACTCGATATGAATGAATTTGGTATTTGATCATGTTTTCAGATTGATTGGTTGATCTTAATGCTTCAATACTTGTACGCCACTTGATTGATGATGTTAGAAGTCTAATAAATCTACGCCAAGGCATTAGACTTTGGAACTTAGCCATGATTTAGGGTTTAATCGGTTTAGAATCTACGCCAGGTCAATCGATTGGATCTAGGGATTAGGATAGCGGTCGTAATGCGTCTATGCATGTAAGATGCGCAATAGATATTTTGGTATATGCATGCTGGATAGTGGACAAGTCTACGTCAGTCAGTTCCTATAGGAGAGCTTGAATTCCCTGAACTCGTGATAGTATCTAAGACCAATGATCTTGTCAGAACTTCATTGCATCGTTGTGCGACTCTCGATACCTATGGTGTTTAGTTTTTGAATCATTCCTATCATTAGTTTAGTTTAGTTTGCATTTGCATTCCATCCACTATTTGATTTCACACGTCTTATTCATTAGTCTAATAGCTTTAGAGTTGCATCAATTCCTTGTGTTCGACCCTAGTTGCTACACGATCCGTATTCTTGCGGAAGCGTTATCTAGGTAATTTATTACTTGAGTCTACGCACATCACCCGACCTCGTTTTCGAGCTCAAAATCTTTCATTTACGTCGATCCGTTGGATTTTTAGAGTCGGGAGATGCCCTTTTTCGAGTTTCTTAGGAAACGAATGTCATTTCTTGTCAATACGCCGCTTGCGTTGCGTTTGTCTCTCCGATATTCCTTTTGTTTCCTATTTACCATTTACGGTTTTTATCTCGTGTTACACCCCTTCTCCGCTTTTTATTTTTGTTTTCACGTGATTAGACAACTATAACAATGAATTGTACGATGGCTTTCAAATACCATAACTTTGCGTACGAAGCTCAAAATTACATGATTTTTTTCATATTTTATTCCTCTTTTTGAGATAAATGATGTTGCTGGTTGCCTAATTCACCCTAACCCCATTTTCAAGCTCAAAATCCTTTATTTAGGTCAATACGTTGGATTTTAGAGCTGGGAGATGCGCTTTTCGAGTTTCTTAGGATACGAATGTCATTTCTTGTCAATACGCCACTTGCATTGCGTTTGTCTCTCAGATATTCCATTTGCTTCCTATTTCTTATTTCCATTTGTCTCTCGTGTTGCATCCCTTTTCCGCTTTTTGTTTTTCGATTTTTAGAGCCAATACGTCGATACGTTGGATTTTTAGAGCCGGGAGATTCCCTTTTCGAGTTTCTTAGGACACGAATGTCATTTCTTTTCAATACGCCGCTTGTGTTACAGTTTTTCTCTCGGATATTCCTTTTGCTTCCTATATTCTAATTGCATTTGTCTCTTGTGTTGCACCCCTTTTCCATTTTTTGTTTTTGTTTTCACGTGATTAGACCACTACAACAATGACTTGTACGACGGGCTTTGAAGTACAATACCTTTGCGTACGAAACTCCAAATTACATGATTGCTTTCACATTTTATTCCTCTTTTCAAGATAAACGATTCCACGGGATGCTGAAGGAACATGGACCCCATTTTCGAGCTCAAGATCTTTTATTTAGGTCAATATGTTGGATTTTAAGAGCCGGGAGAGGCCATTTTTTAGTTTCTTAGGATACTAACGTCATTTCTTGTCAATACGCTGCTTGCGTTGCGTTTGTCTCTCGGATATTCCTTTTGCTTCCTATATTCTATTTGTATTTGTCTCTCGTGTTTCATCGCTTTTCCACTTTTTGTTTTTAATTTCACATGATTAGACGACTACAACAATGAATTTTACAACGGGCTTTGAAATACAATAACTTTGCGTACAAAGCTTCGAAGTACATGGTTTTTTTCAAATCTTATTCCTCTTTTCAAGATAAACAATGCCGCAGGATGCTGAAGGCAGCCCGACCCCGTTTTCGAGCTCAAAATCGTTTATTTAGGTCGATACGTTGGATTTTTGAAGCCTGGAGATGCCTTTTCGAGTTTCTTAGGAAAGGAATTTCATTTCTTGTCAATATGCCGCTTGCGTTGCATTTGTCTCTCGGATATTCCTTTTGCTTCCAATTTCTTATTTGCATTTGTCTCTTGTGTTGCACCCCTTTTGCACTTTTTGATTTTATTTTCACGTGATTAGACGACTACAACAATGAATTGTACGACGGGCTTTGAAATAGCATAACTTTGCGTACGAAGCTCCGTATTACATGATTTGTTTCACATTTTATTCCTTTATTCCACAACAACGATGCCTCGGGACCCTGTTTTAAAGCTCCAAAAACCTTTCTTTAGGTCGATACGTCGGATTTCTGGAGCCAGGAGATGCCCTATTCGAGTTTCTTAGGATACGAATGTCATTTCTTGTCAATACGCTGCTTGCATTGCGTTTGTGTGTCGGATATTAATTTTGCTTCCTATTTCCGATTTTCGTTTGTCTCTCTTGTTGCATTCCTTTTCCACTTTTTGTTTTTATTTTTTACGTGATTAGACGACCACATTAATGAATTGTACGACGGGCTTTAAAATACCATAACTTTGCGAACGAAGCTCCGAATTACCTCAATTTTTTTTCACATTTTATTCCTCTTTTCGAGTTTCTTAGGATACGAATGTTAATTTTTGTCAATACGCTGCTTGCGTTGCGTTTGTCTCTCGGATATTCCTTTCCCTTCCTGTATTCTATTTGCGCTTGTCTCTCGTGTTGCACCCCTTTTCCGCTTTTTGTTTTGTATTCATGTGATTAGACGACTACAACAATGAATTGTACGACGGGTTTTGAAACACCATAACTTTGCTTACGAACCTCCGAATTACATGATTATTTTCACATTTTATTCCTCTATTCGAGATAATGCACTGGGATGCTGAATGTAGCCTGAACCCGTTTTCGAGCTTAAAATCCTTTATTTAGTTCGATACGTTGGATTTTTAGAGCCGAGAGATGCCCTTTTTGAGTTTCTTAGGATAGGAATGTCATTTCTTGTCAATACACCGCTTTCGTTGCATTTGTCTCTCGGATATTCCTTTTGCTTCCTATTTCCTTTTTGCGTTTGTATCTCGTTTTGCACCCCTTTTCCGCTTTTTGTTTTTGTTTTCACGTGATTAGACGACTACAACAATGAACTGTACGATGAGCTTTGAAATACCATAACTTTGTGCACGAAGCTCCAGATTACAAGATTGTTTTTACATTTTATTCTTCTTTTCGACATAAAGAATGTTGTTGGCTGCTGAAGGCAGCCCAAACCTGTTTTCCAGCTCAAAATCCTTTATTTAGGTCGATACATTGGATTTTTAAAGCCGGGAGATGCCCTTTTCTGGTTTCTTAGAATACGAATGTCATTTTTTGTCAATTCGCCGCTGGCGTTGCATTTGTCTCTCGGATATTCCTTTTGCTTCATATTTCATATTTTCATTTGTCTCTCGTGTTGCTACCCTTTTCCGCTTTTAGTTTTTGTTTTCACGTGATTAGACGAGTACACCAATGAATTGTGTGACGGGCTTTGAAATAACATAACTTTGCGTACGAATATCCAAATTAAATGATTATTTTCACATTTTATTCCTCTTTTTGAGATAAACGATGTCGTGGTCTGTAGAAGGAAGCCCGAACCTGTTTTTGAGCTCAAAATCCTCTATTTAGGTCGATACGTTGGATTTTTAGAGCCGGGAGATGCCCTTTTCAAGTTTGTTAGGATACGAATGTCATTTCTTGTCAATACGCCGCTTGCATTGCGTTTGTCTCTCGGATATTCCTTTTGCTTCCTATTTCCTATTTGTGTTTATGGAGATGCCCTTTTTCGAGTTTCTTAGGAAACGAATGTCATTTCTTGTCAATACGCCGCTTGCGTTGCGTTTGTCTCTCCGATATTCCTTTTGTTTCCTATTTACCATTTACGGTTTTTATCTCGTGTTACACCCCTTCTCCGCTTTTTATTTTTGTTTTCACGTGATTAGACAACTATAACAATGAATTGTACGATGGCTTTCAAATACCATAACTTTGCGTACGAAGCTCAACCAAATACTTTATCAGTCATTACGACCTATGACAACATAGAGATCAAACTCTCACCAAGAGTTGACAGATCCCATCTTGATCAAACATGAATTGCACAAACAAATAAGCTCTCCCAATATCTTTCCAACAAGTGCTCTAAATCATAGTGTGTCCGGAATCAAATATTGAAATATAACTTATCAATTTGTCTTTTGATATCAAGTTTAAGGAAAATCTCACATTCAAATCCTTCCCGAGAATGTCTATTGATCGATCAATGGATAGTTAACCATCAAGAAATCTCTTGTTATGTTAGTTTAAGGATCACATCTCTATTCCTTTTCTTCCTATTTCCTATTTGTGTTTATCTCTCGTGTTGCACCCCTTTCCCGCTTTTTGTTTTTGTTTTCACGTGATTAGACGACTACAACAATAAATTCTAAGACGGGCTTTGAAATACCCTAACTTTGCGTATGAAGCTCCCAATTACATAATCGTTTTCACATTTTATTCCACTTTTCAAGATAAACTATGCCGCTAGCTGCTATAGGAAGCTCAAACCCGTTTTCGAGCTCAAAATTCTTTATTTAGGTCCATACGTTGGATTTTTATAGCCGGGAGATGCCCTTTTCTAGGTTCTTATGATACGAATGTCGTTTCTTGTCAATACGCCGCTTGCCTTGCGTTTGTCTCTCGGATATTTATTTTGCTTCCTATTTCCTATTTGCGTTTGTCTCTCGTGTTGCACCCCTTTTCTAATTTTTTTTATTGCTTTCAATTGATTAAACGACTACAACAACGAATTGTATGACAGGATTTGAAATACCATAACTTTACGTACGAACTGCGAATTACAAAATTTTTTTCACATTTTATTCCTCTTTTCGAGATAAAAGATGGCGTGGGTTGCTAAAGGCAGTCCGACCCCATTTTGGAGCTCAAAATCCTTTATATAGGTCGATACGATGGACTTTTAGAGCCAAGAGATGCCCTTATCGAGTTTCTTTGGATACGAATATCATTTCTTATCAATACGCCGCTTGCGTTGCGTTTCTCTCACGGATATTCCTTTTGCTTCCTATTTCATACTTTTGTTTGTCTCTCGTGTTGCACCCCTTTTCCGCTTTTTGTTTTTGTTTTCACGTGATTAGACGAGTACATCAATGATTTGTACGATGGGCTTTGAAACTCCATAACTTTGCGTACGAATCTCCGAATTACATGATTTTTTTCACATTTTATTCCTCTTTTCGAGATAAATGATGCCATGGGATGCCGAAGACAGCTCGACCCCATTTTCAAGCTCAAAATCCTTTATTGAGTTCGATACGTTGGATTTTTAGAGACGGGAGATGCCCTTTTTTAGTTTCTTAGGATTCAAATGTCATTTCTTGTCAATACGCCACTTGCATTGCGTTTGTCTCTCGGATATTCCTTTTGCTTCCAATTTCCTATTTGCGTTTGTCTCTCGTGTTGTACCCCTTTTCCGCTTTTTGTTTTTGTTTTCACGTGATTAGACGACTACAACAATGAATTGTACAACGGGCTTTGAAATACCACAACTTTGCGTATGAAGCTCCAAATTACATGATTTTTTTCAGATTTTATTCCTTTTTCCAGATATACGATGCCCCGGGATGCAGACGGCAGCCCGATCCCGTTTTCGAGCTCAAAATGCTTTATTTCGGTCGATACATTGGATTTTTAGAGCAAGGAGATGCCCTTTTTTAGTTTCTTAGGATACGAATGTCATTTCTTGTCAGTACGCCACTTGCGTTGTGTTTTTCTCGGAACTCACTCCAGTGTTGTGTTTTTCTCTTTATCTCGTGCAGCTCACTTGTGGATGAGAAATACCAGAAGTGTTGATCTAGTTTACGACACAGATATCGATAAAACGCTCTGAAAATTAAGGAGGCAGACGAGAACTAGTGCAAGCCAACCGATCGATAACACACAAGTTCACCTAAACTTCCACACCGAGATAGTAATCGAACCACAGATTGTAGACAAGAGTAACGAAGAGTTAATTGCAGAATGTCGAGACTTGTACGTGCCACAAATGCAACCAAACATGCCACAAATGCAACCAGCGATAACTTATGGATCATACACGGTCCCTAAGTATACACAACTCTTGTCATGCATCACTAGGAGAGACGCTTGTGTGGAACTACAGCCGGGATTCATCCAGATGCTCGGTAACGCAACGTTTAGAGGGAGACCTGCCAAGAATCCGAACCAGCATCTTACTGACTTTAAGATGCTCTATAGAACTATCAGAACCTGAGACAAAATCTCGGATGAAGATGTCATGCTCGCTGCCTTCCCATTCTCAGTGAAGGATAAAGCACAAGACTGGTTGTATTCCAAACCGGCAAACTTTATAAGATGATGGGGGCAGCTAGAGGAAAAGTTCATGATGCAATTCTTCCCTCAGAATAAAGCTCAGCTTGAAAAGAATCAAATCAACACGTTTGTTCAAGGGGCGGCTGAGAGTATATACGAAGCGTGGGAACAATTCAAAGGCTATCAACGCCTTTGCCCACATCACGACATGGATAAGGGTTATCTCATACATAATTTTCTGCAAGGACTCATGGATATCACGAGGATTCTGATCATAGCCGCCGCTGGAGGTTCTTTGAGTAATCTCACCATTCCATAGATCAAAAACCTAATCTCACCATTCCATAGATCAATACTCCAGCAAGGGTAGCTAACTTGAACGACACGCATGCCTTGTATGCCGAGATAGCTGAAGTGAAAGATTAAATCAGTGGAATCTACAATATGATGTTCGAAGCGCATCGATCGAAGTGCTTTGAGCAGTCGAAAGAGCAAGGAATTCAAGGGTACGAGGAGGTGAATTATGTGAGCAACAATTAGCCTCTAGGTAACACTTATAACTCTGCGTGGAGGAATCACCCTAACCTTTCGTATAAGAATTCCGATGGTGCATTCAATGCACAACGATTATTAGGGAATTTCCAACCACGGATGATGCAACGAAATCAAAACTTTCTCCCGAGGACACACCCCCAAACTCAGAATCATCAGCCGCGTGCGTCTCAGTCATAGCCAAACCAATCCAAAGCAGCCCCCGATATCAACGCCATTTTCACTCATCTCCTCCAATTCCAAGAAAATCAAAGTAACTTGATGTTGGAAATACAAAAAAGTCAGAGTAATTTGGTGAGGAATCAAGATAACACCAAGAAGCAGCTAGAGAGCTTTCAAACTCATCTTAGACAATTGGAGACGCAAGTTGCACAACTTGCACAAGGGGCAGCACGACCGTAAGGAGTTTTACCGGCGTAAATCAACACCATTCACTTAAGGAGTGGTAAGACAAGGGGCAGCACGACCGTAAGGAGTTTTACCGGCATAAATCAACACCATTCCTCAAAGACGTACTTACAAACAAGCGAGATGTAGACATTGAAACCGTCATGGTGACTAACTCGATGTTGCAGCCAAACCTACCCAAGAAGATGCCCGATCCAGGTATATTTTTGATCCCTTATAAAATAGGAGATTATGAAATTAACCATGCAGTAATTGATGTCGGAGCAAGCGTAAGCGTGCTACCATTGTCATTATACGAAAAATTGGATTTTAAGGGTAGGATGGATCTTCGACCTACACGAATGGCGCTCACCATGGTTGATCGAAGCATTAGAATACCCGAGGGCATGCTAGAAGACGTGCCTTTGCAAGTGGGAAAGTTCTTCGTCCTGGTTGACTTCGTCGTATTGGATATGGAGGAAGACAAAAAAATCCCAATCATCCTCTGTAGGTCGTTTCTAAATACGGCTAATAAGATCATACATTGTGCCGAAGGTAGACTCACGTTGAAGTTTGGAGATGAAGAAGTGGAGTTTAATTTGAACGACACAAATGGGGAGGGAATTTGAACGACACAAATGGGAACGATCCCAATCATCCTCTGTAGGTCGTTTCTTGAGATGGTTCTTTTAGCAGCTGGAGAGGGAATTTATAATGACCCTAACGAAGTGAAAGACTACACAAAGCTGCTGGACGAAAGAAAGATGAAAGAGATCCCAAACACCGAGCTAGACACACTCCGAGCAGATTTCTGTGTGATCCGAGCACAACAGGTCGTAACCCAAGAAAAAGATGGAATTTCGGACAATCCTCATCAAGGAGACTTCTCAACTCATAAAAACATAAGCACAGGTCAAATGGGGAGGGGATAAACGATGCCTGGGGATGCTGAAGGCATCGTGACCCCGTTTTCGAGCTCAAAATTCTTTATTTAGGTCGATACGTTGGATTTTTAGAGCCGGGAGATTCCCTTTTCTAGTTTCTTAGGATGTGAGAATGTCATTTCTTGTCAATACGCCACTTGCGTTGTGTTTGTCTCTCAGATAATCCTTTTGCTTCCTATATTCTATTTGCGTTTGTCTCTCGTATTGCAGCCCTTTTCCGTTTTTTGTTTATGTTTGCACGTGATTCGACGACTATAACAATGAATTGTACGACGGGTTGTGAAATACCATAACTTCGCGTACGAACCATTCAATTGGCCGTTTGTGTACTTCTTTTCCTTGCATTTCTTTCGAAGCTCTCAGAGTTGTCCGTGCCCGTGGTCATCATCTTGATCCATACCTCTAGCTGTGGGATCTTGCAATAGGTCACTCGTGAAATCAACGGACCAAACGGACTCTAACCTAGGTACTTTCTTCATATGCTTATCAACCCAAACTCCACTGTTGCTTCCCCTATCTTCATCGTAAATTTGCCCTCTCTCACGACGATGACGGCGCCAACGGTATTGAGAAATGGTCTCCCCAAGATAATGGGTATTCTTTCATCTTCTTTCATGTCCAAAACCACAAAATCAACGGAAATGTAGTAGTCGCCTACCTTAAGAGGTACATCCTCCACAGTACCGATTGGACGTTTCGATGATCGATCAGCCATTTGTAACACCAACTTTGTGGATTTAATCTCTCTCTAATCAAGTTTTTCGTACAACGATAGCGGCATGATGCTGACACTAGCCCCTAAGTCGCATAGGGCATTGTGGATGGTCACGTTTCCAAGCTTGCAGGGAATGACGAAGGGACCTGTATCGGGTAATTTCTGGGGCATCCCATGTTGAATAACGGCGTATGTTGCATCGGTGACCATCACTGTCTCTTCCTCTTCAACTTTACGCTTTTTGCTTAGGATTTCCTTGAGGAACTTAGCGTAAGACGGAATTTGCATGATAGCTTCGTGGAAGGGCAAAGAGATATCCGACTTCTTCAACCTTGATGCAAACTTTTGAAATTGTGAATCTTCAGCTCGTTTCCTTTGGCGTGAGGGAAATGGAAGTGGAAGGCGTCTTGGTGGCGGTACCACATACTGTCCTTCTTCATCCTCAACTTGTACTTCCTTGTAATGCTCTTGGTCGCTAGGATTCTTCGTCGAACTCTTTGAGCATTCTCCTCTCTCAATATTCTGGGGTGTGGTGTCCGCAAGTTTTGTCCCGCTTCTCAACATGACGGCGTTTCAATGCTCACGGGGATTCGGCTCAAGCTTTCCCGGTAAAATTCCTTGTCGGTTAGGAGTATTTTCTGTAATTTGCACCACCCGGGTGTCTAGGATTTTTAAATGCTTTTGCATCTCTGCAATTTGCCTCTTCGCTTCTTCTTGATCTCGTCTTACAATGTTCAGCTCCACACTTATATCTTTTTGTCCATGTAAAATCTGAGTGAGCATAGACATGATCTCGTTGTTCCCCTCTTCTTGATGCGGAATTGGCGTTGGAACTCCTCTCGGCTGAACCCCTTGATAGCCTTGCATTCTAGACTGAAAATTCTGATGTTGTGGCTGGTTTTGAAACGGTTTCGGCTGAGAGTTTCCTTGCAACGGATTCATAACATTATCGGCATTCTTGTACGATAGATTTGGATGATTCTTCCAGCCCGGATTGTAGGTGTTGAAATATGGATTGTCACAACGTAGTTCACATCTACAACATCCTTGAATCTGTGTAATCGAGAGACGCTTGGTGCATGTTTACCATTTGTAACTTCAACTCGGCAAGCTTAGCTCGCAATGCAAGCACCTCGCTGTCCGCTCCGTTGGCTACACTGCAGCGATTAAATTCCCCCGACATAATATTTCTTCCCTCAGCCATCTTCTCAATCTTGGCCTCAAGAGCGGTGAACGGGAGGTCATGTAAAGATCCTCCACAAGCAGCGTTCAACCAATCTCTAACTTCATTATGAAGACCCTCAATGAAAGTAGCGATGAGGTATCTTTTATCCCCCCCGTGGTGTGGGCATTCACGTTGATATCCTTTAAATCACAGCAACGCCTCTGGAAGACTCTCTTTATCCTCTTGTTCAAATTAATTAATCTTGTTCTTCCGTAGCTGCGTTTTGTGTGGTGAGAAAAATCGCATCATGAAGCGTTCTCGAGCTGGCTCCACGTATGAATGGAATCTGGGGGTAGCGTGTAGAGCCACTCAAGTGCATGCTCCCTAACTGAGAATGGGAAGGCAAGTAACATAATTGCTTCATCATTTATCCCGGGGTAGGCTTTCATGTTCGAACATAGCATCTTGAACTGAGTGAGATGCTGGTTCGGATCTTCCGTAGATCGTACCCTAAACTGCGATTGACTCAACATCTGAATGAAGGCCGACTGTAACTCAAATCTATTTCGATCTATCTCGGGCCTTCGAATGGAGGAAAGAAGTTGTGTGTGTTTAGGCGCTGTGTATGCCCTGTAGGTTTCCGGTGCTTCCTCCTGTGCCATCTCTTCTTCACTAGACAAATCTGATTCTCGCTCACTTGTTGTTTCCTCTATATTCTCGGGATTAGTAACATAATTGCTTCATCATTTATCCCGGGGTAGGCTTTCATGTTCGAACATAGCATCTTGAACTGAGTGAGATGCTGGTTCGGATCTTCCGTAGATCGTACCCTAAACTGCGATTGACTCAACATCTGAATGAAGGCCGACTGTAACTCAAATCTATTTCGATCTATCTCGGGCCTTCGAATGGAGGAAAGAAGTTGTGTGTGTTTAGGCGCTGTGTATGCCCTGTAGGTTTCCGGTGCTTCCTCCTGTGCCATCTCTTCTTCACTAGACAAATCTGATTCTCGCTCACTTGTTGTTTCCTCTATATTCTCGGGATTACTACGTCTCGCTTTTTGCTGTTTCTTTAAGGCTCGCGTAGTCTTGTCAATATCGGGGTCGAAGAGAAGTTCTTTGCCCCTCGAACTCCTAGACATGTACCAAATAATCTGCACGTGGGAAAGACAACAAACCATAGATCAGCTCGGAAGAGATGCAATAACTCAAAATAAAAGAAAAATGCAAAAAACCAAAAACAAACAAAAGACTCAGAAAGGACTGGATCTCAACTCAACGAAACCCTAATTCTAAAAACCATGACTAGTCCCCGGCAACGGCGCAAAAAACTTGATGTGTGGGATCAGAGATTTATTTATTTCCAAGACCACTCTACTGCAAGTATACAGTTCGTGTAGTACAGGGTCGAACTCTGGGGACTAAGTGTAGTTTTGGAACTAACATATCTCGAGAAGAAGATCGATCAATGGACGAGTAATGAACTAGAAAGTAAAGATAAATAAGTATGACGAAGCTAGACTAGGCAATAAGGAGTATCATGGGTGTCGGGAATACCGGAACATGCAATGGATGTTTCTAAGGATCATGAAATTCGGTTTGTATCAATCGATGGGGAACTAATATCTAATCCTCTACCTAGGAAATCAACGTCACTCATCTCTCGATGTAGCGCGGAACGTCTAGATGCATGAAGAACAATAGGGAACTCTACCCCTAATGCTAGAAATGACTTGGCGTAAGCCTAAATCTCCTACCTAGGAAATCAACGTCAACCATATCCCTATGCGATGTGGAACTTATAGATGCATTAAGAACAATGGGAATTCTACCTCGATTATTACCGTTCCAAACTAGATTAATCGACCGGTCTCATTAATCTAATTCATTCGAAGGTTCATTTTTGAGACTCAAATCTGACTCTCTCAAGCCTAGACGAATATCTAATCCCCATCAAACGTGCCTAATCTCAGTAGAATAGATCTAGTCTTATCCAAACTTTAAATCATCAACAAATAAAGGCATTAAGCGCAAATCTAAAACCTATCGAACCATTCAATTGAACAAAACTGAAAATCAAGCATTAAAAACATAAAAAATCCATTAGAATGGCATCTCTAACCCATGTCAACATATCTACTCAGAAATCATAGAGAAACAAACAAAAACGAAGTAAGTGTTTGACTCCCCTATCATCTCGAGCGTTGGCTTCGGATGAATCCTTCGGATGCCCAAAGTCTTCAATCCGTGTTCTCTCCTCTTTCTTGTGTGTATCTAGGTGTCCTCTTTTGTCTGTACTTCGTCCCCCAGCCCTAGATGGCTTCAATTTCCTTTAATTGCCCGTTCAAACCTACAAATGAGGTTGTTCTGGATTAGGCGGCCCGCTCGGGCACAACAACCACCCGCTCGGGTAGACCACATGCCCGCTCGTGCACCACTTCCAGCCCGGTCGAGCTCCCATGCCCACGCGTGTCCACTGCCAGCCCGAGTCGGGCTGGTTCTCGGCGTTTTTCTGCTCCAATTTGCAGCCCGATCGGGCACCATACACAGCCCGAGCGAGCACACATGCCCGACCATGTTCTTCAATAGCCCGAGTCGTGCTTGCTCTCGGGGATTTTTGGCTCTAATTTTGAAGCCTTAGCCCGCGTGGGCACACTCCATGCCTGAGCCTGTACTCATCCAATTGTTATTTCCGCTCCTTTCGCTCGAGGTTTAGTGTTCCGTTTGCTTCCGTGGCCGTGCACATGAGGTATCTTGTCATTTTGTCACGTTTTCGGGGTAGATTTGCCGTAGTCTTTCGTGTTTGCTTCAAGTCTTCGTTTCCTACGCAAAACACGAAATATTAGATAAAAGCCTCGAATAAACTCAAATAATCGGTAAAGTCCAAGAAATCGAATCGAAATTAAACCTATGAATGATGTAAGTACTACAACGGATAACATGTTATCACCGGGAGATGCCCTTTTCGAGTTTCTTAGGATACGAATGTCATTAATGGTCAATACGCCAGTGTTGCACCTTTTTTCGGCTTTTTGTGTTTGGTTTCACGTGATTAGACGACTACAACAATGAATTGTATGCTGGGCTTTGAAATACCATAACATATAATTTGAATTATGAATAATTTCATTAGAAAGAGCCTGAACGGTTATATGTACAAAAGAGAACATTAGACCTAATTTCAAGACTAGACCTAATTACAAAAATTACGTTTATGCCTTTTTTACCCTTTTTACATGTATATCCCTTACACGCCCCCTCAAGATGGAGCAGCCCTGGTGAGTCCAATCTTGGAGCATAAGACCTCAAATGGTAGTCTCGGGAGAGGCTTCGTGAGAATGTCGGCAAGCTGATCAGCGGCTCGAACATGAGTGACCCGAAGAGTGTTCGACTCAACTAGGCCGCAAACGAAGAGATAGTCGAGAGCCAATTGTTTCATCCGAGAGTTTAAAACCGGCTTAGCACTTAGATATGTTGCTCCAATGTTGTCGCAGTAGATGGTGGGTGGTGATGATGACCTGATTCCAAGCTCAGATGGTAAGGCGATGGCCCAGAGGACCTCTGCGGCTGTGGATGCAATAGATCGATATTCAGCCTCAGTAGACGAACGGGAGAGTCCGGTTTGCTTCTTAGATGACCAGGAAATAGGATGCGCACCAAGGAAGAGAAGATACGCTCCGGTGGACTTGAGATCAAGAGAGTCTCCAGCCAGTGTGCATCGGTAAAGGCATGTAAGGAGAGGGTGTTGTGCGCGGATAAGAAGATACCTCGATCCTTCGTGCCAGCAAGATAGGAGCATGCAGAATTGGGACAACTTGTTGACAACGAAGCTGACGTCCGGTCGTGTGAGAGAGAGGTATTGTAGTCCTCAACAATGGACTGGTATTCCGTTGGATTGGAGAGGGAAGTACCGGTGTCAAGTGTCATATGTGATGTTGACGGCATGGGTGTAGGAACCGGCTTTGGTTCATGCATGAGACAGCTGTGGAGAAGATCATTGATGTACTTTCGTTGAGTCAAAAGTAGACCATCAGATGTCCGCGTTGCTTCTACCCTGAGTAAGAATGATAGGTGGCCCAAGTCTTTGATGTAGAAACGTGCGGCTAGGGCATCAATGAACTGCTGTACCCGTGATGCGGAATTGCCTGTAACAACAATATCATCAACATAGACCAGCACATACAATTGTAGCGTGGTTGTGTTGAGAATAAACAAGGAGGTGTCCGCCAGAGAGTTTGTGAAACCGCGAGCTAGGAGAAATGTGCGAAGCTCCGAATACCATGCTCGAGGGGCTTGTTTAAGCCCGTAGATTGCTCGTTGAAGTCTGCACACATGATGAGGTTGAGCTTGATCAATGAAACCAGGGGGTTGAGACATGATACCTCCTCTGAAAGACGGCCTTGAAGAAAGGCATTATTAACATCAAGTTGTCGTAGAGACCATCGCGGGAGACAACGATACTCAAGATGACACGGATGGTGGTAGGCTTTACAACCGGGCTGAATGTCTCATGATAGTCGATGCCTGGTCTTTGATGAAACCCCTTTGCAAGAAGTCGAGCTTTGAATCTTTCCACAGATCCGTCTTGTTTTTGTTTGATGCGAAACACCCATCGGCAACCAACGATATTTTTTGCTTGAGTGGTTGGAACAAGCTGCCACGTTTTATTGCGATGTAAGGCTTGTAACTCGGCATGCATTGCTTAGCGCAATGTAGGATCCTTTAAGGCTTGAGTGATATTGGCCGGTTCACTTTCTACCTGAGCAACAAGAGCAGATCGGTTATTGTTCTTAGTAATATTACACTTTGAACGAGTAACCATCGGGTGAGAATTGGTTCTAGGACGTTGTGGTAGCACGTCCAAGATGATGAGCTCAGGCGACTGTGATGATGTTGGTGGCGCAACATCTGGAGGAGTCGGAGACCGAGAGACAATATCCGAGGGTTGCGGCGGCGAAGGATCCGAGCTTAGGGGCTGAGACGACAACGGAGCAATGAGCGGCGGCGTGAAGGATGGTGTAGGATTGACGCTAGGTTGAGGGTTGACAACGGTTTAGGCATTTTGGTTTGTAGGAAGAATTTGGTAGGATCGGCAAAGGGATAGGTAGACTCAAAGAATTGAAGATGACGTGAGACAAATATACGCGAGCTAAGAGGGTCACGACAAACGTACGCACTTTGGGTGGATGAGTACCCTAGGAACACACATGGATCAGACTTGGGTTCTAATTTGTTTGCTATATAAGGACGTAACCATGGGTAACATAGACATCCAAAGAAGTGAAGCTTAGTGTAGTTTGGTGGTTGTTGGAATAGACACTCGTAAGGGGAGGACATACTAAGAGTAGGTGTCGGGAGGCGGTTAATGAGATAATTTGCTGCGGAAAATGTATAAGACCAATAGGATAAGGGCATGGAGGATTGCGTGAGAAGGGAAAGACCGGTTTCTACGATGTGCCTATGTCGTCTTTCATAGATGCCATTGTGCTCGGGAGTATGTGGTGGAGACGTATAATGAGAAATGCCATTAGAAGATAGAAAAGAACGTAAGGCAATGAATTCACCTCCATTATCGGAATAAAGTGTTGAAATGCATTTTTCGAATTTGTTTTCAAAAAGTGATATGAATTGAATGAATGTGTCACGGACTTGGGATTTGATTTTGAGTTGATACAGCCATGAATAACGTTTAAAGTGATCTACGAATAGGACATAATATTTAAAACAATCAATGGAAATAATAGGAGATGTCCAAACATCGGAAAACATCACTTCAAGTGGACGAGAAGTGATAAGAGTGGAAGTTGAAAATGACAATTTGTGGCTTTTATTTTGACAACAAGCATTGCAAAACAAGTGAGGGGAATCCCGAGACAATGGTAGATCAAATGTTTTGATAACTTTATTCAAAATGAAAGACGACGGATGACCTAAACGAGAATGACACTCGGACGAAGTGGTTCCTGACACTATGAAATGCATGAAAAGGATACGGGGTACTATATGGGACGGGCCACTCATAAACTCCATCTTTAGTGCTTCCTTTCAGAAGTTGCGCCCCCGTGCAGAGATCCTTCACCTGAAAATTATACGGAGAAAATTCAACGGATACGTCATTATTTTTGCACAACTGATGAACTGAAATCAGATTCTTGCATATCTTAGGCACACATAGAACATTCCGTAAAGATAACGGTCTAGTGTTAAGAGGTATAGAGATGGAACCCGTGTGTGTGATGGATAAACCGTTGCCATCACCGACAACTACATCATCACTGCCGCGGTAAGGAGAGTGAATGGCAAGGTTGGAGAGGTCCGACGTAATGTGATGAGACGCTCCACTATCCAGGAGCCATGAGGTTGCATCATAGGGAGAGGCAACGGCATGATGAGCTTGCGGGCGTGGCTGCCAATTCGGTGAAGAATTCGGCCATGGTTGCATCGACGGGTTCTCAAGTATACCGGGTGAGGAGATAAGGTGGAAGCGCGGACAGCATTGAACGATGTGGCCTTGAACACCACACGCTTGACACCGGCCTTGATAGCCATGGCGTGTTGGTGAACGCTGACGAGGACGGTGTGACGAATTGGATTGGCCAGACGAGCGAGAATTCGGGCGGGACCAAT
This sequence comes from Gynandropsis gynandra, assembly GCA_036759665.1. Classification (NCBI taxonomy): domain Eukaryota; kingdom Viridiplantae; phylum Streptophyta; class Magnoliopsida; order Brassicales; family Cleomaceae; genus Gynandropsis; species Gynandropsis gynandra. The sequence continues at coordinate 15,291,746 of CM071875.1, forward strand.
TCTGTGAGCGTGCGGCCATGGGGTAGGCTGTGATGGAAGCAACGACCAAGAGAGGATGCGGCTCAGCAGTAGCCAATTTGGCCTCATGATTTAGAAGCTTTTCATGAACTTCTTCAACGGATGCAGCAGTATGTTTCGCTCGGATTACATCCGCAATCGGCTTGTACTCCTCGGGAAGGCCATCAAGGATTGCATCAAGGAGATCTTCATGATCCAGCGGTTTCCTTAAGAGGGCAAGTTCATCAGCAGTGGTCGTGATTGCACGCAAGTATTCATCAATCGATTGAGATCCCTTGGAGCACCGTTTGATTTTGTCACGAAGTTGAAGAACATGGCCGCGAGACGCTTTGCCATAGGTGTTGGCAAGTGTCTTCCACACCTCATAGGTTAAAGGGGCGCATGCAATAAGAGGCTGAAGGGAGGCCGATATGGCTCCAAAGAGGGATGAGAAGAGGAGGCGATCTTGTTGCTTCCACGGATGAAAATTAGGGTTGTCAACGGACACACCATCGCGGTGGATCTTGGCCGGAGGAACAATGGAATTGTCCTAGATGAAGCATTGGAGACTGTGTCCTTCAGGGAGGGCTCGAATCTGAACATTCCATGTGAGGAAGTTGGTCGGCGTCAGCTTGGTAATGTTGGTCATGTTGACCGTGAGAAGAGTGCTGAGCGGATGTTGTGGACCGAAAGTTGGAGCCGCATCGGAGAGACGGACGTTA
>CM071875.1:15292763-15324807 GCA_036759665.1 Gynandropsis gynandra
GTAAACGGCGGCCGCGGAGGAGGAGGAGGAGCGGCGGCGGTTTGAAGAGGAGGAGGGTCGGCCGAGAAATTAAAAAATTTAGGGTTAGGGTTGTCGTTAGACCTAATCGGCTATGATACCATGATAATTTGAATTCTGAATAATTTCATTAGAAAGAGACTAAACGGCTATATGTACAAAAGAGAACATTAGACCTAATTACAAGATTAGACCTAATTACAAACATTACGTTTATGCCCTTTTTACCCTTTTTACATGTATATCCTTTACAATAACTTTGCGTACGAAGCTCCGAATTACATGTTTTTTTTTCACATTTTATTCTCTTTTTTGAGATAAACGATGCCCCGGTATGCTGAAGGCAGCCCGACCCCGTTTTCAAGCCAAAATCCTTTATTTTAGTCGATACATTGGATTTTTAGAGCCATGAGATGCCCTTTTCAGTTTCTTAGGATACGAATGTCATTTATCGTCACTATGCCGCTGGCGTTGCGTTTGTCTCTCGAATATTCCTTTTTCTTCCAATATTCTATTTGCATTTGTCTCACGTGTTGCACCCCTTTTCCACTTTTTGTTTTTTTTTCACGTGATTAGACGTCTACAACAATGAATTGTACGATTGGCTTTAAAATACATTAACTTTGCGTACGAACGTCCGAATTACATGTTTTTTTCACATTTTTTCCTCGTATCGAGATAAACGATGTCGTAGGTTTCTGAAGGTGATGCGTTATCAAAGTTAAATAAAATAACCTAAACTACCCGCAAGTGCACGGCACGTGTGTAGTATTTTAGGTGTCGATCCCACAGAGACTATGCAACACTACCTAAAATCGAACTAGGAATCAAACTTGCTAACGAAAGAATGTGGATAAAGACTGAAATACTAAAAGTAAATAAACTACTTGGGTTCTAACGATAAGACAAACGTTCTAGGAATCCAGTTTCACCACAAGACTACCGAAACCGACGATCAATCTATCTATCATGCAATTCCAGTTAAAGCTATCTAAGGCGGATGATCCTAACATGATATCTACCCTCTCTTAGGGCATAGACACGTGATCTAGACAAGTTGCCCCCTACATTCGTGGCTGACACCTTGAACTAAACCCATAGGCTCTATGATTCATCTGTTCGCCCTCAACCGTTGCTACCCTACTTTCGTGGCCTAACCTCGGTTGTTCTAAACCTGATCTTCTAGGACTAGAATTCTCCTTTCGGTCCTTCTCCTAACCCCTAACACATGCATCTACGTGGCCATCGCAAATACAAGTAAATTCAAGCGCTCAGATAAAGAATAGATGAACTAAAACGGGAAGATGCATTCAAAATAGATCAAAAGTGGTTCCGGGATAGCCAAGGGCTAATCCCTTCTCCTAGAACAAACAAACTACTCGCTCATGCGTCTGTAAAGAAACATAAACAAAGTAGAAAGTCTAAGGAACATGAAAACCAAACAAAACCGAAGTGTCGGGGCTTGATTTCCAATGCTCCTCGCTTGTCTCCTCGCAAGAATCTCCTCAATCTTCTGCTGAATTAATCTCCCATGTAAGCTTGCTCCAATGACGTCTTTTGCCTCTTTTTAAGCCTCCTAAGTCGGTCCAATTGTTGCCTAAATTGCCCCCACGAGTTCCCTTTGTTTTAAGTTAAGTTTACTTAACTTAATAGGCAGTTACGGGCCACGACCCGCTCGGGCGGTCATTGTGCCCGCTCGGGTGCGGCTAGGGTGGAACGCGCGAGTTGTGTGGCTGGAATACATGCCCGATCGGGCATGGTATTTGAGCCCGCTCGGGCACAAGGAAAATGGTCGCGCATATTCATGCCCGAGTTGTGCAAATTGTGCGCAAGATTGGCCGTAGGTTTTGCCCGGTCGTGCAAGAGTTGTGCCAGACCGGGTGGAGGCTTTCCATGCTCAATCTCGTCCCGTTTGTCCCGTGATGATCCTCGAAGTTGCTCCTTAGCTCCGTGCATGTCCTTTTAGCTCAAAAATGATCCAAATACGCGTAAAGACCTGTAAGAACATGAAAACACGAAAACAAGTAAAACGGAAACGAAATCATACGTAAAACATCACATATATATCAAAAACGTCTCCTAAATCGTGCAAGAAATACGTATGAAAACGAGATGATCAGAAGGCAGCCCGACCCCGTATTTGAGCATAAAATCGTTTATTCAGGTCGATATGTTGGATTTTTAGAGCCGGGAGATGCCCTTTTCGAGTTTCTTAGGAGCGAATGTCATTTATTGTCAATACGCCGCTTGCGTTGTCTTTGTCTCTCGGATATTCCTTTTGCTTCCTATTTCCTTTTTGTGTATGTCTCTTGTGTAGCATCCTTTGCCGTTTTTCGTTTTTCTTTTCACTTGGTTAGACGACTACAACAATTAATTGTACGACGGGCTTTGAAATACCAAAACTTTGCGTACGAAGCTCCGAATTACATAGTTGTTTTCACATTTTATTCCTCTTTTTGAGGTAAACGATGCTCCGTGTTGCTGTAGGCAGCTTGTACCCGTTTTCGAGCTCAAAATCCTTTATTTAGGTCGATATGTTGGATTTTTAGAGCCGGGAGATGCCCTTTTCGAGTTTCTTAGGATACGAATGTCATTTATTGTCAATACGCCGCTTGTGTTGCATTTGTCTCTCAGATATTCCTTTTGCTTCCTATTTCCTATTTGCGTTTGTCTCTGGTGTTGCACCCCTTATCCACTTTTTTTTTTGTTTAGTTTCACGTGATTAGACGACTACAACAATGAATTGTACGACAGGCTTTGAAATACCATAACTTTGCGTACGAAGCTCAGAATTACATGATTTCTTTCACATTTTTTTCCTTGTTCCAAGATAAATAATGTCGTAGGTTTCTAATGGCAGCTTAACCCCGTTTTTTAGCTTAAAATCCTTTATTTAAGTCGATATGTTGGATTTTTCGAGTCAGGAGATGCCCTTTTCGAGTTTCTTAGGATACGAATGTCATTTATTGTCAATACGCCACTTGCGTTGCGTTTGTCTCTCGGATATTCCTTTTGCTTCCTATTTCCTATTTGCGTTTGTCTCTCGTGTTGCACCCCTTGTCTGCTTTTTGTTTTTGTTTTCACGAGATCAGACGACTACAACAATGAATTGTACGACGGGCTTTGAAATACTATAACTTTGCGTATGAAGCTCTGAATTACATGATTTTTTACACATTTTATTCGTCTTTTCGAGATAAACGATACTGTGGGTTTCTAAAGGTAGCCAGGCCCCAATTTTGAGCTCAAAATCCTTTATTAAGGTTGGTATGCTGGATTTTTAGAGTCAGGAGATGCCATTTTTGAGTTTCTTAGGAAACAAATGCCATTTATTGTGAATATGCCACTTGCGTTGCATTTGTCTCTCCGATATTCCTTTTACTTCTTGTTTCCTATTTGCGTTTGTCTCTCGAGTTGCACCCCTTGTCCGCTTTTTGTTTTTGTTTTCACGTCATTAGACGACTACAACACTGAATTGTATGACGGGCTTTGAAATACTATAACTTTGCATATGAAGCTCCGAATTACATGATTTGTCTCACATTTTATTCATGTTTTCGAGATAAACGATGCCCCTAGATGCTGAAGGCAAACCAAACCCATTTTTGAGCTTAAAAAACTTTATTTAGGTCGATACATTGGATTTTTATAGCCGGGAGATGCCCTTTTCGAAATTCTTAGGATACAAATGTCATTTCTTGTCAATACGCCGCTTGCGTTGCGTTTGCCTCTCAAATATTCCTTTTGCTTCCTATTTCCTATTTGCGTTTATCCCTTATGTTGCACCCCTTTTCCGCTTTTTGTTTTTGTTTTCACGTGATTAGACGACTACAACAATGAATTGCACGATGGGTTTTGAAATACCATAACTTTGCGTACGAAGTTCCGAATTACATGATTTGTTTTCACATTTTATTCCTCTTTTCGAGATAAATGATACCGTGGTTTGCTGAAGGCAGCCCGACCCCGTGTTCGAGCTTAAAATCCTTTATTTAGGGCGATATGTTGGATTTTTAGAGTCGGGAGATGCCCTTTTCGAGTTTCTTAGGATACGAATGTCATTTCTTGTCAATACGCCGCTTGCTTTGGATTTTTCTCTCGGATATTCCTTTTGCTTCCTAATTCCTATTTGCGTTAGTCTATCGTGTTGCACCCATTTTCCTCTTTTTGTTTTTGTTTTTACGTGATTAGATGACTACAACAATAAATTGTACGACGGGCTTGGAAAAACCATAACTTTGCGTACGCGGCTCCGAATTACATGATTTTTTCACATTTTATTCCTCTTTTCGATATAAACGATGTAGGGGGATGCTGAAGGCAGGCCGACCCCATTATCAATCTCAAAATCCTTTATTTAGGTTGATATGTTAGATTTTTAGAGCCGGGAGATGCCTTTTCAGTTTCTTAGGATACGAATGTCATTTTTTGTCAATATGTCCCTTGCGTTACGTTTGTCTCTCGGATATTCCTTTTGCTTTCTCTTTCCTATTTGCGTGTGTCTTTCGTGTTGCACCCCTTTTCTACTTTTTGTTTTTTTGTTCACTTGATTAGACAACTATGACAATGAATTGTACGACAGGCTTTGAAATACCATAACATTGCGTACGAAGCTCCGAATTACATGCTTTTTTCACATTTTATTCCTCTTATCGAGATAAACGATGTGGGGGGATGCTGAAGGCTGCCCAATCCCATTTTCGAGCTGAAAATCCGTTATTTAGATTGATACATTGGATTTTTAGAGCCGGGACATGGCCTTTTCGAGTTTTTTAGGATACGAATGTCATGTGTTGTCAAAACGCCGCTTGCGTTGTATTTGTCTCTCAGATATTCCTTTTGCTTCCTATATTCTATTTGCGTTTGTCTCTCGTGTTGCACCCCTTTTCCGCTTTTAGCTTTTGTTTTAAAGTGACTAGACAACTACAACAATCAATTGTACGACGAGCTTTGAAATACCATAACTTTGCGTACGAAGCTCCGAATTACATGATTCTTTATACATTTTATTCCGCTTTTCGAGATAAACGATGACGTAGGTTGCTTTTGGAAGCCCGACCCTGTTTTCTAGCTCCAAATCCAATATTAAGGTCGATACGTTGGATTTTTAGAGTCAGGAGATGCCCTTTTGGAGTTTCTTAGGATACAAATGTCATTTATTGTCAATACGCCGCTTGTGTTGCATTTGTCTCTCGCATATTCCTTTTACTTCCTATTTCCTATTGGAGTTTGTCTCTCGTGTTGCACCCCTTTTCCGATTTTGGTTTTTGTTTTCACTTGATTTGACGACTACAACAATGAAATACCATAACGTTTTGTATGAAGCTCTGAATTACATGATTTTTTTCACATTTTAATCCTCTTTTCGAGATAAATGATGCCTCGGGATGCTGATGGCAGCCCGAACTCATTTCCAAGCTAAAATTCCTTTTTATAGTTTGATATGTTAGATTTTTAGAGCCGGGAGATGCCCTTTTCGAGTTTCTTAGGATACGAATGTCATTTCTTATCAATACGCCGCTAATGGTGCCTTTGTCTCTCGGATATTCCTTTCGCTTCCTATTTCTTGTTTGCATTTCTCTCTCACGTTGCACCGCTTTTCCGCTTTTTGTTTTTGGTTTCATGTGATTAGATGACTAAAACAATGAATTGTACGACGGGCTTTGAAATACCATAGCTTTGCGTACGAAGCTTCGAATTACATGATTTTTTGCACATTTTATTCCTCTTTTCGAGATAAACGATGTCGGGGGATGGTGAAGGCAGTCTGACCCCGATTTCGAGCTCAAAATCCTTTATTTAGGTCAATATGTTGGATTATTAGAGTCGGGAGATGCCCTTTTCGAGTTTCTTAGGATTTGAATGTCATTTCTTGTCAATACACCGCTTGTGTTGCGTTTGTCTCTCAGATATTCCTTTTGCTTCCTATTTCCTATTTGCGTTTGTCTATCGTGTTGTACCCCTTTTCCGCTTTTTGTTTTTGTTTTCATGTAATTAGACGACTACAACAATGAATTGTACGACGGGCTTTGAAATACCATAACGTTACGTACGAAGCTCCAAATTACATGCTTTTTTTTCTCATTTTATTCTTCATTTCGAGGTAAACGATGCTGCGGGTTGCTCTTGGCAGCATGACCCGTTTTCGAGCTCAACATCCTTTATTTAGGTCGATACGTTGGATTTTTTGAGTCGGGAGATACCTTTTTCGAGTTTCTTAGGATACAAATGTCAGTTCTTGTCAATACGCCGCTTGCGTTGCGTTCGTCTCTCGGATATTCCTTTTGCTTACTATTTCCTATTTGCGTTTGACTCTCGTGTTGCATCCCTTTTCCGCATTTTGTTTTTGTTTTAACGTGATTAGACGACTACAACAATTAATAGTACGACGAGCTTTGCAATACCATATTTTTGCGTACGAAGCTCCGAATTACATGATTTTTTCACATTTTATTCCTCTTTTCGAGATAAACGATATCGCAGGTTGCTGTTGGCACCCTGACCCTATTTTCTAGCTCAAATTCCAATATTTCAGTCGATACCTTGGATTTTTAGAGTCGAGAGATGCCCTTTTCGAGTTTGTTAGGATACCAATGTAATTTCATGTCAATACGTCGTTTGTGTTGCATTTGTCTCTTGAATATTCCTTTCGCTTTCTATTTCCTATTTATGTTTGTCTCTCGTGTTGCACCCCTTTTCCGCTATTTGTTTTTGTTTTCACGTGATTAGACGACTACAACAATGAATTGTACGATGGGCTTTGAAATATCATAACTTTGCATACGAAGCTCTGAATTAGATAATTTTTTCACATTTTATTCCTTTTTCAAGATAAATGATGCCGCGGGATGCTGAAGGCATCCCGACCATGTTTTTGAGCCCAAAATCCTTTATTTAGGTCGATGTGCTGGATTTTTATAGCCGGGAGATGCCCTTTTCGAGTTTCTTAGGATACGATTGTCATTTCGTGTCATTACGTCGCTTGCGTTTCGTTTGTCTCTCGGATATTCCTTTTGCTTCCTATTTCCTATTTGCGTTTGTCTCTCGTGTTGCACCCCTTTTCCGCTATTTTTTTTGTTTTCACGTGATTAGAGGACTACAACAATGAATTGTACGCTGAGCTTTGAAATACCGAATTTTGCGTACGAAGCTCCGAATTACATGATTTTTTCCACATTTTATTCCTCTTTTCGAGATAAATGATGATGTAGGTTGCTGTTGGCAGCGTGACCCTGTTATTGAGCTCAAAATCCTTTTTTTAGGTAGATACGTTGGATTTTTAGAGTCGAGAGATTCCCTTTTCGAGTTTCTTAGGATAGGAATGTCATTTCTTGTCAATACGCCGCTTGCGTTGCGTTTGTCACTCGGATATTCCTTTTGCTTCCTATTTCCTATTTGCGTTTGTCTCTCGTGTTGCACCCCTTTTCCACTTTTTGGTTATGTTTTTACGTGATTAGACGACTACAACAATGAATTGTACGCCGGGCTTTGACATACCATAGCTTTTCATACGAAGCTCCGAAATACATGATTTTTTCCACATTTTATTCCTCTTTTCGAGATAAACGATGTTGGGGGATGCTTAAGGCAGCATGAAAACATTTTCAAGCTTAAAATCCATTATTTAGGTCGATGCATTGGATTTTTAGAGCCGGGAGATGCCCGTTTTTGAGCTCAAAATCTTTTATTTGCATAGATACGTTGGATTTTTAGTGTCGGGAGATGCCCTTTTCGAGTTTCTTAGGATATGAATGTCATTTCTTTTCAATACGCCGCTTGCTTTGCATTTGTCTCTCGGATATTCCTTTTGCTTCCTATTTCCTATTTTCATTTGTCTCTCGTGTTGCACCCCTTTTCCACTTTTTTGTTTTTGTTTTTACGTGATTAGACGACTACAACAATGAATTGTACGCCGGGCTTTGAAATACCATAGCTTTGCGTATGAAGCTCCGAATTACATGATTTTTTTTCACATTTTAGTCCTCTTTTCGAGATAAATGATGCTTGTGGAATGTTGAAGGCAGCCCCAACCCATTTTCAAGCTCAAAATCCATTATTTAGGTCGATACATTGGATTTTTAGAGCCGAGAGATGCCAGTTTCGAGTTTCTTAGGATACGAATGTCATTCCTTGTCAATACACCGCTTGCGTTCTCTCTGATATTCCTTTTCCTTCTTATATTCTATTTGTGTTTGTCTCTCGTGTTGCACCCCTTTTCCGCTTTTTGTTTTTGTTTTCATGTGATTAGACGACTACAACAATAAATTGTACGAGGGGCTTTGAAATACCATAACTTTGCGTACGAAGCTCTGAATTACATGATTTTTTCATATTTTATTCCTTTTTTCGAGATAAACGATGTCGTAAGATGCTGAAGGCAGCCCGACCCCGTTTTCGAGCTCAAAATCCTTTATTTAGGTCGATACGTTGGATTTTTAGAGTTGGGAGATGCCCTTTTGGGTTTCTTAGGACACGAATGTCATTTCCTGTCAATATGTCGCTTGCGTTGCGTTTGTCTCTCGGATATTCCTTTTCATCCTATTTGCGGTTATCTCTCGTGTTGCACCCCTTTTCCGCTTTTTGTTTTTTGTTTTCACGTGATTAGACGACTACAACAATGAATTGTCGACGGGCTTTGAAATACCATAACTGTGCGAACGAAGCTCCGAATTACATGATTTTGTTCACATTTTATTCCTCTTTTCGAGATAAATGATGCTGGAGGATGCTGAATACAGCGCAACCCCATTTTTGAGCTCAAAATCCTTTATTTAGGTCGATAAATTGGATTTTTAGAGTAGGGAGATGCCTTTTTCGAGTTTCTTAGGTTACGAATGTCATTTCTTGTCAATACGCCGCTGGCGTTGCGTTTGTCTCACGGATATTCCTTTTGCTTCCTATATTCTATTTGTGTTTGTCTCTCGTGTTGCACCTCTTTTCCGCTTTTTGTTTTTGTTTTCACATGATTAGACTATTACAAGAATCAATTGTACGGCGGGCTTTGAAATACCAAAACTTTGCGTACGAAGCTCCGAATTACATGATTTTTTTCACATTTTATTCCTCTTTTTTAGATAAATGATGCCGCAGGTTTATGTTGGCAACCTGATGATCGTTTCATTTTCATACGTATTTCTTGCACGATTTTAGAGATGTTTACGATATAGATGCGATGTTTACGTATGATTTTGTATCCGTTTTACTCATTTTCGTGTTTTCGTGCTCTTACAGGTTTTAATGCGTATCCGGTTCATTTTGGAGCTAAAGGACGTACACGAGACAAAGTACCAACATCGAGGATTATCACAGAACAAACAGGACGAGAATCGGCGAGGAACAATAGGTCTAGCAAATTGAGCACGAGTCGGGCAAGCTATCAACATGGTCGGGCTTCACCATGACATCTAGCCCGCGTGGGTCGCTCCTTAGCTCGTCCGGGTAGGCTTTGTTTTCAGCACAAACACAGCGCGCCGTGCCCGCGCGGGGCACACACTCAGCCTGGGCGGGTCGCGTCCATCACCTGCAACAACCAGAAAAGGATATTTATCTAAACACGAAAAGGAACTTGTTTGTGACTTATACAAAAAAGAAAAACGACTTTAGAGAAGAGGAATAAGAGATATTGGGCTGGAGAAAGGAATGGAAACGTTGCCCAACTTGATCAAGAATGGAAAACTCATAAAAAGGCAAAAGAGGAATAAGAGTTAGTTTTCAGTTCGATCGAAGAGAGAGAGTCGAGAGAGAATCGAAGAAGAAGGAGACTTTTGCAGAGGAGATATTCAAGGAGCATTGGAGATCAATTCAAGACTTCGGTTTCATTTGGTTTTCATGTTCTTTAGACTTTCTACTTCAATTATGTTGTTTGCTTTTGAACGCATGAGCGAGTAGTTTGTTTTGTTCTAGGAGAAGGGATTAGCCCATGGCTATCACGGAACAACTTTGATTTATCTTTGAATGCAATTTCCCGTTTTCGTTTATCTATTCTTTGTCTCAAAGCTTGCATGACTTGTATTTACGAAGGCCATGTAGATGCATGTATTAGGGATTAGGAGAAGGACCGAAAGGAGAATTCTAGTCGTAGAAGATCAGGTTTATAACAACCGAGGTTAGGGTAGCAACGGTTGAGGGTAAAACGGATGAATCATAGTTCTTATGGGTTTAGTTCAATGTGTCAGCCACGAAAGTAGGGGGCAACTTGTCTAGATCACATGTCTATGCCTTGAGAGAGGGTATATATCATATTAGGCTCGTCTACCTTAGATGACTTAATTGGATTGCATGATTAGATAGGTTGATTGTTGGGTTTGGTAGTCTTGTGGTGAAACCGGATTCCTAGAATGTTTGTCTCATTGTTAAGAAATCGTTTGTTTATTTGTTTTTAATATTTCATTTTCAAATCCCTTATTTCGTTAGTTTGCAAGTTTGATTCGTAGTTTGAGTTTAGGTTGTGTTGCGTAGTCCCTGTGGGATCGACACCTAAAGTACTACACATGTGCCGTGTAGTTTAGGTTATTTGTTTAAGTTTGAGTATGCATCAAGTTTTTGGCACCGTTGCCGGAGACTATTGTAAACACGTCTTAGATTCGAGCCTAGAGTCATTCTTGTTTTGTTTTTCTTTTTTGTTTTATTTTCTTTTGTTCTTTCTACCTAAATTGTTTTGATTTGTTCTTCGTAGAGCCACCAGATCAACGAAAGATGGATAATCATAATGGCCATTGAAATATGCAGCAACAACAACTCGCACCTCAATTGCAAGAACCACAAGCTCCTCCACCACGTCGCCTCAGAGATTACGCGGTGCCGAACATGAACAACGTGCAAACATCCATAAGTATGCCTGCTATTGCTAGGGAGCCGTTTGAGATAAAGCCGGCAATGATCAACATGTTTTATCAGAAGCAATTCACGGGTGGAAATCACGAGGATCCCCATCAGCATCTCAGAGACTTCCTAGAGCTTTCTGGTACATTCAAGATACACGAAGTCTTAGAGGACGCGATCTTAATGCGTCTCTTCCCCTTCTCAATTGGGGGACGAGCTAAAACTTGGCTGCAATCGCTTCCCACTGGTTCAATCACGAATTGGGACAAGCTCTGCACATTGTTCCCATCATGATTCTTTCCTTTTAGCAAAAAGATTCAGATGAGGGGGAAATCACAACGTTTAGATGTAGAGATGGAGAAACGTTGTTTGAAGCTTGGGGCAGATTTAAGGATCTTCTACAGGTGTATCGACACCATGGTCTCAAATAGTGGTACGTTATCCAAACCTTTTACAACGGAATTTCAGATGAACACCGAACGATATTGGATAACGCTGCTAGAGGATCGTTTATGGATCTGAGTGTGGAGGAGGCATACGAGCTGATCGATAACCTCGCCATGAGCCAGACTATGTGGTAAATACCGAGAGGTATGCCTAACAGAACTCGAGGTTTATATGAGCCAACTCTGAGCAGATCACCGGGTAATGCAGCGAACGCCATGTACTGCATGAATTGTGGAGATACAGAACACGTGGCTTATCAATGCATGCTGCAAGAAAACGTGGAACATATGAATTATGCCTAGCAGTAAGGAAACACGCAATTCGGGAATACCTACAACCCGAATTGGAGGAATCATCCGAATCTTTTGTATCAAACGACTCAACCGGTGAAGTATTCGGGATTTCAGCAACCACAGCAGCCGTACCAGCAAAATAATCAGCAATTCCAGCCATCTCAGCAAGTTCCACAAGCACCTCAACCTCCTCAAGCCCCTTCCTCAAATCTTGAGGCAGTAATGCTTGAATTTATCAAGGAGCAAAGGCAGCAACAATAGACTAAAACCAACTTCAATGCGGATGTGAGGACAGTGATCAACAAGCTCAAAACTCAGATGGAATCCGTGAGCAACCATGTGAAGAGCTTAGAGAACTTCGTAGCACAGCACGCTGCCTCATCCTCTCAGAATCCCGGACAGCTTCGTGGTAAACCCGAGTTAAACCCGAGAGAGTACGTTAACGCTATTTCCTTGTGCAACACTGATATGATCGAGCATTCGCCCTGGAAAGAGAGAGAGCATGATGCTGGTACGTGCATGAGAAAAGGCAGAGGTACCGTCGCGGTTATGGAAGGAGTCAAACCAGATTTGGACAAACCATACGTTGCTCCACCAGCGTACAAACCTCCAATACCATTTCCTCAACGGTTGGTGAGCAGTAAGAATGAAGAACGAGTGGGCAGATTTGTAGAGGGTCTCAAGAAAGTTGACATCAACATCCCATTCATGGAAGCCCTCCAAAAGATGCCTAATCATGCCTAACTCATCAAAGAGGTTCTTTCCGAAGAGAAGCATATCGAAGAGAACGAGACGGTAGCACTCACCGAGGAATGCAGTGCTATCATTCAAAACAAGCTGCCACCAAAGTTGAAGGACCCCGAAAGCTTCTCCATTCCATGCACAACAGGTAATATTGACATTGACAATGCCTTGTGTGATGTAGGAGCAAGCGTGAGCATCATGCCACACTCGGTATTCAAGCGGATGGACTTCGGGAATCTCAAAACTACAAAGATGTGTCTATGCCTCGCGGATCATTAGGTGAGATATCCGGTGGGAATTGTTGAAAACGTTCCCACCAAGGTAGGTAATCTTTTCATTCCCACGGATTTTATTGTACTTGAAATAAAGGAAGATTCTAGGATACCTATTATTCTTGGTAGACCTTTCTTAGCTACTGCAGGTTCCATGATAGACGTACAACAAAGAAAACTTTCCTTACGTTTCATAGATGAGACGATAGAATTCAACTTGTCCAGCCCCATGAACGGACCCTCATTCAAGGAGTCTTGCTTTACAGTTGATTAGCTGGACGAGTTAGCGAAAAACAAGCATGATCAAGTAAGTGCTTCTGATCCTCTTGTACGATATTTAAAACGAGTTTGCGATAATGTAGGATTTACGGACGGAGGAGCCAAGCAGTACACGAAATTCATGAGTGCTATTGCAGCAGTAGGAGACGCCCCATGTGAGGAGATACCACACGAAACGCATGCTGGCTTCGCAGTGGAGAAGACGCCTGAACTTGAGCCCGAGCCACCTCCATCTTCTTTTTCGGTATGAGTACGTTGATTGTGATAATATATATGCTGCTCTTATTAATGCTAACTTGAGTGCAGATGAGATGAGAAAACAACCCACTCGTGTAAAGAAGCATAGGAGAATCAGCTCTGAATTACATAATTTTTTTCACATTTTATTCCTCTTTTCGTGATAAACGATGCCAAGGGATGCTGAAGGCAGCCCTACCCCATTTTCGAGCTCAAAATGCTTTATTTATGTGGATACATTGGATATTTAGAGCCAAGATATGCATTTTTCGAGTTCTTAAGATACGAATGTCATTTCTTGTCAATACGCCGCTTGCGTTGCGTTTGTGTCTTGAATATTCCATTTGCTTCCTATATTCTATTTGCGTTTGTCTCTACACCCCTTTTCCGCTTTTTCTTTTTGTTTTCACGTGATTAGACGACTACAACAATGAATTGTACAACGGGGTTTGAAATACCATAACTTTGCGTACGAAGCTCTGAATTACATGATGATTTTCACATTTTATTCCCCTTTTCGAGATAAATGATGCCGAGGGATGCTGAAGGCAGCCCGACCCTGTTTTCAAGCTCAAAATCCTTTATTTATGTCGATACGTTGGATTTTTAGAGCCGTGAGATGCCATTTTCGAGTTTCTTAGGACACAGATGTCATTTCTTGTGAATACGCCGCTTGCATTGCGTTTGTCTCTCGGATATTCCTTTTGTTTCCTATTTCCTATTTGCGTTTGTCTCTCGTGTTGCACCCATTTTCCGCTTTTTGTTTTTTTTCACGTGGTTAGATGACTACAACAATGAATTGCACAACGGGCTTTGAAATACCATAACATTGCGTACGAAGCTCCGAATTACATGACGTTTTGCACATTTTATTCGCCTTTTCAAGATAAATGATGCTGTGGGATTCTAAATGCAGCCCAACCCCATTTTCGAGCCCAAAATTCTTTATTTAGGTGATACGTTGGATTTTTAGAGCCGAGAGATGCCCTTTTCGAGTTTCTTAGGATACGAATGTCATTTCTTGTCTATACGCGGCTTGCGTTGCGTTTGTCTCTAAGATATTCCTTTTGCTTCTTATTTCCTATTTGCGTTTGTCTATCGTCTTGCACCCCTTTTCTGCTTTATGTTTTTGTTTTCACGTGATTAGACGACTACAACAATGAATTGTACGACGGGGTTTGAAATGCCATAACTTTGTGTACGAAACTCCGAATTACATGATGTTTTTCACAATTTATTCCTCTTTTCGAGATAAACGATGTTGGGGGATGCTGAAGGCAGCCCTACCCCGTTTTCGAGCTCAAAATGTTTTATTTAGGTGGATACATTGGATACTTAGAGCCGAAGATGCATTTTTCGAGTTTCTTAGGATACGAATGTAATTTCTTGTTAATACGCGGCTTGCGTTGCGTTTGTCTCTCGGATATTCCTTTCGCTTCCTATATTCTAATTGCGTTTGTCTCTCTTGTTGCACCCCTTTTCCGCTTTTTGTTTTTGTTTTCACGTGATTAGACGACTATAACAACGAATTGTTCGACGGGGTTTGAAATAGCGTAACTTTGCGTACGAAGCTCCGAATTACATGATTTTTTTCAAATTTTGTTCCTTTTTTTGAGATAAATGATGTCGGGGGATGCTGAAGGCAGCCTGTCTCATATGGAATCTTTGAGCACACATGTGAAGATGTTGGAAAAATCCATAGCACAGCAGGCTGCCTCATCCTCTCGGAATCCCGGACAGCTTCCCGGTAAACCCGATCTTAACCCGAGAGAGCACGTGAACGCCATCACCTTGACCTTGCGTAATGTGCTCACGAATCCGCCCCCGAAAGAGCAAGAGAGAGTTGCTGGAAAATCAGTGGATAAGGGAAAGGGCATTGTGATTGTGGGAGGAGCTGAATCAGAATTGGAAAAACCGTATGTAGCTTCACTGGCGTACAAGCCTCTAATACCGTTTCCGCAACGATTGGTGAGCAGCAAAAACGAGTTAAGGTATGGACGGTTTGTAGAGATACTTAAGAAACTTCAAATTAACATACGTTTTGTAGAAGCCCTCCAACAAATGCCCACGTACGCCAAATTTCTCAAAGAAATTCTGTCGAACAAACGGCGTATCGGAGAGAGTGAGACGGTAGCACTCACCGAGGAATGCAACGCCATTCTTCAAAACAAGCTGCCCCCGAAGTTGAAGGACCCCGGAAGCTTCTCCATTCACTAATAGGTAATCTCGATATTGATAAATCGTTGTGTGATTTAGGAGCAAGCGTGAGCCTCATGCCACATTCGGTCTTCAAGCGGATGAACTTCGGTGATCTCAAACCTACCAAGATGTCTCTCCAACTCGCTGATCGTTCGGTAAGATATCCGGTGGGGATTGTTGAAAACATTCCCCCCAAGGTAGGTAATCTTTGTGTACCCGCTGACTTTGTTGTACTCGATATTGAAGAGGATGCTAGGATACCCATTATACTTGGTAGACCGTTCTTAGCTACTGCAGGTGCGATGATAGACGTACAACAAGGGAAACTTTCTCTACGTGTCAGAGACGAAACGATTGAATTCAACTTGTCCAAATCCATGAACGGACCCTCCATCAAGGAGTCTTGCTTTCGAATTGACTTGCTGGACGAGTTAACGAACGACACGTTTGATCAAGTAAGTATTTCTGACCCCCTCATTAGATGCTTGACTCAAGTTTGCGAAGATGCAGGTCTTACTGACGAAGAAGCTGAGGCGTACGCAGACTCACAAAGTACAAGCTGACTTCGCAGTGGAGAAGGCGCCCAAACTCCAGTTGAAGCCTCTTCCTTCTTCTCTTCGGTATGAATACCTCGGACTTAATGATACATACCGCGTTATTGTTAATGCTGACTTGAGTGCAGATGAGATGCAAAAGATACTTGAATGCTTAAGAAATCATAGGAGAGTGATCGGATATACCATCGAGGATATCAAGGGACTAAGCCCTTCGTTATGCATGCATCGAATACTCATGGAGGACGGGCATAAACCATCAATTGAAGCGCCAAGGCGGCTGAACCCCAACTTAAAAGAGGTAGTGAAAAAGGAGATACTAAAACTTTTGGATGCAGGTATCATATATCCTATCTCGGACAGCGAATGGGTGAGCCCCGTGCATGTCGTGCCAAAGAAAGGAGGAATGACGGTAGTACGCAACGATAACAACGAGCTGATTCCAACAAGAACCGTCACGGGGTGGAGGATGTGCATAGACTTCCTCCACCAATTTCAGTTAAGCAAATTCGTAGCTTCCTAGGGCATGCAGGTTTTTATCGGAGGTTCATCAAAGACTTCTCAAAGATCACAAAACCATTGACGAAGTTGCTGGCCAAAGACGCTACATTCGACTTCTCTCAAGAGTGTCATAACGCCTTCAACACCATCAAGACAGCGCTGGATTCGGCGCCCATCATTCCGCCACCCGATTGGAGCCTTCCATTCGAGATTATGTGTTATGCTAGCGACTGCGCCGTAGGAGCTGTCCCAAGGCAGCGAAGAGACAAGGTCTCTCATGTCATCTCCTACGCTAGCAAGACACTAGATGACGCCCAAATCAACTATGCCACAACCGAGAAGGAGCTCCTTGCCGTCATCTTCGCCTTTCACAAGTTCAAATCCTATCTCGTAGGGTCAAAGGTAATCGTTTATACTGACCATGCAGCGCTTAAATATCTTCTAGGGAAGAAGGACGCGAAACCATGCCTCATCCGGTGGATCCTTCTCTTACAAGAGTTTGATCTCGAAATAAGAGATAGGAAGGGGTCCGAAAACGTCGTTGCAGATCACCTCTCTCGCATCATTGTAGAGGATGAGAGACCTATCGACGACTCCTTGAGAGATGACATCATATGCGCAATTACTTCAGATAACCCCGCTCCTTGATATGCTGATTTTGTTAATTTTCTTGTGAGCGGTATACTACGCCCCGATCTTTCTCGGTATACTACGCCCCGACCTTTCTTTTCATGAGCACGGGAAGTTCTTTGCGGATGTTAAACACTACCATTGGGACGATCCAATTCTGTACAAGAGATGCGGGGACGGAGTCTTTAGGAGATGCATCCTCGAGGAAGAGGTAGAGAGCATCTTATTCCATTGTCATGGATTGGATTATGGAGGTCACATCAGCAAGTCCAAAACCGCTTCAAAGGTGCTTCAAGCAGGTTTTTATTGGCCGAACCTCTACAAGGATACCCATAGGTACGTTTCCTCTTGTGATAGATGTCAAAGAACGGGAAATATAGGTAATACTCTTGTGATAGATGTCAAAGAACGGGAAATAAAGGTAAGAGGAACGAGATGCCACAGAACTATATCCTAGAGGTAGAATTGTTTGATGTTTGAGGTGTAGATTTCATGGGCCTTTCCCATCATCATGTGGCAACCAATATATTTTGGTAGGTGTAGATTATGTGTCTAAGTGGGTAGAAGCCATAGCAACGCCAACTAATGACGCTAGGGTAGTGATGAAATTCTTTAAGAAGATCATATTCCCTCATTTTGGAGTTCCTAGATTAGTCATTAGCGACGGAGGTTCACACATCATTGCGAGACAATAGGAATCCCTCCTTAAGCATTATGGCGTGAATAGGATAGCTACACCGTACCACCCACAAACCAGCGGACAAGTAGACGTTTCGAATAGGGAGATTAAGAGCATACTAGAGAAAACCGTGTCTAGGTCCCGTAGAGATTGGTCGATGAAATTAGATGATGCATTACGGGCCTATAGGACTGCGTTTAAAACTCCCATTGGCATGACTCCTTTTCAGCTTGTTTATGGCAAGTTTTGCCACCTACCTGTCGAGCTAGAGCACCGCGCCTATTGGGTGACAAAGCTCCTTAACTTTGATCTTAAGAGTGAAGGTGAGAAACAACTTTTGCAGGTGAACGAGCTCGACGAGCTCCGTCTTGATGCCTAGAAGAACTCTAAGATCTACAAGGAGCGTGCCAAGAGATGGCATGACAAGAAGATCCTACCTCAAGATTTTCAGCCAGGTGACTTGGTTCTACTATTTAATTCTCGTCTTATGCTTTTTCCGGGAAAACTACGGTCCCGTTGGTCTGGTCCTTTTCAGATACGAGACGTTTTCCCGCATGGAGTAGTAGAAATTTGGAGCGAGACGAGTGGCGCATTCAAAGCTAATGGACAGCGGCTAAAACTCTACCAAGCCGCTCAACCGATCGAAAGTGGAAACTCCATTTCCCTTTCCGATCCACCCGTCACACACACATGAGGAATGGAGACGTCAAAGCTTTAGGACGTTAAATAAGCGCTTTCTGGGAGGCAACCCAGCTGTTTGTTTTTATCTTTCTGTTTAAGACTCGGTTATTCGCTTTCGTTTAAAAAAAAGTACCACCACAAACATGCTTCACTTCCCCTACCCTCCATCGGAGCTTCACGTCGAGGACTCCGTTCAATTCAAGTCTGGGGGAGCAGCTCACGTTTGTCAGGTGATTTCGTTTCATTTTCTTTCATCTTCCCTTTGACTTTGTAGTTTTTAGGTTATTTTGTGGTTTTCAGTTATTTTTGAGTTAGAGTCGTCCCAGGCATTTGTCCGGTGCCACGTTTTGAGATAAACCTTGAACCTAGGATGCTTAAGAAGTTGACCTTTTCCGTGAGATTTTGCATGGTTGAGTTAGGTTTTCCCTAAGCGTTAGGTCTTATTAGTCGGCTTAAAAACAATAGGTTGTAGTTCTTTGGGAATCCTAGTGTTGCTTGTGGGGGGTTTAGACGAGGTTGCTAGGCTAGTTTATCGTTTATTCTCTCTACCCAACTGGTCATACTTCGTGAAGACGATGCTTTACTTCTGTTCTATTGAGGATTAATGGATCATATAGAATCGAGCTTATTTTGCAGACTAAGAGCGCACACTAACACTCCGCTGTCGATAGAAATAATGCCTAAAAAGCATGATCAAAAATCGATATGAGTGCATCGACCTTGATACTCTTTCGATGGCTCGGGTCTAAGTGGTGGGTAGGCGATCATCTTTCTACGTCCTAAGGGCATGGCACAAATGAAAGCCGCCTACTCCGCTGCACTCTTAAACGAGATGCATGAGTATACCGTCATCTGTAGTCTGGGTCTAAGTAGAGGATGGATCCGTTCAAATCCGACGTCCTAGAAGCCTAGTGTGTATGCAAAGAAAAAGAAAAAAAGAGAAGAATAAAAAAAGGAAACAAAAAAAAAGAAGTCATAAAAAGAAAATAAAAAGAAAAAAAGAAAGAAAGAAGCTCGGAAAGAAAGAAACAAGTATCCTCGGTTGATCTAGGTTTAGCATTGTCTGAAGTCTTGTTCGGTGGAGGGAGTTACGGTGGCCTTTCTAGTTTTCCTTTGATTTACTTTCACATGGGTAGCCTTGGCGAACCTAGAAAACTTAATTAGGCCAAATTTACTCTCGACGTGCTAGTTGATCGGGTAGGTTCCCTTTAGCGGTATTTCTAGGAGAAGGGGGAATTCTCGGATTTTGTACACCCCGTGTGTTCCACGTTTACGTTTGCTTAGGGACAAGCAAACATTCAAGTCTGGGGGATTTTGATCATCTCGTTTTCATACGTATTTCTTGCACGATTTTAGAGATATTTATGATATATATATATATATGTGTTGCTTTACGTATGATTCCGTATCCGTTTTACTTGTTTTCGTGTTTTCATGTTCTTACAAGTTTTTATACGTATTTGGTTCATTTCGGAGTTAAAGGACATGCATGGAGCTAAGGACCAATATCGAGGATCATCACGGGACAAACGGGACACGAATTAGCATGAAGAGCCATAACCCGATCGGGCACAACTCACACCCGAGCGGGCAAAAGTCACGACAATTTTGGTGCGCAATTCACGCATGAATCGGGCAAGGAAATGCATGAGTGGGGCCTCATACCTGAGCGGGCACACCATCAGCCCGATCGGGCACTCCATGCGGATCGCGATTCTGCGCGTCCGACCTCGCCGTACCCGAGCGGGTAGATTGCACCGCCCGCTTGGGTCGCGACCCCTTTCTGCAGCTTCCATTAAGTTAATTTGACTTAAAACTAATGGAAGTTTGTGAAAGATTCATACTATAAGGAAAACGACTTTAGAGGGATAAAAAGAGGCCAGAGGACGACATTGGAGCGGACTTTATTCAGTTCGTTATTAAGGAGAGAGGAGAGAAGAACGAGGAGATTCTTGCGAGGAGGCATACGAGGAGCATTGGAGATCAACCCCCAAACATTGGTTTTCGTTTGGTTTTCATGTTCCTTAGACTTTCTATTTCGTTTATGTTTGTTTACAGACGCATGAGCGAGTAGTTTGTTTGTTCTAGGAGAAGGGATTAGCCCTTGGCTATCCCGGAACCACTTTTGATTTATCTTTGAATGCATCTTCTCGTTTTCGTTTTTCTATTCTTTATCTGAGTGCTTGAATTTACTTGTGTTTGCGATGGCCATGTAGATGCATGTGTTAGGGGTTAGGAGAAGGACCGAAAGGATAATTCTAGTCCTAGAAGATAAGGTTTAGAACAACAGAGGTGAGGCCACGAAGTAGGGTAGCAACGGTTGAGGATAAAACAGATGAATCATAGTTCTTATGAGTTTAATTCAATGTGACAGCCACGAAAGTAGGGGGCAACTTGACTAGATCACATGTCTATTCCTCGAGAGAGGGTTGATAACATATTAGGATCGTCTGCCTTAGATAACTTAACTCGGATTGCATGATAGATAGATTGATCGTTGGTTTCGGTAGTCTTCGGGTGAAATTGGATTCATAGAATGTTTGTCTCATCGTTAAGAACTAGTTTGTTTATTTGCTTTTAGTATTTCATTCCTTAAACCATATTTCGTTCGTTAGCAAGTTTGATCCGTAGTTTGAGTTTAAGTTGCGTTGCATTGTCTCTGTGGGATCGACACCTGAAGTACTACACATGTGCCGTGCACTTGCGGGTAGTTTAGGTTATTTTTTAACTTTGAGAACACATCAGTTCCCCGCACGGGCTCCCTTGCTGAAACTGCACCCGCGTGTGCTGGAGGCTTCCCCGCGTCGTGCTGAAGTTTCTGGAGTTAGGCCCTGTGCGGGCTAAGGTGTGTGCTCGTGCGGGCTGTGGTTGAATGATGAGTCCGCGCATGCTGAAGCCTGCCCCGAGCTGTGCTTTGGTTGCTTGTGGTTGTTCCCCACGCGGGCTATGAGTTCCACCCTGCATGGACTGTGTTGGAGCTGATGATCTGTGCCGTTTCTCGTCCCCTTTGTTCTGGTATGATCTTCGATGGTAATACTTTGTCCTGTGTACGTTCTTTAGCTCCAAAACGAACCGAATATGAATTATAACCTGTAAGAACATGAAAACACAAAAATGAGGCTACAAAAATCATACGTAAACATCACATCTATATCATAAACATTCTTAAAATCATGCGAGAAATACGTATGAAAACGAGATGATGAGACATGGAGCAAGGTCGGGCATGACTTTGTAAAACAACCTACCGACGAATTTGGTGGAAACGAGTTGGCCCAGAGCTTCCATTTCAAATTATAAAGCCTCAAGGGTAGAAGACATTCGTCAACCATCCATCCATCATCTAGAATACACCATTCACAGCAACCATTGCATCCATATATATCTCTTGATGGGAAACACAAGAAGGAGTCAGAAATCGATTCGGGATCATCGCTTGTTTGATAGTTCTATGATCCTTACTCTACTGTTTCGTTTATGTTGTTTAGACTCATGATTGAGTAGTAGATTCGTTCTAGGAGAAGAGATTAGCCGATGACTATCCCAGAACCATCTTTGATTTGTTTACGAATGCATTCCCCGTTTCGTTTATCTAATCTTTGTCGGAACGCTTATTGTCTTGTAGTTACGGTTGCCACGTATATGCATGTGTTAGGGATTACGAGAAAGACCAAAAGGAGAATTCTAGTCCTAGAAGATCAGACTTAGAACAAGCGAGACTAGGTCACGGAAGTAGGGTAGTAACGGTTGAGGATTGAATCGGGCGAATCATGAATCATAATAGGGTTTTGTTGGGGTGTCAGCCACGGAAGTAAGGGATGCCTCAATTGAACCACGTTCCTATGCCTTGAGAGAGGGTAGGTTCTACAGTAGGATCATCCGCCTTAGATATCTTTATAGGGAACGCAAGATTAGACAGATCGGAGTTAGGTTTCGAAAGCTATGTGGTGAAACCGGATTCTAGAACATTTGTCTCTTTGTTTAGAACTCGTTATTCCACTGCATATTCACTGTCATATTTGCATCTCACCATCCTTATTTCTTCGCAGCAAGCATTGATCCTACTTTTGACTCTTAGATCGTGTTATATTAGTCCTCGTGGGATCAATACCTTAATTACTACACACCTACAGTGCACTTTGGGGTAGTTATAGGTTAACATGTTTAACTTAACACGCATCTGCTCCCTTGATCGTGTTGAAGGCATCATGGCATTCTTTGGAGAATTTGAACGTAGCATCCTTGACCAGCAACTCCATCAATGGTTTTCTGATATTGGAGAAGTCTTTGATGAACCTTCGATAGAAACCGGCATGCCCTAAAGAACTACGAATCTCTTTGACCGAAACTGGTGGAGTAAGTTTTTTGATTACCTTGATCTTAGCCTTATCTACTTCTTTGCCTCTTGATGAGATCATGCGTCCTAAAACAATCTCATCTTTCACCATCAAATGGCACTTCTCTCAATTTAGGACTAGATTGACTTCCTCAAATCGCGTTAACACTTATGAAAGGTTAAGATGGCAAACATCGATTGTAGAGCCATAAACTGAAAAATCATCCATGAAAACTTCCAGAATATTGAATCAGAAAAGATTGCTATCCTGCAACACTGGAAAAAAGTTGGACTTTTGCAAAGGCCAAAAGGCATGTGATGGTAAGCGACCGTTCCATAAGGGCACGCTGATGCGCGTTCAAGTTATATATAACCTAAACTTACTTCGCAAGTGCACGGCACGTGTGTAGTACTCTAGGGGTCGATCCCATAGAGACTACACAACTCAGACTAAGATAAAACTAGAATCAAGCATTTTATGATGAAATAATGGTTGTGATATGCAATAATGAAAATGCAATAAACCTAGGAGTTCTTGATAAATGAGACAAACGTTCTAGGATACGGTTTCAACGTATAGGTTCCAAAGCCAACTATCGATCTATCTAATCATGCATTTTGCTATCAAGATATTTAAGGCAAACGATCCTAATGTAATTCCTACCCTCTCTTAAGGCATAGGAACGTGATCTGAATGAGTTATCCTCTACTTTTGTGGCTGATACCCCAAACTAAACCAATACGCTCTATGATTCATCCGATTAACATTCAACCGTTACTACCCAACTTTCATGAACTAGTCTCGGTTTTTCTAAGCCATGTTCTTCTAGGACTAGAATACTACTTTTGGTCGTTCTCCTAATCCCTAACACATGCATCTATGTGGCCTTCGTAATTACAAGACGTTCAACGCTTAGAGAAAGAATAGCTTAGCAAACCGGGAAATGCATTCTCAAGTAAATCGAAGAGGTTCTGGGATAGCCATTGGCTAATCCCTTCTCCTAGAACAAGACAACTACTCAGTCATGAGTTCAGAAGGAAACAACATAAAAGAAATAGAATGTCTAAGGATCATAGAAATCAAACAAGGCATCGTTCCAATTCGATCTTCCGTCTCCTTGGGTGTCTCCCATCAAGAGGGCTCTCTCCAATGATAAATAGGCTCTTATCTACCCTCCAAGGGTTCCCCTCTGTGTTTTCATCCATTCTAACTCAATTGGGGGTCTCTTTTTAAACTTTCTCTCCGTGGGAGAATGATAACATGTAATCCGTCGTAGTATTTTCATGACTCTTAGGTTTAGTTTTGATTAGATTTCTTGGACTTACCAACTTATTGAGTTTATTCGAGGATTTCATCTACCATTTCGTGTTTTGTGTAGGAAACGAAGACATGAAGGAAAACACGAGTGATTGCAGCAAATCCACCCTGAAAACGTGATTAAGTGACAAGATACAATATGTGACGGTTACGGATCCAAATGGAACACTCAAGCATCGAGCGAAAGTAGCAGAAACAGCAAGTGAAGTGTACACGCTCGGGCATGGAAGAGGCCCGCTCGGGCTAAAGTTACGCAGATTATCCAGCAAACTTCACACGACCCGATCATGACTTGAACATGGTCGGGTTACCTTGCCCGCTTGGGCTGTGTATGGACCCGCTCGGGCTACACATTGCACCGTAAATACCCGAAACAACAACACGACTCTGGCTGGTAGACCACATGGTCGGGGAGGCAAGCCTGCTCGGGTTGAGAAGTGTACACGCTCGGGCTAGCTTCTGCACGACCGGGTAGAAGTTGAACCCGCGTAGGCCGTCATCTCGGAACTCCTCGTTTGAGTGTTTGAATGGGCAATTAAAGAGGAAATATTAAATCCAGGGCAGGGGACGAAGCACGGACCAGAAGAGACACCCAAAAACACAAGCAAAAGAGGAGAGAACACGGTTGAAGACTTTGGCAACCCAAAGGATTCATCCAAAGCCAACGCTCGAGATGTTAGGGGAGATGAACACTTACTCCCTTATTGTTTGTTTCCCTATTTATTCTGAGTAGATATATTGTCATAGGTTAGGGATGCCATTGT
This sequence comes from Gynandropsis gynandra, assembly GCA_036759665.1. Classification (NCBI taxonomy): domain Eukaryota; kingdom Viridiplantae; phylum Streptophyta; class Magnoliopsida; order Brassicales; family Cleomaceae; genus Gynandropsis; species Gynandropsis gynandra. The sequence goes on from CM071875.1 coordinate 15,317,537, forward strand.
AATGGATAGTTTGATTTATTAATGCTTGATTTCGGTTTTGTTCAATTGAATGGTTCAATAGGTTATAGATATGTGCATAATGCCTTCATACGTTGTTGATTTCATGCTTGAATAAGACAAGATGTATTCTACTGAGATTAGGCACGTTTGAGGGAGAATAGAGTTTCGTCTAGGCTTTGAAGAGTCAGCCTTGAGTCTCATGAATGAACCTTCGAATGAATTAGATTAATGAGAATCTGACCGATCGGTTTATCTTTTTAAGAACGGTAATAATCGAGGTAGAACTTCCATTGTTCGTCATGCAGCTAAGTGTAGATTTACTCCATCGGAAGGTGAATACGTCTATATCTTAGATAGAGGATTTAGGCTTGGAAGAGTCATTTCCGTTTATAGAGGTTAAGTTCTCATCCGACGTTAGAGGTCGAATTCCCCATCGTTCTTCATGCATCTAGACGTTCCGTGCTACGTAGGAATATGAGTGACATTGATTTCCTAGGTAGAAGATTTAGGCTTAGAAGAGTCATTTCTAGCATTAGAGGTAGAGTTCCATGTTGTTCTTAATGCATCTAGACGTTCTGCACTACATCGGGAGATGAGTGACGTTGATTTCCTAGGTAGATGATTAGATATTAGTTCCTCGTCGATTGATATGAACCGATTTCATGATCCTTAGAAACATCCATTGCATGTTCCGGTATTTCCGACACCCATGATGCTCCATCTTGCTGAGTCTAGCTTCATTATCTTTATTTATATCTATTTTCTAGTTCATTATTCAACTATTGATCGATCTTCTTCTCGTGACATCTTAGTTCTAACGCTGCACTAGTCCCCACAATTCGACCCTTGTACTACACGAACCGTATACTTGCGGTAGAGTGGTCTTGGAAATATAAAACTCTGATTTCCGTACATCAGAGAATTTCACGGGAGGTTGTTGTGGACACTGTAGAAAACCAGAAACATGCGTGAGAATAGTATAAGAATAGGAGAGAATAGAATGGGAATAAGAGAGAATAAGGCTTAGAATATTTTAATTCAGTATTGTATTCTTATTCACAAGAGGTTACATATTTATAGGAGATTACAAGCAATAAATAGAGTGTTTGCATGGAGAATGAGAGTAAATGAAGTGTAGAGTTACAAGAGAGAAGAAATAAGTGTTGTTTGACTCTAGAACTAATCAATGTGGTATTCTCTTCATATTAATTTCGTCCAAGACCCTATTATGAGCATATTGAGCTCATTTCAACATTCCCCTTCAAGCTCGGCACAATCAAGATGAATCATGGTGAGGTGCCTCGTTAAAAATCTTCCCAATAAAACCCATTGGGACAAAACTTGGAGAAGGGAAAAAGAGTACACGCACACACCATGATGGGATTGGTAGAGCTTGCCATTTGACAATGGTTGGTGAATGTCTAGTAACCCAAGTTGTAGCTGAAGCTTCTTGTTGATTTTCTCATTTATAGCTTTGGTGAAAATCTCAGCGAGCTGCTCCTTGCTTGATGGTCATCTTGTTTTCATACATATTTCTTGCACGATTTTATAGACGTTTATGATATATATGTGTTACTTTACGTATGATTCCGTATCCGTTTTACTTGTTTTCGTGTTTTCATGTTCTTACAGGTTTTTACGCGTATTCGATTCATTTCGGAGCTAAAGGACATGCACGAGGCTAAACACCAACATCGAGGGTCATCACGGGACAAACGGGACGAGATTTAGCATGAAGAGCCTCCACCCGGTCGGGCACAACTCACACCCAAGCGGGCAAGAGCCACGGCAATTTTGGTGCATAATTCACGCACGACTCGGGCAAGGAAATGCACGAGCGGATGCCTCATACCCGAGCGGGCACACATCATGCCCGATCGGGCATTCCACATGGATCGCGACCTCCGCATCCAACCTAGCCGTACCCGAGCGGGTACATTGAGCGCCCGAGCGGGTCGCGACCCGAGCAGCAACTTAAGTTAAGTTAAATTAACTTAAAATAAAAGGAAGTCCGTGGGGGGATTAAGACAACAAGTAGACTGACTTTAAGGACCTAAAAGGAGGCCAGAGGACGACGTTAGAGAGACTTTTGGATTCAGTTCGTGATTGAGGAGATTCTTGCGAGGAGGCAAGCAAGGAGCAGTGGAGATCAACCCGAAACTTCGGTTTCACTTGTTTTTCATGTTCCTTAGACTTTCTATTTCGTTTATGTTTGTTTACAGACGCATGAGCGAGTAGTTTGTTTGTTCTAGGAGAAGGGATTAGCCCTTAGCTATCCCAGAACCACTTTCTATTTATCTTTGAATGCATCTTCCCGTTTTCGTTTATCTATTCTCTATCTGAGCGCTTAATTGACTTGTGTTTACAAAGGCCACGTAGATGCATGTGTTAGGGATTAGGAGAAGGACCGAAAGGAGAATTCTAGTCTTAGAAGATCAGGTTTAGAACTAGCCCTGGTAGGCCACGAAAGTAGGGTAGCAAGTTAGGCCACGAAAGTAGGATAGCAACGGTTCTTATGGGTTTAGTTCAATGTGTCAGCCACGAAAGTAGGGGGCAACTTGACTAGATCACGTGTCTATGCCTCGAGAGAGGGTAGATATCATATTAGGATCATCTACCTTAGATAACTTAAACTAGGATTGCATGATAGATAGATTGATCGTTGGTTTCGGTAGTCTTTTGGTGAAAGTGGATTCCAAAACGTTTGTCTTATCGTTAAGAACCGATTCGTTTATTTACTTTCAGTATTTTATTCTTCAACCATATTCATTTGTTAGCAAGTTTGATTCATAGTTCGAGTTTAGATTGTGTTGCGTAGTCTCTGTGGGATCGACACCTAAAATACTACACACGTGCCGTGCACTTGCGGGTAGTTTAGGTTATTTTATTTAACTTTGAGAACGCATCAAGTTTTTTGCATCGTTGCCGGGGACTATTGTCAACGCGTCTTAGATTCGAGCCTGGAGTCTTTCTTGCTTTGTTTTTATTTTTGCTTTTGTTTACTTTCGATTATTTCTACCTAAATTCCATTCGTTCGTTCTTTGTCGGTTTATGACCAGCTCTCAAGGCACTTCTAGTCTACTCCAAATCGACCTAGAGATCGAGCGAACTTGCAGACTACTGAGAATGGGTAAGGAAGAAGATAACATAGAGCCGTCAGATCAACTAGATATGGAGAATCAGAACGGCCGCAAACATGCTCAGTTACCTCTCGGTAATTTGGGGCAAATGCAACAACAACCACTCGCGCCTCAGCCGCGAGAACCACAGGCTCCTCCACCAGATCGTCTAAGGGATTACGTGGTGCCGAACATGAACAACGTGCAAACAGCCATAAGGATGCCTGCTGTTACAAGAGAACAGTTTGAGATTAAGCCAGCGATGATCAACATGCTTTATCATAAGCAATTCATGGGTGGAAACCATGAGGATCCCCATCAGCACCTCAGAGACTTCCTTGAGCTTTAAGGTACGTTCAAAATTCACGGAGTCTCAGAGGACGCGATCCTATTGCATCTTTTCCCCTTTTTTATTGGGGGAAGAGCAAAAACTTGGCTGCAATAGCTCCCCATCGGATCTATCACCACTTGGGATCAGCTCTGCACACTGTTCCTATCACGTTTCTTTCCTCCGAGCAAGACGATTCAGATGAGTGGGGAAATCACAATTTTCAGATGCAGAGATGGAGAAACTTTGTTTGAGGCGTGGGGTAGAGTCAAGGATCTTCTACAGTTGTGTCCACACCATGGTCTTGAGCAGTGGTACGTTATCCAAAATTTCTATAACGGAATTTCAGATGAGCACCGAATGATGTTGAATAACGCTGCCAGAGGATCATTCATTGATCTGAGCGTCGAGGAGGCATTTGAGCTGATCGATAACCTTGCCATGAACCACACCATGTGGTCGACTCCGAGAGGTATGCCTAATAGCACTCGTCGTTTATATGAGCCTAATCAGAACAGAGTTATGGGTAATGCAGCGAACGCCATGTATTGTGCGAATTGCGGAGATACGGAGCATGTAGCGTATCAATGCATGGTACATGAGGATATGTGGGGACAGCGATTAGCGAGCTTAAATCTCAGATGGAGTCTCTGAGTACACATGTGAAGATGTTGGAAAACTCCATAGCACAACAGGCTGCCTCATCCTATCGGAATCTCGGACATCTCCCAGGTAAACCCGAGCTAAACCCGAGAGAGTACGTGAATGCTATTTCTGTGTGCAGCGGTGATGTGGTTGAGAATTCGCCCTCGAAAGAGCGAGGGAATGCTGCTGGTACGTCCATGAATAGAGGAAAAGGTACGGTTGAAATTATGGAAGGAGTTGAATCAGATTTACACAAACCATACGTTGCTCCTCCGGCATACAAACCTCCTATATCGTTTCCTCAACGGTTGGTGAGCAGTAAGAACAAAGAGAGAGTGGGCAGATTTGTAGAGGGTCTCAAGAAGCTTGAAATCAACATCTCATACGTAGAAGCCCTCCAAAAGATGCCTAATCATGCGAAACTCATCAAAGAGGTACTGTCCAAAGAGAAGCACATCGAAGAGAACGAGACAGTAGCACTCACAGAGGAATGCAGTGCAGTTCTACAGAACAAGCTGCCACCGAAGTTGAAGGACCCCGGAAGCTTCTCCATTACATGCCCAATAGGTAATCTCGATATTGATAATGTTTTGTGTGATTTAGGAGCAAGCGTGAGCATCATGCCACACTCAGTTTTTGAGCGGATAGACTTCGGGAACCTCAAACCTACGAAGATGTCTCTACGCCTCGCGGATCGTATGGTAAGACATCCGGTGGGAATCGTTGAAAACGTTCCCACCATGGTGTGTAAGCTTTGCATTCCCACTGATTTTGTTGTAGTTGAGATAACTGAAGACGCTAGAATACCTATTATTCTTGGTAGACCGTTTCTAGTTACCGCAGGTGCCCTGATAGACGTACAACAAGGAAAGATGTCCTTACGTGTCGGAGATGAGACGATCGAATTCAACCTGTCCAGCCCCATGAACGAATCCTCATTCAAGGAGTCTTCCTTTACAGTTGATTCGCTGGATGAGTTAGAGAAAGACACGCATGATCAAGTAAGTGTTTCTGATCCGCTTGTACGGTATTTGACACGAGTTTGCGACAATGCAGGATTTGCGGACGAAGGAGCTGAGATGTACACGAAATTCATGAGTGCTATTGCAGCACTAGGAGACGCCCCATGTGAGGAGATACCACACGAAATCCATGCTGGTTTCGCAGCGGAGAAGACATGCGTACTTGAGCCCGACCCTCCGCTGTCTTCTTCTCGGTATGAGTATGTTGAACGTGATAGAATATATCTTGCTGTTATGAATGCTAACTTGAGTGTAGATGAGATGAGAAAACAACCCACACGCATGAAGAATCGTAGGAGAGTCAGCTCTCCAATGTGTATGCACGGAAATTATACGGGGGACAGCCAAGAACCTTCCACCGAAACTCAAAGGAGGCTACACCCGCACTTGCACGAGGGAATGGAAAAAGATGTCATAAAACTTTTCAATGCAGGTATCATTAATCCAACCTCGGGCAGCGAGCAAGTGAATCATGTGCATGACGTGCCAAAGAAAGACTCAGTGACTAAGGGATGGCACGACGAAAAGATCCTACCTCATGGGATCCAACTAGGTGACTTAGTTCTACTCTTCAATTCTCGTCCTAATATTTACTCGGGCAACCTACTGTCTTGTTGGTCTAGTCCTTTTCAGGTACTAGAAGTCTTCACACACGGAGAAGTGGAACTATGGAGTGATTCGGGTGACACATTCATAGCTAATGGATAGCGGCTAAACCTATACCAAGCCGCTCAACCGATCGAAAGTGGAAACTCCATTTCCCTTTTCGATCCACCCATCGCACACACATGAGGAATGGAGACGTCAAAGCTTAAAGACGTTAAATAAGCCCTTTGTGGGAGGCAACCCAGCTGTTTGATTTTATTTTTCTTAGTTTTTAGTTTGAGACTCGGTTATTCGTTTTCATAAAAAAACCACAAACGTGCTTCACTTCCCTTGCCCTCCATCGGAGCTTCACGTCGAGGACGTCGTTCAATTCAAGTCTGGGGGAGCAGCTCAAGTTTATCAGGTGATTTCGTTTCATTTTCTTTCATTTTCTCTTTGATTTTGTAGTTTTTAGGTTATTTTGTGGTTTTCAGTTGTTTTTGAGTCACAGTCGTCCCGAGCACTTGTCCGGTGCCACGTTTTGAGATGAACCCTGAACCTAGGATGCTTAAGAAGTTGACCTTTTCCGTGAGATTTTGCAAGGTTGAGCTAGGTTTTCCCTAAGCGTTAGAGTTTATTAGTCGGCTGAAAAACAATAGGTCGTACTTCTTTGGGAATCCTAGTGTTGCTTGTGGAGAGGTTTAGACGAGGTTGCTAGGCTAGTTTATCGTTTATTTTCTCTACCCAGATGGTCATACTTCGTGTAGACGATGCCTTACATCTGTTCTATTGAGGATTATTGGATCATATAAAATCGAGTTTATTTTACAGATTAAAAACGCACACTAACACTCCGCTGTCGATAGAAATAATGCCTAAAAAGCATGATAAAAAATCGATATGAGTACATCGATCTTGTTACTCTTTCGGTGGCTCGGGTCTAAGTGGTGGGTTGGCGATCATCTTTCTATGTCCTAAGGGCATGGCACAAAAAGCCGCCTACTCCACTGCACTCTTAAACGAGATGCATTAGTATACCGTCATCGGTAGTCTGGGTCTAAGTAGAGGCTGGATCCCTTCAAATCCGACGTCCTAGAAGCCTAGTGTGTATGCAAAGAAAAAAAAAGAAAAAAAAAGAAGAGAAAAAAAAATAAAAAAAGGAAACAAAAAAAGAAGTCATAAAAAGAAAATAAAAAAAAGAAAGAAAAAAAGAGAGAGAAAAAGAAAAAAAAGGAATAAAGAAAGAAAGAAGCTCGGAAAAGAAACAAGTATCCTCGGTTGATCTAGGTTTAGCATTGTCTGAAGTCTTGTTTGGTGGAGGGAGTTACGGTGGCTTGTCTAGTTTTCCTTTGATTTACTTTCTCATGGATAGCCTTGGTGAACCTAGGATTAAGACTGAAAACTTAATTAGGCCGAATTTGCTCTCGACTTGCTAGTTGATCGGTTAGGTTCGCTTTAGCGGTGTTTCTAGTAGAAAGGAGAATTCTGGGATTTTGTACACCCCATGTGTTCCACGTTTACGTTTTTTTAGGGACAAGCAAACATTCAAGTCTGGGGGATTTTGATCATCTC